>SJYW01004801.1:5433-118860 GCA_006410735.1 Raphicerus campestris
AGAGTCTTCTCCAACACCACAGTTCAAAAGCATCAATTCTTTGGTGCTCAGCTTAAAGTCCAACTCTCACATCCATACATGACCACTGGGAAAACCATAGCCTTGACTAGACGGACCTTTGTTGACAAAGTAATGTCTCTGCTTTTTAACATGCTGTCTAGGTTGGTCATAACTTTCCTTCCAAGGAGTAAGCGTCTTTTAATTTCATGGCAGCAATCACCATCTGCAGTGATAGTGGAGCCCATAAAAATAAAGTCTGTCACTGTTTCCACTGTTTCTCCATCTATTTGCAGTGAAGGGATGGGATCAGATGCCATGATCTTCGTTTTCTGAATGTTGAGCTTTAAGCCAACATTCTCACTCTCCTCTTTCACTTTCATCTAGAGGCTCTTTAGTTCTTCACTTTCTGCCACAAGGATGGTGTCATCTGCATATCTGAGGTTATTAATATCTTTCTCTCAATCTTGATTCCAGCTTGTGTTTCTTCCAGTCCAGTGTTTCTCATGATGTAATCTGCATATAGGTTAAATCAGCAG
This sequence comes from Raphicerus campestris, assembly GCA_006410735.1. Taxonomy (NCBI): domain Eukaryota; kingdom Metazoa; phylum Chordata; class Mammalia; order Artiodactyla; family Bovidae; genus Raphicerus; species Raphicerus campestris. The sequence goes on from SJYW01004801.1 coordinate 5,970, forward strand.
GGTGAGAACATACAGCCTTGATGTACTCCATTCCCAATTTGGAGCCAGTATGTTGTTCCATGCCCAGTTCTAACTGTTGCCTCCTGACCTGCATACAGGTTTCTCAAGAGGCAGGTCAGGTGGTCTGGTATTCCCATTTCTTTCAGAATTTTCCACAGTTTATTGTGATCCACACAGTCAAAGGCTTTGGCATAGTCAAAAAGCAGAAATAGACATTTTTCTCGAACTCTCTTGTCTTTTCAATGATCAAGCAGATGTTGACAAGTTGATCTCTGGTTCCTCTGCCTTTTCTAAAATCAGCTTGAACAATCTGGAAGTTGATCATTCACGTATTGCTGAAGCCTGGCTTGGAGAATTTTGAGCATTACTTTACTAGTGTGTGAGATGACTGCAATTGTGTGGTAGTTTGAGCATTCTTTGGTATTGCCTTTCTTTGGGATTGGAATGAAAATTGACCTTTTCCAGTCCTGTGGCCCCTGCTGAGTTTTCCAAATTTGCTGGCATGTTGAGTGCAGCACTTTCACAGCATCATCCTTCAGAATTTGAAATATTATTTAAAAAAAAACACACACAAATAACAGATGTTGGCAAGGATGTGAATAATGACCATTGTACACTGCTGGTGAGAATGTAAGCTGGTGCAGCACTGTGGAACAGTATAGAGATTTCTTTTCAGAAAAGGTGGTGATCTAAACCCTTGGCTGTAGGCTAACTCTTACCTAGTTTTTCAATAATTGAAGCTGACCTCAGTCAAAAGTCAATTTAACTTTGACAGTGTTCTGAGTTTTGCCCATATTATTTTTTTCCTAAATTTTTTTTCATATATGTATAATTCCTAGCACAGTTTTGTTGTACTAGTGTTATGAAGAAAATGCTTACTAAATTTTATACAGTTTCTGACTCCACAAAGTTCCTTGTTCCTACAGGGATTACATTTAAAAAGGCAAGATATTTGAAAGAGTTTTCATCTCACATTACCAGATTCTTTTTTTACCATTAAGGCTAAAATCTGGGCTGTATCTCTGTTACAGTTGGGAGTGATGATTTTGGATATGATTTATATGCTGAAAAACACTAGAATATTAACTTTTGATATGGTTAACTTTTAAAAGCAGACAGAAAGTGTTAATCAGTCATTTCTCTTTTGCGACCCCATGGACAGAAACCTCCCAGGCTTCACTGTCCATGGGAGTCTCCAGGCAGGAATATTGGAGTGGGTAGCCATTCCCTTCTCTAAATGGATAAAATTTGTTCTTTGGGGCTTTTAAAATAGTAAATAGATTAAAAAAAAAATTGAGCTTGGTGCCAGCGGGTTTTTGAGAAATGAGTCTCATCTTGCAGTGAAGAAATAAACAACCTAGGGGAAAATACACAGAGGCTACTTTTGACTTATTTACTTACTTGTGAACGTATTTATCTATTTATGTTTATTTGTTTATTTTGGCCTCATTGCACAGCATGGGAGATCTTAGTTCCCTGAGCAGGGATCAAATCCATGTCCCCTGCATGACATAGGATTTGAGAAAGGGGAGTCTTAACCACTGGCCTGCAAGTGAAGTCCCTGACTTACTTATTGATCAAATATATGCATGCTGTTTTTGTTGTTGTTTTTTATTTAGTCACTAAGTCATGTCTGACTCTTTTGTAACACCAGTGGACTATAGCTCACCAAGCTCCTCTGTCCATGGAATTCTCGAGGCAAGAATACTGGAGTGGGTTGCCATCCTTCTCCGGGGGATCTTTCTGATCCGTGGGTAAAACATTTGTTTCCAAAATTGGCAGGCAGATTCTTTACCACTGAGCCCGCAGGGGACACCAAAATATATGCACATATATTCATTTATTTATCCTTATTGTATAACAGCCTTACTAGAATGCAAGCCAAAAACGTGAGGATTTCTGTTCAAGTCCTTCATTACTCAATCTTCAGGTTTTATTTTTATTTTTTTTAATAATCTGTAATTTTATTATATTTTTTTAAATTTTATTTTTATTTTACTTTACTATACTGTATTGGTTTTGCCATACATTGACATGAATCTGCCATGCGTGTATACGAGCTCCCAATCCTGAACCCCCCTCCTATCTCCCTCCCCATATCATCTCTCTGGATCATACCCATGCACCAGCCCCAAGCATCCTGTATCCTGTATTGAACATAGACTAGCACTTTGTTTCTTACATGATAGTATACATGTTTCGATGCCATTGTCCCAAATCATCCCACCCTCTCCCTCTCCCTCAGAGTCCAAACACCTGTTCTATACATCTATGTCTCTTTTGCTGTCTCACATAGAGGGTTATCATTACCATCTTTCTAAATTCCATATATATGTGTCAGTATACTGTATTGGTGTTTTTCTTTCTGGCTTACTTCACTCTGTATAATTGGCTCCAGTTTCATCCATCTCGTTAGAACTGATTCAAATGTATTCTTTTTAATGGCTGAGTAATACTCCATTGTGTATATGTACCACAGCTTTCTCATCCATTCATCTGCTGATAGACACCTAGGTTGTTTCCATGTCCTGGCTATTATAAACAGTGCTGCAATGAACATTGGAGTACATGTGTCTTTTTGAATTCTGGTTTCCTTGGTGTGTATTCACCCAGTAAAGAGCTGGTGTTTAATAAATATTTGTTGGGTTAATTAATTAGTTATTTCCATGAATGTGAAACATAACTCATCCTTTGACATTATAAATGTAGGCAGTGAGTTGCATAATCAAAAGACACAATTAAAGTACAGATTCATTAAAATAATGAATTTTTTAAAATAAAAATTTTATAAATTAAAAAAAAAATATATATATATGTATTTGTCAGACTTCAAAGTGAGAATGAAACTTCCTTCAGAGTTCTAACTACAGTTCCCCATTGTGTTTATAGAATAAATATTAAAATAACAAACCCTAATTATAATTTCAAGCTTTGGTTATTTTAAATTCTGAAAAGACTTTAAAGATATTTGTGAGGAAGCATGAGTGGAGATTATCTAGATTCTTTATGTTTTCCCATTTCTTGACAATTATTTTGCATATAATGAGACAAAAATATTTTTTATTTATTTGATCAAAGCATTTAATTTTATTTTTGATAGAAAGCAATTCTTCCTTTTAATGCTGTGTTGTGTTCTTGAAAGCTGAGATTGCAATAATAAACATGTCCAGCATAGACATGATTGGGAACAAACACATTTTTTATTGTTAAAAATACAGCTTGTGAGGGTAAAAGTGTCCAGACATTATCCAGTGTTCTTCACTCCTGTATTGTTTCTACTTCAGTCCGTGAAGGAATGGATAACTGTTATTGGACTTGCTGTCCTTATGTAACCCACTCCAGTGTTCTTGCCTGGAGAATCCCAGGGACGGGGGAGCCTGGTGGGCTGCCGTCTATGGGGTCGCACAGAGTCATACACGACTGAAGCGACTTAGCAGCAGCAGCAGCAGTCCGTCTGTAACAAGTAGGAAGCTGGGAAAACTATGTAAAGTATCTGTTTCAGAAATGGACAGCACGGAATAAAAGATTCAGATGCTCAGAGAAAGAAAGTAAGAGAGGGAACTCTATGAAGAGATCACAGGAAGAGTGTGCCCATCCCACTGAGTTAAGCACAAAGAAATTAAAGTGCGGGGAGGCTGATGTGGTTAGAATTTCTAGAGCACAGAGAAAGAGATGAGAGAACAATGTAGAAGAAGGTCGCCATAAATTGGCATATGGGTATGCTTCAGTGTTTGAATTAATACTAAACTGCATGTTTCTAGGAAAGTATCGGAGAAGGCAATGGCACCCCATTCCAGTACTCTTGCCTGGAAAGTCCCATGGACGTAGGAGCCTGTTGGACTGCAGTCTATGGGGTTGCAAAGAGTCAGACACAACTGAGCGACTTCACTTTCACTTTTCACTTTCATGCATTGGAGAAGGAAATGGCAACCCGACTCCAGGGTTCTTGCCTGGAGAATCCCAGGGACAGAGGAACCTGATGGGCTGCGTCTCCGGGGTTGCACACTGTCGGACACAACTGTCGCGACTTAGCAGCAGTAGCTGCAGGAGGAAAGGATACCACAAGGTTTGTCAGATATCTACTACAGAAGAATTTAAACTTACTGGGGAGCTGAGAGGTAAATATCCTGAGAATTCACACATTTGAATTCCAACCAGTCAGTTGGGTTCTCACTGAAACTAAGACATTCGGTAGGGACCTCAGAGTACAGTGCTTTTCAAATGGGGACAATTTTGCTCTCTTGAGGCTGTCTTGAGATAATTTTGATTGTCACAGCTTAGGAGTGTGCAACTGGCAACTCGTGTGGAGAGGACAGGGGCACTGCTGAATATCTTGTAATGCACAAAACCACTTCCTACAATAAAAACACAATCTTGAATGAAGTGTACAACTAAATAAACCACCTTAAATATAGTCACTTTTAAAAAATAAATATTTGAAACTAAGCAGTCATATACACTTCAGTTTTCTATTGCTAATTACATTATACTAGTGTTAGTTGCTCAGTACCTTCAGTGCAAAAAAATTTGGATATCTATGTGTATATGTTTTTGTGTGTGTGTGTCTGTGCACTTAGGGCAAGTCATATTAGCACAGTTTTAAATTTTCTATGATTTAATTTTATCATCAATAATATAACATCAGCACTCATTTGACATGCTTCAAACTTATCAGCCATTGTGCCTTATTTAAAGCAGAGAATGTTTGTCAGAGATAAATAGTACAGAAGGCCAATGTATCACTGTCAATAATACTAAACATCTACACAAACCACAAAATTAAATACCTTGGAAGAACATTACAAAGTGCTATGCTTGCATAGGGATCAATTGAAGGTAGAAAAAAGAGTCCCAGAGGGAGTTCATTTGCATAGCATTTGCATTACCACTCTTGTCAATTAGTTCAAATATAAGCCAACTCAGTAGATACATATGAAGCCAACCTAAACGGTAATATGTCAGCTTATATTAGCTTTTGTAACAGGAGGCACACATACAGAGTTGGGTTGAAAGAAAAAAGCCAAAAAGTCAAACATAAGCTTAATGTCTTAAATATTTGAGAACATTAATAATTTATAAATATATCAATATAAGTCAATAAATAAATAGATACATGGGTAGACATAGATAGATATGTACAGTGTATGTTTGCTTTCTTTCAAACCTAGACCATGCCTGTTGGGATACACAGATAGTTTTGATTATAAAGTTTATAAATATCATATCAGAAATTTTCTGCATTTATATAAATTAAAATCTGAAGTAAATCATCCTTCAGAATTTGAAAATTGATGACTAAAATCGGTTCATCAAAAGTTGATATATAAATGTTCAGACAAATATTTAACAACATTCACATCTATTTATTTTTCAGTTAGAATGTCTTTTTTCATATTCTGCAGGGAGATTTTTTCTACTTGTATCAGAAACTTGTGTAAAATTTGAGAACTCAGTTTAAGAAACTTGATATTGTTTTCAAAATTTAGTATAGGAAAAGATTATTTATTTCTTGAGAATGAGTTCTAAAGCTCCTCTTAAAAGATTCAGAGCAATTTGCCTTCCTAATAAACTAATATAGAATTTGTAAAGTCCATATGCATTATGAATGTTGGGCATGTGTTGTGTTTCCTGACAACATCATAAACTGCAAAATTAACCTTGAATTAACATTTGTGAATTCTAGTGGGCTTGTTTTTCCTATTAAAGCTTTGGAAATTTGCATATATTTTGAAATTGAGTATGACGTTCATGAACCCAAAATATTTTTATGTTGTTGTTACCTAGGGTTAGAATACAATGATATTATATTCCACAGCATGATTATTGCTTTATACTTTGTCAATTGTATTAAGCCAGGAATTTTCTTCTTCTTACTTCCTCTGCCTATATGTCACTTCCTTCTGTTTATCCACCTTCACTTATGGCTATCTGCAGGACTAAGGACCAAGTTCTCAGTGCCTGCCAAATTCTTCCCTCTGTCTTAACTAGAATAATAAATTGAACTGACTGCTATCTGAAAATAAAATTAGATCTGGGAGACATCATCAACTCCTGTGCTGGAATGTCAACTGCTCATAGGCAAAGGCCATAACTTTATGTTTATGAGACTATAAGGTAGCATAGTTGGACCATAGAAAATGCTTATAACAACAATTAATGGGCTAAGAAATGAAAGACTGAATAAACCTACTGGACTCTACACATTTTGTAAATACAAGAAACAAGTTCAAGGTATTTAGGTAACTTCTCCAGACTTATAAAGACTTAGTAAGACAAAATTCATATAATTCTGTATTTTTGCTTGTTTAATTTGAAGCTATGTTATTTGGAGAATACAACATTTTTCAGTTACTTTTTAAATTCAAAAATTTCTTGTTTGTTCTGTTTTGAATCTGGCTGTCAAATCTGATAGTCTCTCATTTTCCATTGTTTCATTTTTTTTATTTTTATAATTACAACTTTAAATTGTTCATCTTTAAAATTTTATAATTGAATTTTCTGTTGATATAATTATACATTTTTGAGTGCTCTGTCTTTTTCCTGTGGTGATGAAGTTTTCTCATATTTTTAGTGATATTCAATGGTGAGTTCACTTTCCATAGAAAATATTTGAGGGCTAGATTTCACATTATTTTCTTCAGAGATAAGGAAGAAACCCAGGGGCTTAGTTATTTCCAAGGATCAAAATGATTTGGGTCCATAATTTTTCAACTTTGAATTGGGATTTTGAGGAGGGAATATATGAAGGTAGAATGACTGATAATTTATGATAGTTTAGAGATAATGGTGAGATAGGGGTAAATTCCCAAATTCTTACTCTGCCAGTAGTTTTCTTATTTTTTCATTTCNGAATTCACACATTTGAATTCCAACCAGTCAGTTGGGTTCTCACTGAAACTAAGACATTCGGTAGGGACCTCAGAGTACAGTGCTTTTCAAATGGGGACAATTTTGCTCTCTTGAGGCTGTCTTGAGATAATTTTGATTGTCACAGCTTAGGAGTGTGCAACTGGCAACTCGTGTGGAGAGGACAGGGGCACTGCTGAATATCTTGTAATGCACAAAACCACTTCCTACAATAAAAACACAATCTTGAATGAAGTGTACAACTAAATAAACCACCTTAAATATAGTCACTTTTTAAAAATAAATATTTGAAACTGAGCAGTCATATACACTTCAGTTTTCTATTGCTAATTACATTATACTAGTGTTAGTTGCTCAGTACCTTCAGTGCAAAAAAATTTGGATATCTATGTGTATATGTTTTTGTGTGTGTGTGTCTGTGCACTTAGGGCAAGTCATATTAGCACAGTTTTAAATTTTCTATGATTTAATTTTATCATCAATAATATAACATCAGCACTCATTTGACATGCTTCAAACTTATCAGCCATTGTGCCTTATTTAAAGCAGAGAATGTTTGTCAGAGATAAATAGTACAGAAGGCCAATGTATCACTGTCAATAATACTAAACATCTACACAAACCACAAAATTAAATACCTTGGAAGAACATTACAAAGTGCTATGCTTGCATAGGGATCAATTGAAGGTAGAAAAAAGAGTCCCAGAGGGAGTTCATTTGCATAGCATTTGCATTACCACTCTTGTCAATTAGTTCAAATATAAGCCAACTCAGTAGACACATATGAAGCCAACCTAAACGGTAATATGTCAGCTTATATTAGCTTTTGTAACAGGAGGCACACATACAGAGTTGGGTTGAAAGAAAAAAGCCAAAAAGTCAAACATAAGCTTAATGTCTTAAATATTTGAGAACATTAATAATTTATAAATATATCAATATATATGTATCAATTTAAGTCAATAAATAAATAGATACATGGGTAGACATAGATAGATATGTACAGTGTATGTTTGCTTTCTTTCAAACCTAGACCATGCCTGTTGGGATACACAGATAGTTTTGATTATAAAGTTTATAAATATCATATCAGAAATTTTCTGCATTTATATAAATTAAAATCTGAAGTAAATCATCCTTCAGAATTTGAAAATTGATGACTAAAATCGGTTCATCAAAAGTTGATATATAAATGTTCAGACAAATATTTAACAACATTCACATCTATTTATTTTTCAGTTAGAATGTCTTTTTTCATATTCTGCAGGGAGATTTTTTCTACTTGTATCAGAAACTTGTGTAAAATTTGAGAACTCAGTTTAAGAAACTTGATATTGTTTTCAAAATTTAGTATAGGAAAAGATTATTTATTTCTTGAGAATGAGTTCTAAAGCTCCTCTTAAAAGATTCAGAGCAATTTGCCTTCCTAATAAACTAATATAGAATTTGTAAAGTCCATATGCATTATGAATGTTGGGCATGTGTTGTGTTTCCTGACAACATCATAAACTGCAAAATTAACCTTGAATTAACATTTGTGAATTCTAGTGGGCTTGTTTTTCCTATTAAAGCTTTGGAAATTTGCATATATTTTGAAATTGAGTATGACGTTCATGAACCCAAAATATTTTTATGTTGTTGTTACCTAGGGTTAGAATACAATGATATTATATTCCACAGCATGATTATTGCTTTATACTTTGTCAATTGTATTAAGCCAGGAATTTTCTTCTTCTTACTTCCTCTGCCTATATGTCACTTCCTTCTGTTTATCCACCTTCACTTATGGCTATCTGCAGGACTAAGGACCAAGTTCTCAGTGCCTGCCAAATTCTTCCCTCTGTCTTAACTAGAATAATAAATTGAACTGACTGCTATCTGAAAATAAAATTAGATCTGGGAGACATCATCAACTCCTGTGCTGGAATGTCAACTGCTCATAGGCAAAGGCCATAACTTTATGTTTATGAGACTATAAGGTAGCATAGTTGGACCATAGAAAATGCTTATAACAACAATTAATGGGCTAAGAAATGAAAGACTGAATAAACCTACTGGACTCTACACATTTTGTAAATACAAGAAACAAGTTCAAGGTATTTAGGTAACTTCTCCAGACTTATAAAGACTTAGTAAGACAAAATTCATATAATTCTGTATTTTTGCTTGTTTAATTTGAAGCTATGTTATTTGGAGAATACAACATTTTTCAGTTACTTTTTAAATTCAAAAATTTCTTGTTTGTTCTGTTTTGAATCTGGCTGTCAAATCTGATAGTCTCTCATTTTCCATTGTTTCATTTTTTTTATTTTTATAATTACAACTTTAAATTGTTCATCTTTAAAATTTTATAATTGAATTTTCTGTTGATATAATTATACATTTTTGAGTGCTCTGTCTTTTTCCTGTGGTGATGAAGTTTTCTCATATTTTTAGTGATATTCAATGGTGAGTTCACTTTCCATAGAAAATATTTGAGGGCTAGATTTCACATTATTTTCTTCAGAGATAAGGAAGAAACCCAGGGGCTTAGTTATTTCCAAGGATCAAAATGATTTGGGTCCATAATTTTTCAACTTTGAATTGGGATTTTGAGGAGGGAATATATGAAGGTAGAATGACTGATAATTTATGATAGTTTAGAGATAATGGTGAGATAGGGGTAAATTCCCAAATTCTTACTCTGCCAGTAGTTTTCTTATTTTTTCATTTCTTTCACTAAGGTTTCCCCTTTGGGGATGTCAAATGTCAGGATGGAGATGATGAAGTTGGACTGAGAGGCTGATGACCTCCTACCTGCTTTGTCTTCTGGCTAATTTCTAGGCTAGCAACTATTGGTTCTAGTTTCTTACTTATTATTATGGATTTTATTTGTATGTTGTTGTTATTTCTGGCTTCTAAAGAATTATTTAAATTTCCAGCTATGACAGTCATGTCTTAAAGTGAAGTCGCTCAGTCGTGTCCGACTCTTTGGAACCCCATAGATTGTAGCCTATCTGGCTCCTCCATCCATGGGATTTTCCAGGCAAGAATACTGGAGTGGGTTGCCATTTCCTTCTTAAACATTTATATTTATCTTTTCCAGCATTACTAAGTACATTATATCTAGAGTAGTTACTCTGAACATTTAATCCTGGATACAAGCATGCTTTCTGTTTTCTCACTGAGAGTGAAAGTCGCTCAGTCATGTCTGACTCTTTGCAACCCCATGGACTATACAGTCCATGGAATTCTCCTGGACATAATACAGTGGGTAGCCGTTCCCTTCTCCAGAGGATCTTCCTAACCCAAGGATCAAAACTAGGTCTCCTGCATTGCAGCAGATTCTTTACCAGCTGAGCCACCAGGGAATTTCTAAAATACTGTAGCTGGTAAGTATCATTACATGCCTAGAAATTTTTCCATGCAATTCTGTTAAAACAGCTCAAGCACGTGATTCACATCCGAATTGACTACTACACAGACTACAAAAGCAGACTATGTTTGAAGCTATCTGATGGATCAGGAAGTAAACAAAGAATAAATGCTATTTAAGAAAATGATTTTACACATGTGTAAATAATTTTCCACATATTTATTTTTATAAAGGACAAGATTTGGGGGATTAAGGAGAACGGTTTAGAAAAGCATTTACAGTTAAGCTTACTAAGCATAAATTATCCTACACAAACTACTTTCTCCTAAGAAATAATCAATTAGAAAAGTTAACACAGATAAAAACAGTAAGCCTGATATTACTGATTTATCTGAAATTACAAGTGGATAGCTCTTTGTATTCAAAACAAAAATAAAGATTCAATATATGTTATTATGAATATTTTAACCACACTTATGGTAAAAATAAATTTAATAATTAAGTTTTATATTAGAATGTGAGTATAGATATTTCTGATGTTCAGTTTCCCTTTGTATGTCCAATTAACCTTTATTTACTGAGAAATCATGGGATTCTAATTTGATTGGCAGCACCAGAGCTGGCGCCAGTAAGGGGAGTTCAGAAACTCTGCTGGAAAATCATGGTTTATTAATACATCATTAAGCACTTTAAATGGATTCCAATGGTGTATGTCTAAGGAAGGAAATAATTCAACATTTGTTAGTTACTGACAGAGTACAGAATTGAAATTTACATTATAAGCCTTCCGTTAAAAATCCTAATGTGCCAGCAATTGAATTACACATCACAAAATGATAGTGTATGTCATCTGCCTTTTTACCACAGAGAACTATAAATGTTAATGATTATGTACTTTCATCCAGACAAAAGCATATTATCATATAGTAATACAATCTAGAAAAGTATGAGGGCAAATAAAATAAAAACTAGATTTATTTGCAATATGCTTGTAATGGGCATTTAGCTTATTTATGATTTAAAGCTAAATGGTGACATGTACAGTTGAAACATATGCAATCTGAATTGCATTTTATTTTTAATGCCCACACAACTAGTGTGGATATCTATAATTTTCAAACACCATTATATGTTTCACTATGTCAACAGTCTAAATCATTTGCAAGAAAACATTAATTCTTGAGTTTGGAAAACATTCACATCTTTATTTTAATTTTTAACATCAACCTAAACCAGGGCTACATTAACTTCTTTCTCATGCTTATGGTTGAATATGGATTTTCTGAGAAAAAAATTATTTTGTACATTTCTAATTAATTCATGATTACAACATAAAACATAAAAATATTTTGGAGGTATTTACATTTCCAAATTATGTAAGACTAATAAAATATTTTTTACCTAACCTGAGCACTTGATTACAAGTAGATATATTTTGTATGCAAAATTTTATAGTATTCAGTTCAGTTTCTCAGTCGTGTCCGACTCTTTGCAACCCCATGGATTGCAGCACGCCAGGCCTCCCTGTCCATCACCAACTCCCAGAGTTCACTCAAACTCATGTCCATCAAGTCAGTGATTTCATCCAGCCATCTCATGCTCTGTCCCCTTCTCCTCCTGCCCCCAATCCCTCCCTCCCAGCATCACAGTCTTTTCCAATGAGTCAACTCTTCACATGAGGTGGCCAAAGTACTGGAGTTTCAGCGTTAGCATCATTCTGTCCAAAGAAATCCCAGGACTGATTTCTTTTAGAATGGACTGGTTGGATCTCCTTGCAGTCTAAGGGACTCTCAAGAGTCTTCTCCAACACCACAGTTCAAAAGCATCAATTCTTCAGTGCTCAGCTTTCTTCACATTCCAACTCTCACATCCATATATGACTACTGGAAAAACCATAGCCTTGACTAGACTAGAGATCTATAAATACTAAAATTTGCACAATAATGCTCTATCTTCTTTTTGTGTAAACTGAACTTTTATTGGCATGTTTGTTGGAGATTTTGTACACGTTTGACTGATGTACAAAGAACAATCACAATAATTAAGGTATTTTGATTATATTAACTATGCCACTGATATAAATATTTCTTTAATTGTATTCCTTGGTATTTAGGAAAAATTTTCTCTGAGCAATTCCAAGGAACAAACTGGTAGCAGGAAATTTGGAACTGTATATAAGGAAGTAGTGTTTATCACTCTTCAAGCTCACATCAACACAAGTCCCTTCTTTTTCTCTAGCCACAATATAAACTCGGTTATGTGATAACACATAACACACAGTCATCTTTCATGGTTATACCCTAGTTTCCTTAAAATCAAAAAAATCTTATTATCATGATTCTTTAAAGTAGGTATCTAAACAACATTCAGAAAGTGTGAATAAATGTGAATGATTCAAAAACAAAAACTTCAGATACAATAATGAAATCAGTAATATTGATTCCTTAAACATCTTTGGAACCACATTGGCTGTACATAAAAAAAGTGCATCATTTCCTTTTCATATAATATATACACTAGTAACAGTTGATAAATGGCTACACTTTAGTGGAGTTGTGTGATAAGTAAGGAAAAACAGTAATGAAGTCTATTTATGCACTTGTGGTGAATCATCTATGCATGTAAACTTTTTGCCAAAGTTTTAACTTGTGAGAAAATATATACATTTTGCTAGATGGGAATGTATAAAAGAAAAATGACTATTGTTGAATTCATAGTTTAGATAGGAGTAAGATAAGAAGTCAGAAAGAAAAATGATCAAGGAGAAGGCAGCCAAGAGCAAGAAGTAAACTGTGTTTTTAAAATGAAAGTAAGAGAAAGTGAAACCAAAGGTAGATAGAGATGATACTGAAAATAGAGTGTGATAAGGAATACTAGAATCACAAACTCACAGTCAATTTTAAACACAGCACTTCTGTTAGAAGTTGTAGGCAGGGGATCAGAAAACCAAAATAAAGCCTGATAGAAACAGAAATAACTGACATGAAGCTAAGAAAAAAGTTGTTTTATACACTTTAATTTTGTATGGACACTAGTAACTGGAGGTCTATTTTAGATAGTCTCTCTTTGGAATTTTCTTAACATCTAATAGTTACCAATAAACCCGAATACTCTCTCCCTTCCCTTTTTACAACTTGAAATAGTATAACTTGGTGTTGGCAGGAGGCAGAATTGATCCTGCTATCTCATGCATTTTTTTAATCTCAAAATATTAACTCATAACACTGACAGTTCTTTTGTTTCTTCTCTCTGTTTGGAAAGGTATTAAGGGACAATAAGAAAATAAAAGAGCAATAAATAAAATTAAAAGAACACAGACTTATTTTTACAATTCTTTGAGACTCCATAAAAATGCCTCCTATATGTACCTAAATGTAGATACTCAGTTATAAACTATTTGTGTAAAAATCAATCTCATTTTTCTCCCTGATAAAGCTAATAAGTGACCACCCTATGAAAACAGAAAAAAAGTAAATGTGGTAAACAATAGGTATCAATGTATGTGCCATGGTAACTTAGTGATTAACATGCCATGGACTTGAAACTGTTATTTCAATTATTAAAATAAGAGGAGAATGTTAATAATATAAACTAAGGAGGAAGATTTCCTAAACAACAAAAACAATAATAGCAACAGCAAAACCAAACCTAAGCAGTTAGAGAAAAATCTATCTATGCTTTATTTTTCTGCCTGGAGAAGAGAGAGAGGAAGAAAGAGAGAGAGGGAGGGCGGGAAGGAGGCAAGGGAGGAAGGAAGAAATAAATTTATGTTTTCAAGGGCAGGAAGTAGAAATTAACACAACTGAAGTAACCCAACTAGAGTGAGGTAGGTAGAGTACTATTAAAAACCAAGAGGAAATTTTTACAGGAAAGCTAGACTTTGTCAGGCAGGAGGAGATGATGTACAGTGTTATCTAAAGGAAGAAATAACATGTGCTTCAAAGACAAAAATGATCATTTGGATTATAGCAAAAAATAGAAATGGAAAGAAAATAAATAATAAGAAGTTACTGTGTCTCAGGCAGCATAAAAAACTCAGCTTTAGAAATATGTATGCAGATAAGAAAAGCCTGTAAAAGAGCTAAGGCATTAATCATGGAAGATTATAATTACACCAGTGCCAACAGGCTGAGAATAGGAGGATGCCCATGGAAGGTGGCACACTTGAAGAAAACTGAATGTATAATGTATAGATAATACTCATAAAGAAAACATATCTATATGTACACTGGAGTTAGATTTTGTAAACAGCCTGGTAGAAATGATAAATGTGACTAGTATAAATAGAATCAATAGGAAAATGAAAAAAAAAAAGAAAAAGACAGTAATACACAGTGATTAAATACTGAGACAGTTTTATGTAGTTCAACATAAGAAATTTCACCATTCAATAGATCTAGTGGACACCTGCTGTGGATAAGGCACACAAGTTTAGAAATTAATACAAAGATGGATGACAGAGGGTCCCCAGCCTCAAAAACTACACTTTGAATTTATGGAGTATTTACTGGTGTTTAGTGAATATGCCAAGTCTTTAATTTATGAGTGTCTATATCTGCTGGGTTGAAAATAATACGTACTTTTTCATTTGAGTCTTTTGATTAAAGTAACAGAGCTCCACAAAGCTTAGTTTTATTCACAAAGAAATTGTATCAATTTGATGTGGGAAGACAGAGGCAAAAAGCACCAAGGCCACATAAGAACCTGAATCCTCCACCTGAAATGAGAAAGAAAAATGCCCAAAGGATAAAGCAAAATCAAGCAGCCCTCATTCAGCTTGGTTCTTTCCAAGTATATAGCTCAGCTTTTTCCCAGACAGTAGCACTAAGAAGCATTCTAACATCATGCATAGATTCTGACTTTAGTCACCTGTCTTTGAATTCTTGATCCACTCTTCTGGGACTTAGAGCAAGTTATTTATCCTTTCTGTGTCTTCTATATACAGTAGGGTTATTAAAACCTGTTTCACAGATTCTCTCCAACATAGAGATGAAAAGAGAAAATATAAGGAAATACTCGTGAATTGTGCCTAGCATATCATAGGGCTAGATAGCTGTTCATTCTTTTCTATCTCTAAGATTGTTGCCTTTTATCTCTAGACTTTTAATTTAATATAAACTTTAATTTGAGCAACATGTTAAGATTAAATTGCAGTCTTTATCACAAGTCTAGATTTCCAGAAGAAATGGATCAATAATTATAATATACCTAAGCATTTTAAAGAACTATCTGTTATTTAATAATTATAAGTTATAAAGTTTCAAACCAGACAGTTTTACAGCTGAATCCATTTTAACATTTATATTCACTTCAGTTCAGTCACCCAGTCATGTCCAACTCCTTGCGACCCCATGGACTAGAGCACGCCAGGCTTCCCTGTCTATCATCCACTCCCTGAGTTTACTCAAACCTGTATTCATCGAGTCAGTGATGCTATCCAGACATCTCATCCTCTATAGTCCCCTTCTTCTCCTGCCTTCAATCTTTCCCAATATCAGGGTCTTTTCAAGTCAGTCAGCACATCACATGAGGTGGCCAAAGTATTGGAGTTTCAGCTTCAACATCAATCCTTCCAATGAACATTCAGGACTGATTTCCTTTAGGATGGACTGGTTGGATCTCCTTGCAGGCCAAAGGACTCTCAAGAGTCGTCTCCAACATCACAGTTCAAAAGCACTACTTCTTCAGTGCTCACCTTTCTTTATAGTCCAACTCTCACATCCATACATGACTACTAGAAAAAGCATAGCCTACACTAGACGGACATTTATGGGCAAAGTAATGTCTCTGCTTTTTAATGTGCTTTCTAGGTTGGTCATAACTTTTCTTTCAAGGAGTAAATGTCTTTTTATTTAATGGCTGCAGTCACCATCTGCAGTGATTTTGGAGCCCCCCAAAATAAAGTCTGACACTGTCTCCACTGTTTGTCCATCTATTTGCAATGAGTGATGGGACCATGCCATGATCTTTGTTTTCTGAATATTGAGCTTTAAGTTAAGTTTTTCACTCTCCTCTTTCACTTTCATCAAGAGGCTCTTTAGTTCTTCTTCACTTTCTCCCATAAAGTTAGTGTCATCTGCATATCTGAGGTTATTGATATTTCTCCCAGCATTCTTGATGTCAGCTTGTGCTTCAAGCTTGTGGACCTTGTGGAAGCAAGGTCTGATGCTGTAAAAAGCAATATTGCATGGGAACCTGGAATGTTAGGCCATGAATCAAGGCAAATTGAAAGTCGTCAAACAGGAGATGGCAAGAATGAACATCAACATTTTAGGAGTCATTGAACTAAAATGGACTGGAATGGGTGAATTTAACTCAGATGACCATTATATCTACTACTGTGGGCAAGAATCCCTTAGAAGAAATGGAGTAACCATCAGAGTCAACACAAGAGTCCAAAGGCAGCACTTGAATGCAGTCTCAAAAACAACAGATGATTGCTGTTCATTTCTCAGGCAAATCATTCAGTATCACGGTAATCCAAGTCTATGCCAGTAATGCTGAAGAAGTTGAATTTGAACATTTCTATGAAGACTTACAAGACCTCTAGAATAAATAATCAAAAAAGATGGTCTTTCATTCTAGGGGTCTGGAATGCAAAAGTAGGAAGTTAAGAAACACCTGGAGTAACAGGCAAATTTGGCCTTGGAGTACAGAATGAAGCAGGGCAAAGGCTAAGAGAGTTCTGCCAAGAGAATGCACTGGTCATAGCAAACACCCTCTTCCAACAACACAAGAGAAGACTCTACACATGGACATTGCCAGATGGTCAACACTGAAATCAGATTGATTATATTCTTTACAGCCAAAGATGGAGAAACTCTATACAGTCAGCAAAAACAAGACCTGGAGCTGACTGTGGCTCAGATCATGAACACTTTATTGCCAAATTCAGACTTAAACTGAAGAAAGCGGAGAAAACCACTAGACCATTAATGTATGACCTAAACCAAATCCCTAAAGATTTTACAGTGAAAATGAGGTATAGATGAAAGGGGCTAGATCTGATTGACAGAGTGCCTGATGAACTATGGATGTAGGTTCATGGCATAGTACAGGAGGCAGGGATCAAGACCACCCCCAAGAAAAATAAATGCAAAAAAGTAAAATGGCTATCTGACGAGGCTTTACAATTAGCTGTGAAAAGAAGAGAAGTGAAAGGCCAAGGAGAAAAGGAAAGATATGAATGCAAAGTTCCAAAGAATAGCAAGGAGAGATAAGAAAGCCTTCTTCATTGATCAGTGCAAAAAAATAGAGGAAAACAACAGAATGGGAAAGACTAGAGATCTCTTCAAGTAAATTAGAGAGACCAAGGGAATATATCATGCAAAGATGGGCTCAATAAAGGACAGAAATGGTATGGACCTAACAGAAGAAGAAGATATTAAGAAGAGGTGGCAAGAATACACAGAAGAAATGTACAAAAAAGCTCTTCATGACCCAGATAATCACAACGTTGTGATCACTCATCGAGAGCCAGACATCCTGGAATGTGAAGTCAAGTGGGCCTTAGGAAGCATCACTGCAAACACAGCTAGTGAAGGTGATGGAATTCCAGTTGAGCTATTTCAAATCCTAAAAGATGATGCTGTGAAAGTGTTTCACTCAATATGCCAGCAAATTCGGAAAACTCAGCAGTGGCCACAGAACTGGAAAAGGTCAGTTTTCATTCCAATCCCAAAGAATGCTCAAACTACCACACAGTTGTACTCATCTCACATGTTAGTAAAGTTATGCTCAAAATTCTCCAGAACAGGCTTCAACAATATGTGAACCATGAGCTTCCAGATATTCAAGCTGGTTTTAGAAAAGGCNTGCTCAAACTACCACACAGTTGTACTCATCTCACATGTTAGTAAAGTTATGCTCAAAATTCTCCAGAACAGGCTTCAACAATATGTGAACCATGAGCTTCCAGATATTCAAGCTGGTTTTAGAAAAGGCATAGGAACCAAAGATCAAATTGCCAACATCCATTGGCTCATTGAAAAAGCAAGAGAGTTCCAGAAAAAACATCTATTTCAGCTTTTTTGACTATGTCAAAGCCTTTGACGCTATGGATCACAATAAACTGTGGAAAATTCTGAAAGCGATGGGAATACCAGTCCACGTGACCTGCTTCTTAAGAAATCTATATGCTGGTCAGGAAGCAACTAACAGTTAAAGCTGGACATGGAACAAGAGAGTGGTTCTAAATAGGAAAAGGAGTATGTCAAGGCTATATATTGTCACCGTGCTTATTTAACCTTTCTGTTAGACACCACAATTCTGTATCTTTTGCAGATAGTCACGATCATGAAAAAAAGATGCAGAGTGTGCCACATTATGAAGTTATTTTATGACAAGGTTCATAGCAAATCAATTTTAACAGCAAAATAATGTTGAAATATCAGAAATTCATTGGCGTACTATAGAAAAACATATTCAAAGCTTAAAGTAAGTGGGATCTTAGAGTGTTTACCATGGAAGACCTGCTCACAATCCCTGGGAAGTCAAGTACACAGTTTTTAACTAAGACTATGAGAAATAAATTTGTGAGAGGAGCCTCATTATCACTGAAGTTCTCTGTTGACCCTGCTTTGTAAGTCAGAAATTAGAGTGACTGCTACCATTGAAGTGAAGTCTCTTAATGCAGTGAGACTGATAGAAACTTACAGCATCAGGGGCCAAGTGGTGAGGCTCTTTCACCAGAAACAAAATGATCACAGCTACCTAAATGGGCAGCAAAGCAAAAAACAGTAATCGGAACAGTTTCATTTGCAGAGAACTTTGATATTGACTATTTCATCATGTCATTTTTAAAAAGCAATATATGGGAAATCTACTATATTAGTCATATTAGTCATGTGATTATTCAAATATGATTTGAGATGAAACTGCTCAGATGTAGCACTATAGAAGTAACTTCTCAGGTGCATTTTCTCATTTGCAGAGATAAATNGTCTTTCCTCTATGCTGTTTCCTGACATGTAATACTTAATTGCTCTTATTGTTTATAACCTTCTATGTTCTATTATAATTTAGGACCCATGTGTTCTATGGGCCACAAAAATAGGTTGTTTTTTACTTATCTCCTCAACACTTAACACAACGCCTACAGTATACAGGATGTCCTTGTGGCCATCCATGTTGAACTTTAGGAGAAAAGAGTGAATGGATATGATATAATTTTAATCAGTTTTGAATTATTCATGTTTTAAGCAGCCTTCCATTACATACAAGCATACACTTTGGAAAAAAATGCAGAAATTGGCAACACATCTGTTAATGAACTTATTACAATATTAAAATATCAATTTTCACTGCCATCTGTGCTAGAAAAATGGTTAATAATATTTATTTTGAAGTTGCCATTACACCATTGCCATTGGAATCTGACAAACTAAACAGAAGTTCTAATGGATAGTCTAGCCCTCTTAATCACCTGTTTCAAAAGGACACATTAGAACATCCCATCTAACAAAGAGTGAGACTTCAGTTTTTAAGCACCGAATTGGACATATATAAGTTATAGGTAAGGCATAATAGGATGAAGATTTTGGAAAAGATATTTCACAGGAAAAAATGATGTCCCCTCCACCCAATTTACAGAAAAACAGTAATTTGAGAGTAATTAAACATATACCTATGCACACATGAGTTCACATATAGCTTTGAAAATTACGTCTTATTTTAAAAATTTGTGTTTGATAAGTTAACAGGAGAGTTTATGAAGCAAGTGCTTTTACAGAAGCAGTCAGGATAAGAATATGTGTATTTAAGGTAATTAGGAGATCAGTCTCAAATAAATTCAAAATTTCCAGCAAATCTGACTTGTACTTCAGGTGACCTTTACAATGGCAAAACAGAGAAATGATGCTGTTAGCCATTTTGATTCTGTGGTGTGAGAACTCTGATTTCTAAAGAAAGCATAATAAATGCACCTTTGATGCCATTAGTGTAGCATTTACATATTTATGCTAATATTTGTTTTTCATAGTCATATAAAAGATATGTAGAACTGACAGTGTTGTTTAAACTAAAGATGTCATTCCCAACCTATATGTATACTTTATTATACATATACACACTACAAATGTATTATTAACAGAAACTATGCATATAGTAATATAAGTATATTCATATAGAATAATATTAATATAATAGTATGTAAGAATATAAACAAATATAGAAATATATTTTGGGGGGCTACACCCATGGCTTGTGGGATCTTAGTTCCCCTACCAGGATTTGAACTTGTGGCTTCTGCAGGGAGAGTGGGGTCCTAAACGTTGGACCACCGGGGAATTCCCATAAATGTATTTTTTTCTGAATTTGGAAAATCTTTGGTAATGTGACTTCCTGGACAAATGGGCCACCTACATATTGTAGTCTACAGTGTCCTCATGGTTCTCTTTGATAGGGATTTAAATATTACTTCTCTATTTGACCGATTCTCCTACTTATCCCTGTTCTGTTATAATTATATTTCTTATCCTGTCTGCCTTTCTCTCTCAACTTCTCGGCTTCAGATAAAGGACCTGAAAATGGATTTGAGGGCAGACTCCGAATCTAACATACAATTCTGAACTACTTAATGCAATTTGTATTTGAAAAGACAAAAATAATAATAATAAAGAAAAATAATTAGACTTGGGTTCTTTTCCCCCATTACTATATATCAGATCATTTAATATACTTTATGGATGAGAAAATGGGAGAAGTGTATAATATTTAAGAAGAGCTTTTTAACTAAGGTCATTATAGGTCCCTTTCTGAGCAATAAATAATTATGTAACATGAGATACTCAATTTTCTGGCCTTGCATTTTAATATTAAAAACAGGTTTTAAAATTCTACAAAGGAAATTTTAATTACCATTTTTTTTAATTGACAACAAACATATCATGTATACCATGGTTCTATATCATTAATAAAACCTGTATGAATTATATGAGATGAGAAAACAATTCTTATTAGATTTTATGAAAAGACATCTAAGTAGTGTCACAGTTAGTGTGACTCTAGCATTTGTGGACGACAAGGAGAACAATGCAACAGCACAGGAAGTAAGCGTAAGGGGACAGGAAGTGATGTCAGAGAGGTTGTCTTCAGCAACATTTAGGAGGCCTAGTAGATTTTTGTAAGTATTTGGAATTTTAAGCATAATTGGAAGTCATGAGAAAGGTGAGACTGAGAGAATTTCCTAATCATATTAATTAAAAATTAATTTTAGAAATATTCCTTCAAAACATTACTTCCATGTAACATATATACATATGCATATATACTATAAATGTACATACATATGCACATACATGTGTTGTAAATATGTGTGTTAAAATATATTTTCTTATATTTTTGATTAATTTCAAATCTGAACATTATATAATATATGGAGAAAATATGTTGGTATATTAGCTTCAAGGGCAAAGACAACCAAGTATCCTTTAAGATGAGTTACTGCTGTTTTTTCTCATCTGTAGTATAAAAATAATAATTCTTACCTCCTATGATTGTGGCAAGAAGGGATCAAAATTTGATTCAATGCTAAAGTACTCATCTGGCTGGATATTTTCCTTTTCATTTGTTTACTTCTTCCTTACTGTCTTCTCTTTATTCCTCATTCACCTTATCTTCTTTTCTTATTGTACTTCATCTCTTCTTTTAGCTTTTTTAGGAATGAATAGATAACTTAGTGAAATGAGTACCACTAACAAACACAAGCATCACTAAACCCTATGCCAAAATGAAAGGTTATTGCAGAATCCTAAATATAGTACCTGAGTTCTTTACACCTTCAAGGAATGAAAAAAAGGTTTACATGAAATGAATTTTCATCTGTCTTCACACTTATGTACAAGTTTCCTCCTTGGCAAAGTATAATGATATTCCTATATATTTAACTAACCTTTTCACATATCCTTTGGTAGAAAGAATGAATAAAACATATAAATGTATAAAACCAAGCATCATACACTAGGAGAGAGCATTAATAAAAGTAGCAGTAATATCCTGTGAAAAGAAAGTCCTTAGCCCACTCTTCCCAACTCAATTCATTATGGTCATAGATGCCTGCTATGGAACTTACTAATAGCACATTATCAAAATATTTTTTACAAAGTTGTGTTCCATAAGTATGTACCCCAAAGACAGTCTGTAGCAATCATGATAAATCAGGATTACAGGCCTCATGGAAAACTTCACTGTTTGTTAATGAGAAAGATTTTTTTTTTTTTAATGGATCACCATGTTTCAGCTTCTACATAAAACAAGGGGAAACCATGAGGGCAAAAAGGAATAATGTGATTATATTTTAGTGGTTATATTGTCAGAGGTGACTGTGTATTCTCTGAACCACCAGACTTCATTAAATGGTTTCAAATGAGAATGCTGAGAGCATATTATGAGTTTTGAGAATTTCTAAAACATCTGAGAAAATACACTGGGAAGACACTATATAGTGGGAAGTATGTAGCTTAACAATTTAAACTAGTGAAAATTCCTTGAGATTAAGACTCAGGAAGTTTATTCACTGAAGTTTTATTGTTGCCATTGCTGCTTACATGTACATTGTTTCTCATATTACAAAAGAACATCAATAAAAAAAAGTATTAAAAATATACAGATGAGTTATTTTTCATACTGTTGTTTTATGTCATTCCTTTATTTGTTTTGACATTACTGATTGATCAGTTTCAACTAGTTTAAAAAGAAAACAAAACAAATTTAAATGTCCTTATCATCATAAAATGACCAATAATGTTCCTTCAAACATTCATTCAAAATTATGTTAATTCCCTTAATTCCCTGTGTCATATGAAGTACAGTGACTTCACAAAATCAGATCTCATCAATTCTGTGAATTTTGTCTCTATGCTTCTAATGCTTATCTGTCATTCTGGATACACTCAGATTTGTCTTGAGACTTTGCACTTATCTCTTACTTATCATATTTAATGATGCACAAAAAAATGTGCAACAAAACTCATCATAGCCACCATTTGTCTATGTCCAATTCATTATTTATTAGAAATTAATATGTCAAGTCTCTTCATATTTATGTACATTTATTTTTATTATTTATTATTGTTTTGCCCTCATCCTCTTTCTTTCTTTGTTCATTCTTTCTTTTCTTACCCTTTGTCTTAAGATCCCCATATGGAGGTATTTTGACAAGCTATCTTTTAATCAATGACATTCACTTACTGAAAAAAAAATACATATGTATATATATACATATATACATATATATATATATACACACGGTCTTTTGAAAATATGCTACAAGCATCTTCTCCATATTAATGCATTTTTACCTGTCTCTCTCACTCCAGAAAATCCAAAGCAAACACAGAAATACTGGACACCAAAAAACAGTTTCCCAGAAGAGAAGGAAAATGCCAGGGAGGTGTTTCCTTTTTTTTTTTTTTTTAATGTCCTAATTATATGAAATATTTAATGCAATACTGCTAAGTCACTTCAGTGGTGTCCAACTCTGTGTGGCCCCATAGACCACAGCCCACCAGGCTCCCCCATCCCTGGGATTCTCCAGGCAAGAACACTGGAGTGTGTGAGTGTGTTGCCATTTCCTTCTCCAATGCATGAAAGTGAAAAGTGAAAGTCAAGTCGCTCAGTCATATCCGACTTTTAGCGACCCCATGGACTGCAGCCTACCAGGCTCCTCTGCCCATGGGATTTTCCAAGAAAGAGTNTGAACTGAAATGATTGTTCTCTCTTTAATGTTGTAGCTATACTTAACTACAGAGAGATGGGGTTAAAAAAATAAAATGAGGTTGGTACCAATCATAATTTTAGCAGTCTTGACATGAGGTTGGAACTTCAGCTAATATACTGTAGAGGACAGGAGTTGAAGAATTGGAAGTCTGAACCTGCACCTAGAGGTCAGCCAGTATAAGGGGTGGGAGGTAGGGCTGTGTACAGTGTAATGACTTGTTCTGTGAATCAAACAATGTTCAATGCTCAGTTATCCCATTATGTTAGTACATAGCATATGGATGAAGAACAAATTGCCATTTGTCCTACCGATTCAACATTCATCTTAAATGTCTACTCCTCCAGCCTACACTGTCCTCATAGAGCCACCCAATCTGTCCTTTAGACTATGTCTCTATGCCTATTTCCAAAATAATGTGTGATACTTTCCTTACATTTACTGTATTTCTATTTCCATGTGTATGTTTTTTTCTTTAGACAAGAACTCTTTGATTTTAAAGATCATGGCTTGTTTAACCCTGGTGAGTTCAATTTAAAAGTAGCAAGATCTGGAGTGTGAAACAGGTAACCTATGGCAGAAACTCACTTTAAGAACTAGATGAAAGATCTTGGAAAGAGAAGAAAAGGGAGAGAAAGAGAAGATAAGAGGGATTCATAGTATGTGTGTGTGTTGGGTGGTGGTGTGGAGGTGACAGGTACATTATAGTTTCAAGCCTGTGCAAACTATTAGAGCTTATTGCTGGAAGGGCAATGATATTTTATGTGAAATTAAATTGCATCAATATTAAGGAATCTTTTCTAACTTAATAATTGTATAGTACTTCCCCTCTTGGCCATAACAGGCCAGTCTTTCCTCTATGCTGTTTCCTGACATGTAATACTTAATTGCTCTTATTGTTTATAACCTTCTATGTTCTATTATAATTTAGGACCCATGTGTTCTATGGGCCACAAAAATAGGTTGTTTTTTACTTATCTCCTCAACACTTAACACAACGCCTACAGTATACAGGATGTCCTTGTGGCCATCCATGTTGAACTTTAGGAGAAAAGAGTGAATGGATATGATATAATTTTAATCAGTTTTGAATTATTCATGTTTTAAGCAGCCTTCCATTACATACAAGCATACACTTTGGAAAAAAATGCAGAAATTGGCAACACATCTGTTGATGAACTTATTACAATATTAAAATATCAATTTTCACTGCCATCTGTGCTAGAAAAATGGTTAATAATATTTATTTTGAAGTTGCCATTACACCATTGCCATTGGAATCTGACAAACTAAACAGAAGTTCTAATGGATAGTCTAGCCCTCTTAATCACCTGTTTCAAAAGGACACATTAGAACATCCCAACTAACAAAGAGTGAGACTTCAGTTTTTAAGCACCGAATTGGACATATATAAGTTATAGGTAAGGCATAATAGGATGAAGATTTTGGAAAAGATATTTCACAGGAAAAAATGATGTCCCCTCCACCCAATTTACAGAAAAACAATAATTTGAGAGTAATTAAACATATACCTATGCACACATGAGTTCACATATAGCTTTGAAAATTACATCTTATTTTAAAAATTTGTGTTTGATAAGTTAACAGGAGAGTTTATGAAGCAAGTGCTTTTACAGAAGCAGTCAGGATAAGAATATGTGTATTTAAGGTAATTAGGAGATCAGTCTCAAATAAATTCAAAATTTCCAGCAAATCTGACTTGTACTTCAGGTGACCTTTACAATGGCAAAACAGAGAAATGATCCTGTTAGCCATTTTGATTCTGTGGTGTGAGAACTCTGATTTCTAAAGAAAGCATAATAAATGCACCTTTGATGCCATTAGTGTAGCATTTACATATTTATGCTAATATTTGTTTTTCATAGTCATATAAAAGATATGTAGAACTGACAGTGTTGTTTAAACTAAAGATGTCATTCCCAACCTATATGTATACTTTATTATACATATACACACTACAAATGTATTATTAACAGAAACTATGCATATAGTAATATAAGTATATTCATATAGAATAATATTAATATAATAGTATGTAAGAATATAAACAAATATAGAAATATATTTTGGGGGGCTACACCCATGGCTTGTGGGATCTTAGTTCCCCTACCAGGATTTGAACTTGTGGCTTCTGCAGGGAAAGTGGAGTCCTAAACGTTGGACCACCGGGGAATTCCCATAAATGTATTTTTTTCTGAATTTGGAAAATCTTTGGTAATGTGACTTCCTGGACAAATGGGCCACCTACATATTGTAGTCTACAGTGTCCTCATGGTTCTCTTTGATAGGGATTTAAATATTACTTCTCTATTTGACCGATTCTCCTACTTATCCCTGTTCTGTTATAATTATATTTCTTATTCTGTCTGCCTTTCTCTCTCAACTTCTCGGCTTCAGATAAAGGACCTGAAAATGGATTTGAGGGCAGACTCCGAATCTAACATACAATTCTGAACTACTTAATGCAATTTGTATTTGAAAAGACAAAAATAATAATAATAAAGAAAAATAATTAGGCTTGGGTTCTTTTCCCCCATTACTATATATCAGGTCATTTAATATACTTTATGGATGAGAAAATGGGAGAAGTGTATAATATTTAAGAAGAGCTTTTTAACTAAGGTCATTATAGGTCCCTTTCTGAGCAATAAATAATTATGTAACATGAGATACTCAATTTTCTGGCCTTGCATTTTAATATTAAAAACAGGTTTTAAAATTCTACAAAGGAAATTTTAATTACCATTTTTTTAATTGACAACAAACATATCATGTATACCATGGTTCTATATCATTAATAAAACCTGTATGAATTATATGAGATGAGAAAACAATTCTTATTAGATTTTATGAAAAGACATCTAAGTAGTGTCACAGTTAGTGTGACTCTAGCATTTGTGGACGACAAGGAGAACAATGCAACAGCACAGGAAGTAAGCATAAGGGGACAGGAAGTGATGTCAGAGAGGTTGTCTTCAGCAACATTTAGGAGGCCTAGTAGATTTTTGTAAGTATTTGGAATTTTAAGCATAATTGGAAGTCATGAGAAAGGTGAGACTGAGAGAATTTCCTAATCATATTAATTAAAAATTAATTTTAGAAATATTCCTTCAAAACATTACTTCCATGTAACATATATACATATGCATATATACTATAAATGTACATACATATGCACATACATGTGTTGTAAATATGTGTGTTAAAATATATTTTCTTATATTTTTGATTAATTTCAAATCTGAACATTACATAATATATGGAGAAAATATGTTGGTATATTAGCTTCAAGGGCAAAGACAACCAAGTATCCTTTAAGATGAGTTACTGCTGTTTTTTCTCATCTGTAGTATAAAAATAATAATTCTTACCTCCTATGATTGTGGCAAGAAGGGATCAAAATTTGATTCAATGCTAAAGTACTCATCTGGCTGGATATTTTCCTTTTCATTTGTTTACTTCTTCCTTACTGTCTTCTCTTTATTCCTCATTCACCTTATCTTCTTTTCTTATTGTACTTCATCTCTTCTTTTAGCTTTTTTAGGAATGAATAGATAACTTAGTGAAATGAGTACCACTAACAAACACAAGCATCACTAAACCCTATGCCAAAATGAAAGGTTATTGCAGAATCCTAAATATAGTACCTGAGTTCTTTACACCTTCAAGGAATGAAAAAAAGGTTTACATGAAATGAATTTTCATCTGTCTTCACACTTATGTACAAGTTTCCTCCTTGGCAAAGTATAATGATATTCCTATATATTTAACTAACCTTTTCACATATCCTTTGGTAGAAAGAATGAATAAAACATATAAATGTATAAAACCAAGCATCATACACTAGGAGAGAGCATTAATAAAAGTAGCAGTAATATCCTGTGAAAAGAAAGTCCTTAGCCCACTCTTCCCAACTCAATTCATTATGGTCATAGATGCCTGCTATGGAACTTACTAATAGCACATTATCAAAATATTTTTTTACAAAGTTGTGTTCCATAAGTATGTACCCCAAAGACAGTCTGTAGCAATCATGATAAATCAGGATTACAGGCCTCATGGAAAACTTCACTGTTTGTTAATGAGAAAGATTTTTTTTTTTTAAATGGATCACCATGTTTCAGCTTCTACATAAAACAAGGGGAAACCATGAGGGCAAAAAGGAATAATGTGATTATATTTTAGTGGTTATATTGTCAGAGGTGACTGTGTATTCTCTGAACCACCAAACTTCATTAAATGGTTTCAAATGAGAATGCTGAGAGCATATTATGAGTTTTGAGAATTTCTAAAACATCTGAGAAAATACACTGGGAAGACACTATATAGTGGGAAGTATGTAGCTTAACAATTTAAACTAGTGAAAATTCCTTGAGATTAAGACTCAGGAAGTTTATTCACTGAAGTTTTATTGTTGCCATTGCTGCTTACATGTACATTGTTTCTCATATTACAAAAGAACATCAATAAAAAAAAGTATTAAAAATATACAGATGAGTTATTTTTCATACTGTTGTTTTATGTCATTCCTTTATTTGTTTTGACATTACTGATTGATCAGTTTCAACTAGTTTAAAAAGAAAACAAAACAAATTTAAATGTCCTTATCATCATAAAATGACCAATAATGTTCCTTCAAACATTCATTCAAAATTATGTTAATTCCCTTAATTCCCTGTGTCATATGAAGTACAGTGACTTCACAAAATCAGATCTCATCAATTCTGTGAATTTTGTCTCTATGCTTCTAATGCTTATCTGTCATTCTGGATACACTCAGATTTGTCTTGAGACTTTGCACTTATCTCTTACTTATCATATTTAATGATGCACAAAAAAATGTGCAACAAAACTCATCATAGCCACCATTTGTCTATGTCCAATTCATTATTTATTAGAAATTAATATGTCAAGTCTCTTCATATTTATGTACATTTATTTTTATTATTTATTATTGTTTTGCCCTCATCCTCTTTCTTTCTTTGTTCATTCTTTCTTTTCTTACCCTTTGTCTTAAGATCCCCATATGGAGGTATTTTGACAAGCTATCTTTTAATCAATGACATTCACTTACTGAAAAAAAAATACATATGTATATATATACATATATACATATATATATATATACACACGGTCTTTTGAAAATATGCTACAAGCATCTTCTCCATATTAATGCATTTTTACCTGTCTCTCTCACTCCAGAAAATCCAAAGCAAACACAGAAATACTGGACACCAAAAAACAGTTTCCCAGAAGAGAAGGAAAATGCCAGGGAGGTGTTTCCTTTTTTTTTTTTTTTTAATGTCCTAATTATATGAAATATTTAATGCAATACTGCTAAGTCACTTCAGTGGTGTCCAACTCTGTGTGGCCCCATAGACCGCAGCCCACCAGGCTCCCCCATCCCTGGGATTCTCCAGGCAAGAACACTGGAGTGTGTTGCCATTTCCTTCTCCAATGCATGAAAGTGAAAAGTGAAAGTCAAGTCGCTCAGTCATATCCGACTTTTAGCGACCCCATGGACTGCAGCCTACCAGGCTCCTCTGCCCATGGGATTTTCCAAGAAAGAGTACTGGAGTGCGGTGCCATTAATGCAATTCTACCTAGGAAAAATCCTTGGANCAAGTCGCTCAGTCATATCCGACTTTTAGCGACCCCATGGACTGCAGCCTACCAGGCTCCTCTGCCCATGGGATTTTCCAAGAAAGAGTACTGGAGTGCGGTGCCATTAATGCAATTCTACCTAGGAAAAATCCTTGGAAAAATGAAGCTGTGTGCAATATTTTTCTTTACATGCCAAGTTTGAGAATTGAGAGAATTTAGACAATTGTTCAAATACCTAGTCCCAACAACTATTTCACTAGAAACTGGATGAGAATGAGGCAAAATTATATGTGAATGTGTGATTTTAAACTTGCTTTTCTTATCTGAACATATCTTTTAAATCTTCTTTACACAGTATAATAGTAGATAAAACCTCAACATGAAAGAAGCATTTTAAGTTCACTTTCAAGTAAACTGAATGAACACTGGTAGAGCACAAATTTGGCTTAGATGATATTCTTCTTGCCCTAGAATGGAAAGTTGCTTCATACTTTTATTTTTTGCCTCTAAGTTCTTGGTTAATATTTTGCTTCTTCAAGGAGAAAGGATTTTTAATGACAAGTAAGGGTCTTGGATTAATTTTTGTACATTTCAAAGTGCTCACTATTTTTCCTGGTTTTAATTATAATTATGTCAATTTGTTACATTTACTCTATAATTACAATAACTGCTCTGCATTTATTTTTAGTACAGTTCAGAGAGGAGTTGAAAAGTTTGTGTACACTGTATGTTAATGACACTAAAAAAGTACATAGAGTCAGTGTGTATTTTCTCAGTGGAACCACACATTAAGAAACCTCTCAGGTATGGAAAGAAAGATAAGAAATGTGTTTCTAAATTTGAATTATGAAATCAAATATGCACATTTCATAGCATGAGAGGAAATCTGATTTGCAATGTAGGTGCAGAGTATAGTGTGCTCTTCCTTACCAATATTGTGGCTCAAATAGCTAGTTACATAACATTTAAGAATCAGTGGTACTTGAATTAGGTAGGCCTTGAAAATATTTTCCTTTTTGGAAACAGAGGTATAGGCAAATTGTCTCATGTAAGAACTTTCTTAGCACAGTTGTCAGAGTATGACGTTAAGGACTAAGAAGAAATNCTAGAGATCTCCTCAAGAAAATCAGAGATACCAAGGGAACATTTCATGCAAAGTGAAGTGAAGTTGCTCAGCCGTGTCCCACTCTTTGCGATGCCATGGACTGTATCTCACCAGGCTCCCCCGTCCATGAGATTATCCAGGCATGAATACTGGAGTGGGTTACCATTTCCTTCTCCAGGGGATCTTCTGGACCCAGGGATCGAACCCAGGTCTCCCACTTTGAATGCAGATGCTTTAACCTCTGAGCCACCAGGGAAGCCCCTTCCATGCAAAGGAAGGCTCAATAAAGGACAGAAATTGTATGGACTTAACATAAGCAGAAAATAAGAAGAGATGGCAAGAATACACAGAAAAAAAAAAACAAAAAACTGTACAAAAAAGATCTTCAGGACCCAGATAATCATGATGATGTGATCACTCACCAAGAGCCAGGCATCCTGNAAAAAAAAAAACAAAAAACTGTACAAAAAAGATCTTCAGGACCCAGATAATCATGATGATGTGATCACTCACCAAGAGCCAGGCATTCTGGAATGTGAAGTCAAGCGGGCTACTTAGGAAGCATCACCACAAACAAGCTAGTGGGGGTGATGGAATTCCAGTTGAGCTGTTTCAAAATCTAAAAGATGATGATGAGAAAGTGTTGCACTCAATATGCCAGCAAATTTGGAAACTCAGCAGTGGCCAAAGGACTGGAAAAGCTCAGTTTTCATTCCAATCCTAAAGAAAGGCAATGCCAAAGAATGCTCAAACTACCACACCATTACACTCATCTCACACACTAGTAAAGTAATGCTCAAAAGTCTCCAAGCCAGGCTTCAGCAATACTTGAACAGTGAAATTTCAGACGTTCAAACTGGTTTTAGAAAAGGCAGAGGAACCAGAGATCAAATTGCCAACATCCACTGGATCATGGAAAAAGCAAGAGAGTTCCAGAAAAATATCTATTTCAGCTTTATTGACTATGCCAAAGCCTTTGACTGTGTGGATCACAATAAACTGGAAAATTTTGATAGAGATGGGAATACCAGTCCATCTCACCTACTCTTGAGAAATCTGTATGCAGGTCAGGAAGCAGCAGTTTGAACTGGACATGGAATAACAGACTGGTTCCCGATAAGAAAAGGCATACATCAAGGCTGTATATTGTCTCTCTGATTATTTAACTAATATGGAGAGTACATCATGAGAAATGCTGGGCTGGATGAAGCACAAGCTGGAATCAGGATTGCTGGAAGAAATATCAATAACCTCAGACGTGCAGATAACACAACCCTTATGGCAGAAAGTGAAGAAAAACTACAGAACATCTTGATGAAAGTGAAAGAAGAGAGTGAAAATGTTGGCTTAAAGCTCAACATTCAGTAAACAAAGATTTTGGCATCCTATTCCATCATTTCACATTAAAAAAAAATGGAGAAACAGTGGAAACAGTTGCAGACTTTATTGGGGGGGGCTCCAAAATCATTGCAGATGGTGACTGCAGCCATGAAATTAAAAGATGCTTGTTCCTTGGAAGAAAAGCTATGACCAACCTAGACAGCATAGTAAAAAGCAGAGATGTTACTTTGCCAACAAAGGTCCATCTGATCAAAGTTATGATTTTTCCAGTAGTCATGTATGGATGTGAGAATTGTACTATAAAGAAAGATGAACCCTAAGGAATTGATGCTTTTGAACTGTGGTGTTGGAGAAGACTACTGAGAGTTCTTTAGCCTGCAAGGAGATCCAACCAGTCCATCCTAAAGGAAATCAGTCCTGAATGTTCATTGGAAGGAATACTTTGTTTAGCTACCTAATGCAAAGAGCTGACTCATTTGAAAAGACCCTAATGCTGGGAAAGATTGAAGGCAGAAAGAGAAGGGGATAACAGAGGATGAGATGGTTAGATGACATCATCAATTCAATGGACATGAGTTTGAGTAAACTCTGGGAGTTGGTGATAGACAGGGAGGCCTGGTGTACTGGAGTCCATGGGGTCGTAAAAAGTTGGACACTACTGAGAGACTGAATTGAACTGAACTGAATTTTAAAAATAAATATATTTTTAAAAAGGCAAAAATAATAATAAAGTTCTTTCCTTTAAGCAAAAAATAAAATATAAATTAAAAAATAAAAATTTAACTTTAAAAAAAGAAAGAAAGAAAATGTGTAGGTGAAAAGCTAGGAGTGGTGTGATGGAGTATTCCAAAAGGAGGAATGAGGTTTACAAATACCTTGAGGCCAAAAAGGGTATTGATTATCCATATGCCCAGATTTAAGACAAGCTAGATTCCCAGCTATTGTACTGATGTGACTGTTAATTATGCCCACATGAGTGTGTCTTGGGTGCATACATGCTAAATTTCCTCAGTTGTATCTGACTCTTTGTGACCCTATGGACTGTANTTTTTCCAGTAGTCATGTATGGATGTGAGAATTGTACTATAAAGAAAGATGAACCCTAAGGAATTGATGCTTTTGAACTGTGGTGTTGGAGAAGACTACTGAGAGTTCTTTAGCCTGCAAGGAGATCCAACCAGTCCATCCTAAAGGAAATCAGTCCTGAATGTTCATTGGAAGGAATACTTTGTTTAGCTACCTAATGCAAAGAGCTGACTCATTTGAAAAGACCCTAATGCTGGGAAAGATTGAAGGCAGAAAGAGAAGGGGATAACAGAGGATGAGATGGTTAGATGACATCATCAATTCAATGGACATGAGTTTGAGTAAACTCTGGGAGTTGGTGATAGACAGGGAGGCCTGGTGTACTGGAGTCCATGGGGTCGTAAAAAGTCGGACACTACTGAGAGACTGAATTGAACTGAACTGAATTTTAAAAATAAATATATTTTTAAAAAGGCAAAAATAATAATAAAGTTCTTTCCTTTAAGCAAAAAATAAAATATAAATTAAAAAATAAAAATTTAACTTTAAAAAAAGAAAGAAAGAAAATGTGTAGGTGAAAAGCTAGGAGTGGTGTGATGGAGTATTCCAAAAGGAGGAATGAGGTTTACAAATACCTTGAGGCCAAAAAGGGTATTGATTATCCATATGTCCAGATTTAAGACAAGCTAGATTCCCAGCTATTGTACTGATGTGACTGTTAATTATGCCCACATGAGTGTGTCTTGGGTGCATACATGCTAAATTTCCTCAGTTGTATCTGACTCTTTGTGACCCTATGGACTGTATCCCACCAGGCTTCTCTGTCCATGTTATTCTCCAGACAAGAATACTGGAGTGGCTTGTCATGTCCATCTCCAGGGGATCTTCCCCACCCAGGGATCAAACCTACATCACCCGCATTGCAGTCAGATTCTTTATTGCTGAGCCACCAGGAAAGCTTGATTGTGTCTGGATTTCGCAAAAAATGTATATAGTTACCCAAGTCAGCTGAACTGAAACATCAAGTAGCTTGGTATGTATTTAATCTTAGACAATTTCCTTCTTAAGCCTTACTATTTGTTATTTTTTCAATCCTAGAATAAAGCAAATAAAAAAATGTTCTAGTCAAGTGAAAGCCATTATTGTAAATAAAATTCATGCCCAACAAGCTTCTCTTAACCGTAAATAACTTATTTCTTCAGAAGGAACAACTCACCTCTTTCAGTATTTTTGTTTTCCTATGCTCCTTTCATATGTCTCTCATTTAAAGAGGTTCTTCCCTAACATGGTCACTATGAATCTTATTAAAATAACTTTTTATTATATTTCCAACTCACTGCCAAAAAAACAGAAAAGAAAGAAAGTGAGAAAGAAAGAGGGGGGGAGGGAGGAATAAGAGAAGAGAGAAACAAAGAAAGATAACCTGTTATAATATTTTACTATATGCCTGGTTACTGAAGAGTTAGTTCACCTTTTATTTCTACATCTCTAATGAAGGAGCAAAGGATCTTGAAAAGTTCAAGGTCTCCTTTATATTCTTAGCTCTTTCTGTCTTATTATGACTAAAGCTGGAGAGAATTGTTTCTTGAGAGAAACTTCAGTTTAGAGAAAATTCAAGAATGAATGCATGTTCCCATGAAAGATAAGTCTTGTTTATATCTGATCTTTTGGCCTAAGTTAATGTTTATTAAGAGATGCTATATAAAGTTCATTTATTAACATATCTGCACTAGTAATATATTTCTATGATTATATAAGTAGACTGATAAAACACATGTAGCAACACAAGGTATCAGTGATTATATGTAAGCTATAGCCTATAAAACTGGATGAGAAAAATAGTGCCTATTAAAAATGCCTATATGCAATTTAAAAACCTTTTAGAAATCGTTAGAAAATAAGGGTGAAATTAATAAGAAGTGCTGTCAAAATGATATGACATTAGCATCTACAATGATAAAAATAAAATAAGATTATTAGAAAGGCATTAGAAAACTAACTCACAAAGAGAATAATGAAAAGACTTCTATAAAAAGCTATTTGAATATTAGACATTTTTTAATGTCTGCATTCCACGGATGAATATACTTGGGTTCACCAAAACATTTGTTCAGGTTATTTTCCATAAGATATGGTAAATCTTAAATGAACTTTTTGGACAACCCAATAGATATGATTGAATGTGACAGATGGGACTTAGAGAGTAGAGATTTTAAAAACCAAATATTTGGCTGGATGTATTTAAAAGCATGTAAAAAGGAACCCAGGTGGTCAGAGATAGCATGATATGGATAGTTAAATAAGAAATAAATGAATGCAATAATATTTTCATATTCAAAAACTTGGTAAATATAGTGAGAATAAAACATTTTGGAAAAAAAAAGCTAAAATTGTGAAATATTTATTATATGCTATGCATCTTACATAAACCCATTTCACTTTGGCCTCATAGCAATCATATGAGTTTAGTTGAATATCTGAATATTGTAGTTTTGCCTAATATGTCCCACTGATGTGTTTTGTCAAGAGGAATATTTTAACAAAATTTTGGAATTTAAATCCCTCTTGGTGAGCCATTTGCTCTTCAGTTTTATAAAGACAACCCCCTTTAACACCTTTGGCTCTAATCTTTTCAGCCCCCAAAGACCTTCACTGTGGTAAGTATTAGTATTTTGATGTAAAAGGAACAGGAACTGAGGCTCAGAGAATTAAAGCAGCTGTCTCAAATTTAAACAGCTAGTACCTGACATAAAAGAAATCCAGGCAAAAATTCAAAGACTCGCTACATTCAGCTTATTTTCCCCTATAGTTTCATCTTAACTTCCATGGTGTAAGAAATATCAATGAACCTACAAAATGTCTACATCTTTATCCCTAGAACAATGAATATGTTACTTTAGCAGAAGGAATTCAGGTTGTAGATAGGATTAAGTTGCTAAAAAGTTGACATTAAAATAGGGAGAGTATCCTGTATTATTCAAGTGGATCAAATTAAGTTGGGAGATTCCTTACAAGTGGAGAACCCTTCTTGTTGTGTCAGAGAGATGAGACAGAAAAAGAGAGATCCAGTGTGAAAGGAACCAGACCTGCACTTGCTGGTGGTGAAGATGGAGGGAGACACTATGAGACAAGGAATGTGTGCAACATCTAGATGAAGCATTTGCCGGAGAGAAACAAAGATTTTGGTCTTACACTGTCAAGGAACTGAATCCTGCCAATAATCCAAAAGATCAGAAAATTAATTCTCCCCTGAGAACCTCTAGAAAGGAACAGAGATCTGCTAATCTCTTAGTTTTGTCATCATGAGACCTGAGTTGGACTTTTTACCTGCAGAACTATAAAATAATACATTTTTGTTGTTTAAGCTGCTAAATTTGTGGTAAGTTGCTATGGCAATACAAAACTAGTACAACCACAATGGGAAAAGATTTTTAATCTGATTTCAGAGTACCAATTAGACAAAAACCGAAAGTGGATGTATCCATTGCCTTATCATCTTAAAACAGGCTGTCTTATTCTCTCTATGCTCGCAGCAGGGAGTGGGTGTTGGGGAGGAATAAGAGGTATAGCACAAGATTCATCTTGTGGCTGTTTTGCTCTCTTTCCCAATTAGTTGGGTCTGGGACTATTCCACCTATAGCTGCAACCTGAAGGAAAGTGCTCTTGTGAGGACAAGTAAATTCTGTCTTCTCTTTTTTTCGTACTGAGAGGTGTATGATGCTGGATTTCCTTTGGATGGGTAGTGAGAGAGGTGCAGCCTCAGGTTCCCTTGTTTTTGAGACCTAGAATTATTTAGGCTTTATTGTATAACATTTGGAAATGACATACCTAGCTACCAAAGTTCTCTGCTTATGGTTTGGGGGCCAAATTTAACACTGAAATTTATTGCTACTAATAAAAAGACTATTTTTTTTCCATCTGAATTTGATTTTTTTTCATGTGTTTTCAACTTAGCTATGAAACTCTTGTCATCTTGTCTGATGTAGATTTTGTGTATGCCTGGGTTCCCTGATCCTTATCTTAATTTCTGATAGATTTGCATATGGGTTTCTCTGGATTACCGGATCCCATGTTTGTTTCATAGTACAGTTCCTCCTAGCATACCACCTGATCCTCTGTGTAAATTTGACAAGTTGGTTAATTACCACTCAATGGTTAATTATCATCTCAGTGTTCTGAATGTAATATGGCTATTTCAGAAATAAGGGACCTTTATAGAGTAATAGAACAGAACATAAAGGGAGTTTTATTTCTAGCATTTACTGACATTCTAGTATTTACTGAGAGCTTTTGTTAGCATTTAATAAGAAAACAACCAAATCATACATCTTAATATTACATCTTGATTTATTTTATACTGTTTATCTTAAAATAAGTACTGTTTTCTAATAATTAAAAAAAGCAATTTATGTTTTGACCTTCATATAAACTTATGTTAAGGGATTTCATTGCTATAGGCAAAACTTCTGCTAGAATGAAAATATGAGGATAACGGAAACCTGTCAAAGACATGGCGCCATTTTCCCAGTTGTTTAGGACATGAAGTTCTGCATTAGAAAGAGTCCCTTTAGTTGGACTATGCCTTTTCAAAAGACCCTAGTTCCAGTTACCTGAAAGGAAAAGTGAGAAGAAGTTGATGGTATTTGTCTTCAGAGGACTGTTATTTATGCCTAGAAGTTCAGTAGACTTCCTGAAGACTCTAGTATTTCTAGTTTCCTGGTAGCTCAGCTGGTAAAGAATCTGCCTGCAATGCGGGAGACCTGAGTTTGATCCCCGGGTTGGGAAGATCCCCTGGAGGAGGGCATGGCAATCCACTCCAATATTCTTGCCTGGAGAATCCCCATGGAAAAAGCAGCCTGGCAGGCTACAGTCAAAGGGGTCACACAGAGTCGGACACACCTGAGCGACTAAGTACACATAGTCTCCATTTAAAAATATACTAAATAAAATAGAATTTCATTTGGTTCACCACAATTACCCCTCCAAATGCCACTGAATCTACAGATGCATTGATGATGACAAATTTATCAAGGGAATCCTCCATTTGTTAAGAGGATGGTTCAAAGGGACTTTGCCAACCCAGTGGCTCATAGTGTCAATCAACTCAGACCTAGAAAATTATGATTTTTAATTTGTTTTCATTTTTTTGTAATAATTTATTCATCAATACTTATGTACAGTGAGTTCCCACTATGTGCTATGGACTAATTATTTTAATCAGTCCAGTAGTTAGACACTACCATTCCCATTTTCAAGTGGAGGACACTGAGACATGGTGAGATTAAGAGATAGTTTTAAGATCACCTAGAAAGTAAGTAGCAGTTTGAGTTTTAATCTGAGAATGGCTGTCAATTAATTCAGTTTTTAAAAGTGACCTATAGTGTCCAAGATGCAAAATTCTAAAGGAAAGGAGTACAGTCATAATATTGGCAAACAAATTTCTCTAATAAGAACTGTGTCTAGTTCATTCCTGTAGATTTATCTATGTTTAGCCTTCTCTATTAGAGATGGAAATAGTCTCTCCTGTGGGGAATTATCTAAAGAAAATATTCAGAAAAAAAAATCAGAGAGCTTTTAAATTGGTAATTAAAACACCACTATGACTGTCCCCAAGTTTTGAAGGAAATATTCTGTCGACTTAGACCAGTTGAGCTGTCCCTGCTCTGTGCTATCCCTGTGTACAACAGACTATGCTCTCATGACCTATGTGTCTGCCAGTCTTTATCCATTGGTTGTGAGATTTTGCAGAGCAGAAACTGTCTGCTTCTTAATATTGCAAAGAATGTTAAGTGTTCAGAAGCATTTTTGGAAGGTGAAATTAACTTTAATGATGCAAGACCCTCACCCAATACAAGCCCACTTCTCCAATTTCAGAGAACTAAATGTTTCTCACTAATAATGCACCCCAAAGACTTAATACCAAACCTGTGAAATAAAATGGATCTTTATATTTTTCTTTTCTAATATCAAGATGATATTCTATTTAATTTGTCTCTGCAGTTCCAATATATTCCTAGGCCTTATGTTTAAAGAGAAGGAGGAGTTTTCAAAAGCTTACTCTTATCAGCATTTTATGATAGTGTTCACATCCTCTGTCATAATTTTTTCTGAAACTTTCAGCAATGCCGTATCCATAGATATATTTTTTCTTACATTTCCCTTCTGTTTAGCTTCCTGTCTCCTACCAAAAAATAAAACTTGGCATGTCGGCTTCTTTCCTCCTATCTTTCCCTCTCTCTCCTACCTCTCTTCTGCCTCTCACAAAGCACAAGCACACACACAACTTTTTTTGTCTGTTCCCCTAGTGAGTGTGTCCATGTCTACAATGGTTAAAAACTTACACAAGACAAGCTGGGTTATCTGGGCTTGAAATCTTGGATAAAATAATTGGTGGGTATAAGAGAAAGAAAGGTGCATAAACACTTCAGGAAGAAGAGCCAAGGGGCAGAGAAAAAGAAAAGATAAAAAATAGCCATGAGCCTAGAAAAGCTGAATTTAACTATAGTTTAAAGTAAATTATTTTCCATACTTTTATTTCTGAAGATCATGAAAATATATGTGTTACCTATCCTACCTAAACTGTATTTCCAAATTAACCATTATAATTGTACACCTGTTTTATTTGATACTGATATTGACTTTGTTCTAGTTAATTTTACATAGACATTACACCTGCATCTCCCTAAAGATAATATTTATTACAGCAATTGAAATGCATAATTTGATAGAAACAGTGTAAATAATTAGCTGATTTACAACTTGCTTTAGATAACATCTTCAATTATTAAAATAATTAGTGAAATTGAATTCAAGATAAAAACCTCAGCTTAATTTGAACTTGTCCTTGAAGCTACTCTCTGACCCATTTAACATATTACCTACTGAAATATTAATAAAGAGAAATTTTAAGCTTTGTGTTTAAGGTGACATTTTTAGTTGACTTCAATTTTTAAAATTCCTTTCTCTCTTATATTCCTTCCCCTAGATAAAAGGATACTGAACACATCAATACAAATTAGTTTAGTTCATTTTCTTTGAGAGTCTGTGTTCCTTTAGTAAAAGGTTTGCAAGACCTTGTTGTATCTCTGCTTTTTGGGCTCCTCTGCAAGAGCTGTCTAATTCATCTTCTTTCTTTTATATTATTCAAAAAATATATAACCATTTTTATTAGATAATATTGTTTGCATTAAAATAATAATACTCCTAAAACAAATGATTTTGAACATTAAAGAAAGTCTGATGACAACAGAAATGTTCAAATTGCTATTGATTCTCAAAATAAGCTTTGACCATTTATTTGAGTTTCTGTACAATTGGGATGCTTACTGATTTATGATATAAATATGTACATTAGTAATAGGACTATTTTTCCCCATTTTCAAAGATAATTTAACACAATTTTATGGGCTCAAAGAAAAGGAGGACAAAAATGTCCTATATCTCCTTTAAGTAAACATGTTTTTTTAAGAAAATTTCTTATAATCTATGCGGTCTCTGTAATCATCACAAACTTGCTTATTATATATAAAGAAGTCATGCAGGGAGAATGTAAGTACAGATTACTTCCTACCATGACACTGCTTAAAATGTGTAAGTTTGGGAATATGGACTTGAGCAGGCCCCCATGGCTACCTGCTCTGTTTTATTTACACATATATTTCAGTCTAGCTTATTTTTCAAACAAAACTGAGAATGTAATGTTTGTATCATAAAATTAAAGAAAATGGAGAACAGATAGTTTGTTTCCCTCTTATAAATTCCTGCTTCTCTAACTACAATGGCTCATAACCCCAACGAGACTGATTTCTGAGTCCTTAATGCAATAGTAGAGTTCTTATATATCAATTTTGTCTTTTTGGCTTCTCTGAAAATCTGGTACCCAAGCTCTTGACCATCTATTTGTTCCAGAAGGACTACAATTTCCCTAATAAGAGTCATAACAGACAAACACAACAAGAATTCCTATAACTCACGGTCTCCTACTCCACAAGAAAACTGGAATTCACCTAGGGGAGATTTATGGCATCCACATAGTAAATATAATTTGACCTACAAGTTAATCTGAACAAAAGCTACTATAAATGACATGAATTGTTCTTCCTATCTGCTAAAATTGCATTCTGTGTCACTAAATACTATTTTTTTTTAAAACAACAAAGCTAAAATAGACAAGAAATCTTAGCTCACCACTTTGATGACAGAACTATATCTCTTTATTCAACAACCTTGTGGAAATCCTGACATCTGTATTAATATTAAAAATTATGATCTTTCCTAGGAACATAAATTACCCTGCAAATTGATATCTTCTACTGGATATCGTAATCTAAATCCAATAAAATCCCAATGAGAGTTAAGATTGTTTTCCAAATAGAAGTCTCAGATTGAGGTTTAACCAAGACTTTCAACAGCCTTTCATACAAGTATTTATTTTTCTAAAACTTTTGTGGGTTTCATCCAGCAATATATATAGGTAAACTGGAATACATTCTGACATGCTGCCACTATAAAATAATTTTAAATTTAGGTCAATTTAACAGTTTTATTAAGTGCCTTCTATGCTTCAGTTGGTGATTGTAGCCATGAAATTAAAAGATGCTTACTCCTTGGAAGGAAAGTTATGATGAACCTAGATAGCATATTCAAAAGCAGAGACATTACTTTGCCTAAAAATGTCCATCTTGTCAGTTCAGTTCAGTTCAATTCAGCCACTCAGTTGTGTCTGACTCTTTGTGACTCCATGAAGTGCAGCATGCCAGGCCTCCCTGAGCTACTGGAGTTCATTCAAATTTACATTCATCGGGTCAGTGATGCCATCTCATTCTCTGTTGTCCCCCTTCTCCTTCTGCCCCCAATCCCTCCCAGCATCAGAGTCTTTTCCAATGAGTTAACTCTTCGCATGAGGTGGCCAAAGTACTGGAGTTTCAGTTTTAGAATGATTCTTTCCAAAACACACCCAGGAGTGATCTTCTTTAGAATGGACTGGTTGGATCTCCTAGCAGTCCAAGAGACTCTCAAAAGTCCTCTCCAGTACCACAGTTCAAAAGCATCAATTATTCGACACTCAGCTTTCTTCACAGTCCAACTCTCACATCCATACATGACCAATGGAAAAACTATAGTCTTGACTAGATGGATCTTTGTTGGTAAAGTAATGTCTCCATTTTTTAACATGCTGTCTAGATTAATCATAACTTTCCTTTCAAGAAGGAAGCATCTTTTAATTTCATTGCTGCAGTCACCATCTGCAGTGATTTTGGAGCCCCAAAAAATAAAGTCTGACACTGTTTCCCCAACTATTTCCCAGAAAGTGATGGAACCAGATGCCATGATCTTCATTTTCTGAATGCTGAGCTTTATGCCAACATTTTCACTCTCCTCTTTCACTTTAATCAAGAGGCTTTTTAGTTCCTCTTCACTTTCTGCCATAAAGGTGGTATCATCTGCATATCTGAGGTTATTGATAATTCTCCCAGAAGTCTTGATTCTAGCTTGTGCTTCTTCTAGCCCAACGTTTCTCATGATGCACTCTGCATATAAGTTAAATAAGCAGGGTGACAGTATACAGCCTTGACATACATCTTTTCCTATTTGGAATCAGTCTGTTGTTTCAAGTCCAGTTCTAACTGTTGCTTCCTGACCTGCATATATGTTTCTCAAGAGGCAGGTTAGGTGGTCTGGTATTCTCATCTCTTGAAGAATTTCCACAGTTTATTGTCATCCACACAATCAAAGCCTTTGGCTATGGTTTTTCCAGTAGTCATGTATGGATGTGAGAGTTGCACTGTAAAGAAGGCTGAGTGCCAAAGAATTGATGCTTTTCAACTGTGGTGTTGGAAAAGACTCTTGAGAGTCCCTTGGAGTGCAAGGAGATCCAATCAGCCCATTCTAAAGGAGATCAGTCCTGGGTGTTCTTTGGAGGGAATAATGATAAAGCTGAAACTCCAGTAGTTCGGCCACCTCATGCGAAGAGTTGGCTCACTGGAAAAGACTCTGTTGCTCGGAGGGATTGAGGGCAGGAGGAGAAGGGAACGACAGAGGATGAGATGGCTGGATGGCATCACTAACTCAATGGACGTGAGTTTAAGTGAACTCTGGGAGTTGGTGTTGGACAGGGAGGCCTGGCATGTTGCAATTCATGGGATCACAGAGTCAGACATGACTGACTGACTGAACTGAACTGATGCTTCAGTTTCCATTTCAGGAGCAGTGTTTAAATGGTGGGGTAGATATGTAAATAGATTATATTACAGAGATTATAACAGTAATACTAAAGGTGTCATGAAATCTTTTTTTTATTTAATGTGACCTGGGGTTATTAAGTGTATAATTTACTTAATAAATTGAATTAGAGGGCTTTCTCTGGTAGCTCAGCCAGTAAAGAATCTGCCTGCAATGTAGGAGACCCTGGTTTGATTCCTGGGTTGGGACGATGTCCTGAAGAAGGGATAGGCTACTCACTGCACTATTCTTGGGCTTCCCTGGTGGCTCAGCTGGTAAAGATTCTGTCTGTAATGCAGGAGACCTGAGTTTGATTCCTGGGTTGGGAAGATCTCCTGTAGAAGGGAACAGCCACCCACTCCAGTACTGGAGAATTCCACGAACTGTATCATTCATGGGGTTGCAAAGAGTCAGATATGACTGAACAACTTTCACTTGGATTTTTTACTTTCAAATTGAATTAGAAAATACCTGATTTAATGTTTAACATTCACCCATTTTGGGGTGATCAAAACACTGGATCATGGAAAAAGCAAGAGAGTTCCAGAAAAACATATATTTCTGCTTTATTGACTATTCCAAAGCCTTTGACTGTGTGGATCACAATAAACTGGAAAATTCTGAAGGAGATGGGAATACCAGACCACCTACCTGCCTTTTGAGAAATCTGTATGCAGGTCAGGAAGCAACAGTTAGAACTGGACATGGAACAACAGACTGNCTTTTCTAATATCAAGATGATATTCTATTTAATTTGTCTCTGCAGTTCCAATATATTCCTAGGCCTTATGTTTAAAGAGAAGGAGGAGTTTTCAAAAGCTTACTCTTATCAGCATTTTATGATAGTGTTCACATCCTCTGTCATAATTTTTTCTGAAACTTTCAGCAATGCCGTATCCATAGATATATTTTTTCTTACATTTCCCTTCTTCTGTTTAGCTTCCTGTCTCCTACCAAAAAATAAAACTTGGCATGTCGGCTTCTTTCCTCCTTTCTTTCCCTCTCTCTCCTACCTCTCTTCTGCCTCTCACAAAGCACAAGCACACACACAACTTTTTTTGTCTGTTCCCCTAGTGAGTGTGTCCATGTCTACAATGGTTAAAAACTTACACAAGACAAGCTGGGTTATCTGGGCTTGAAATCTTGGATAAAATAATTGGTGGGTATAAGAGAAAGAAAGGTGCATAAACACTTCAGGAAGAAGAGCCAAGGGGCAGAGAAAAAGAAAAGATAAAAAATAGCCATGAGCCTAGAAAAGCTGAATTTAACTATAGTTTAAAGTAAATTATTTTCCATACTTTTATTTCTGAAGATCATGAAAATATATGTGTTACCTATCCTACCTAAACTGTATTTCCAAATTAACCATTATAATTGTACACCTGTTTTATTTGATACTGATATTGACTTTGTTCTAGTTAATTTTACATAGACATTACACCTGCATCTCCCTAAAGATAATATTTATTACAGCAATTGAAATGC
This sequence comes from Raphicerus campestris, assembly GCA_006410735.1. NCBI lineage: Eukaryota > Metazoa > Chordata > Mammalia > Artiodactyla > Bovidae > Raphicerus > Raphicerus campestris. Next base: position 50,709 of record SJYW01004801.1, read on the forward strand.
ATAATTTGATAGAAACAGTGTAAATAATTAGCTGATTTACAACTTGCTTTAGATAACATCTTCAATTATTAAAATAATTAGTGAAATTGAATTCAAGATAAAAACCTCAGCTTAATTTGAACTTGTCCTTGAAGCTACTCTCTGACCCATTTAACATATTACCTACTGAAATATTAATAAAGAGAAATTTTAAGCTTTGTGTTTAAGGTGACATTTTTAGTTGACTTCAATTTTTAAAATTCCTTTCTCTCTTATATTCCTTCCCCTAGATAAAAGGATACTGAACACATCAATACAAATTAGTTTAGTTCATTTTCTTTGAGAGTCTGTGTTCCTTTAGTAAAAGGTTTGCAAGACCTTGTTGTATCTCTGCTTTTTGGGCTCCTCTGCAAGAGCTGTCTAATTCATCTTCTTTCTTTTATATTATTCAAAAAATATATAACCATTTTTATTAGATAATATTGTTTGCATTAAAATAATAATACTCCTAAAACAAATGATTTTGAACATTAAAGAAAGTCTGATGACAACAGAAATGTTCAAATTGCTATTGATTCTCAAAATAAGCTTTGACCATTTATTTGAGTTTCTGTACAATTGGGATGCTTACTGATTTATGATATAAATATGTACATTAGTAATAGGACTATTTTTCCCCATTTTCAAAGATAATTTAACACAATTTTATGGGTTCAAAGAAAAGGAGGACAAAAATGTCCTATATCTCCTTTAAGTAAACATGTTTTTCTAAGAAAATTTCTTATAATCTATGCGGTCACTGTAATCATCACAAACTTGCTTATTATATATAAAGAAGTCATGCAGGGAGAATGTAAGTACAGATTACTTCCTACCATGACACTGCTTAAAATGTGTAAGTTTGGGAATATGGACTTGAGCAGGCCCCCATGGCTACCTGCTCTGTTTTATTTACACATATATTTCAGTCTAGCTTATTTTTCAAACAAAACTGAGAATGTAATGTTTGTATCATAAAATTAAAGAAAATGGAGAACAGATAGTTTGTTTCCCTCTTATAAATTCCTGCTTCTCTAACTACAATGGCTCATAACCCCAACGAGACTGATTTCTGAGTCCTTAATGCAATAGTAGAGTTCTTATATATCAATTTTGTCTTTTTGGCTTCTCTGAAAATCTGGTACCCAAGCTCTTGACCATCTATTTGTTCCAGAAGGACTACAGTTTCCCTAATAAGAGTCATAACAGACAAACACAACAAGAATTCCTATAACTCACGGTCTCCTACTCCACAAGAAAACTGGAATTCACCTAGGGGAGATTTATGGCATCCACGTAGTAAATATAATTTGACCTACAAGTTAATCTGAACAAAAGCTACTATAAATGACATGAATTGTTCTTCCTATCTGCTAAAATTGCATTCTGTGTCACTAAATACTATTTTTTTTTAAAACAACAAAGCTAAAATAGACAAGAAATCTTAGCTCACCACTTTGATGACAGAACTATATCTCTTTATTCAACAACCTTGTGGAAATCCTGACATCTGTATTAATATTAAAAATTATGATCTTTCCTAGGAACATAAATTACCCTGCAAATTGATATCTTCTACTGGATATCGTAATCTAAATCCAATAAAATCCCAATGAGAGTTAAGATTGTTTTCCAAATAGAAGTCTCAGATTGAGGTTTAACCAAGACTTTCAACAGCCTTTCATACAAGTATTTATTTTTCTAAAACTTTTGTGGGTTTCATCCAGCAATATATATAGGTAAACTGGAATACATTCTGACATGCTGTAACTATAAAATAATTTTAAATTTAGGTCAATTTAACAGTTTTATTAAGTGCCTTCTATGTTCCAGTTGGTGATTGTAGCCATGAAATTAAAAGATGCTTACTCCTTGGAAGGAAAGTTATGATGAACCTAGATAGCATATTCAAAAGCAGAGACATTACTTTGCCCAAAAATGTCCATCTTGTCAGTTCAGTTCAGTTCAGTTCAGCCACTCAGTCATGTCTGACTCTTTGTGACTCCATGAAGTGCAGCATGCCAGGCCTCCCTGAGCTACCGGAGTTTATTCAAATTTACATTCATCGAGTCAGTGATGCCATCTCATTCTCTGTTGTTCCCCTTCTCCTCCTGCCCCCAATCCCTCCCAGCATCAGAGTCTTTTCCAATGAGTCAACTCTTCGCATGAGGTGGCCAAAGTACTGGAGTTTCAGTTTTAGAATGATTCTTTCCAAAACACACCCAGGAGTGATCTTCTTTAGAATGGACTGGTTGGATCTCCTAGCAGTCCAAGAGACTCTCAAAAGTCCTCTCCAGTACCACAGTTCAAAAGCATCAATTATTTGACACTCAGCTTTCTTCACAGTCCAACTCTCACATCCATATATGACCACTGGAAAAACTATAGTCTTGACTAGATGGATTTTTGTTGGTAAAGTAATGTCTCCATTTTTTTTAACATGCTGTCTAGATTGATCATAACTTTCCTTTCAAGAAGGAAGCATCTTTTAATTTCATTGCTGCAGTCACCATCTGCAGTGATTTTGGAGCCCCAAAAAATAAAGCCTGACACTTTCCCCAACTATTTCCCAGGAAGTGATGGAACCAGATGCCATGATCTTCATTCTGAATGCTGAGCTTTATGCCAACATTTTCACTCTCCTCTTTCACTTTAATCAGGAGGCTTTTTAGTTCCTCTTCACTTTCTGCCATAAAGGTGGTGTCATCTGCATATCTGAGGTTATTGATAATTCTCCCAAAAATCTTGATTTTAGCTTGTGCTTCTTCTAGCCCAACGTTTCTCATGATGTACTCTGCATATAAGTTAAATAAGCGGNAGAAATCTTAGCTCACCACTTTGATGACAGAACTATATCTCTTTATTCAACAACCTTGTGGAAATCCTGACATCTGTATTAATATTAAAAATTATGATCTTTCCTAGGAACATAAATTACCCTGCAAATTGATATCTTCTACTGGATATCGTAATCTAAATCCAATAAAATCCCAATGAGAGTTAAGATTGTTTTCCAAATAGAAGTCTCAGATTGAGGTTTAACCAAGACTTTCAACAGCCTTTCATACAAGTATTTATTTTTCTAAAACTTTTGTGGGTTTCATCCAGCAATATATATAGGTAAACTGGAATACATTCTGACATGCTGTAACTATAAAATAATTTTAAATTTAGGTCAATTTAACAGTTTTATTAAGTGCCTTCTATGTTCCAGTTGGTGATTGTAGCCATGAAATTAAAAGATGCTTACTCCTTGGAAGGAAAGTTATGATGAACCTAGATAGCATATTCAAAAGCAGAGACATTACTTTGCCCAAAAATGTCCATCTTGTCAGTTCAGTTCAGTTCAGTTCAGCCACTCAGTCATGTCTGACTCTTTGTGACTCCATGAAGTGCAGCATGCCAGGCCTCCCTGAGCTACCGGAGTTTATTCAAATTTACATTCATCGAGTCAGTGATGCCATCTCATTCTCTGTTGTTCCCCTTCTCCTCCTGCCCCCAATCCCTCCCAGCATCAGAGTCTTTTCCAATGAGTCAACTCTTCGCATGAGGTGGCCAAAGTACTGGAGTTTCAGTTTTAGAATGATTCTTTCCAAAACACACCCAGGAGTGATCTTCTTTAGAATGGACTGGTTGGATCTCCTAGCAGTCCAAGAGACTCTCAAAAGTCCTCTCCAGTACCACAGTTCAAAAGCATCAATTATTTGACACTCAGCTTTCTTCACAGTCCAACTCTCACATCCATATATGACCACTGGAAAAACTATAGTCTTGACTAGATGGATTTTTGTTGGTAAAGTAATGTCTCCATTTTTTTTAACATGCTGTCTAGATTGATCATAACTTTCCTTTCAAGAAGGAAGCATCTTTTAATTTCATTGCTGCAGTCACCATCTGCAGTGATTTTGGAGCCCCAAAAAATAAAGCCTGACACTTTCCCCAACTATTTCCCAGGAAGTGATGGAACCAGATGCCATGATCTTCATTCTGAATGCTGAGCTTTATGCCAACATTTTCACTCTCCTCTTTCACTTTAATCAGGAGGCTTTTTAGTTCCTCTTCACTTTCTGCCATAAAGGTGGTGTCATCTGCATATCTGAGGTTATTGATAATTCTCCCAAAAATCTTGATTTTAGCTTGTGCTTCTTCTAGCCCAACGTTTCTCATGATGTACTCTGCATATAAGTTAAATAAGCGGGGTGACAGTATACAGCCTTGACATACTTCTTTTCCTATTTGGAACCAGTCTGTTGTTTCATGTCCAGTTCTAACTGTTGCTTCCTGACCTGCATATATGTTTCTCAAGAGGCAGGTTAGGTGGTCTGGTATTCCCATCTCTTGAAGAATTTCCACAGTTTATTGTCATCCACACAATCAAAGCCTTTGGCTATGGTTTTTCCAGTAGTCATGTATGGATGTGAGAGTTGCACTGTAAAGAAGGCTGAGTGCCAAAGAATTGATGCTTTTGAACTGTGGTGTTGGAAAAGACTCTTGAGAGTCCCTTGGAGTGCAAGGAGATCCAATCAGCCCATTCTAAAGGAGATCAGTCCTGGGTGTTCTTTGGAAGGAATAATGATAAAGCTGAAACTCCAGTAGTTTGGCCACCTCATGCGAAGAGTTGGCTCATTGGAAAAGACTCTGTTGCTTGGAGGGATTGAGGGCAGGAGGAGAAGGGAACGACAGAGGATCAGATGGCTGAATGGCATCACTAACTCAATGGACGTGAGTTTAAGTGAATTCTGGGAGTTGGTGTTGGACAGGGAGGCCTGGCATGTTGCAATTCATGGGGTCACAGAGTCAGACATGACTGAGTGACTGAACTGAACTGATGTTTCAGTTTCCATTTCAGGAGCAGTGTTTAAATGGCAGGGTAGATATGTAAATAGATTATATTACAGAGATTATGACAGTAATACTAAAGGTGTCATGAAATCTTTTTTTTATTTAATGTGACCTGGGGTTATTAAGTGTAGAATTTACTTAATAAATTGAATTAGAGGGCCCTCTCTGGTAGCTCAGCTGGTAAAGAATCTGCCTGCAATGTAGGAGACCCTGGTTTGATTCCTGGGTTGGGAAGATCTCCTGAAGAAGGGATAGGCTACTTACTGCACTATTCTTGGGCTTCCCTGGTGGCTCAGCTGGTAAAGATTCTGTCTGTAATGCAGGAGACCTGAGTTTGATTCCTGGGTTGGGAAGATCTCCTGTAGAAGGGAACAGCCACCCACTCCAGTACTGGAGAATTCCACGAACTGTATCATTCATGGGGTTGCAAAGAGTCAGATATGACTGAACAACTTTCACTTGGATTTTTTACTTTCAGATTGAATTTGAAAATACCTGATTTAATGTTTAACATTCACCTATTTTGGGGTGAGCAAAACACTGGATCATGGAAAAAGCAAGAGAGTTCCAGAAAAGCATCTATTTCTGCTTTATTGACTATGCCAAAGCCTTTGACTGTGTGGATCACAATAAACTGGAAAATTCTGAAGGAGATGGGAATACCAGACCACCTACCTGCCTCTTGAGAAATCTGTATGCAGGTCAGGAAGCAACAGTTAGAACTGGACATGGAACAACAGACTAGTTCCAAATAGGAAAAGAAGTACTGTATATTGTCAAGGCTGTATATTGTCACCCTGCTTATATGCAGAGTACATCATGAGGAACGCTGGACTGGAAGAAACACAAGCTGGAATCAAGATTGCCAGGAGAAATATCAATCACCTCANTTATTTAACTTATATGCAGAGTACATCATGAGAAACGCTGGACTAGAAGAAGCACAAGCCGGAATCAAGATTGCTAGGAGAAATATCAATCACCTCAGATATGTAGATGACACCACCCTTATGGCAGAAAGTGAAGAGGCACTAAAAAGCCTCTTGATGAAAGTGAAAGAGGAGATTGAAAAAGTTGGCTTAAAGCTCAACATTCAGAAAACGAAGATCATGGCATCTGGTTCCATCACTTTCTGGGAAATAGATGTGGAAACAGTGGAAACAGTGTCAGACTTTATTTTTGAGGGCTCTAAAATTACTGCAGATGGTGATTGCAGCCCTGAAATTAAAAGACGCTTACTCCTTGGAAGAAAAGTTATGAGCAACCTAGAGGTAGCATATTCAAAAGCAGAGACATTACTTTGCCAACTAAGGTCTGTCTAGTCAAGGCTATGGTTTTTCCAGTAGTCATGTATGGATGTGAGAGTTGGACTGTGAAGAAGGCTGAGTGCCGAAGAATTGATGCTTTTGAACTGTGGTGTTGGAGAAGACTCTTGAGAGTCCCTTGGACTATACGGAGATCCAACTAGTTCATTCTGAAGTAGATCAACCCTGGGATTTCTTTGGAAGGAATGATGCTAAAGCTGAAACTCCAGTACTTTGGCCACCTCATGTGAAGAGTTGACTCATTGGAAAAGACCCTGATGCTGGGAGGGATGGGGGCAGGAGGAGAAAGGGACTACCAAGGATGAGATGGCTGGATGGCATCACTGATTCGATGAACATGAGTCTGAGTGAACTCCAGGAGTTGATGATGGACAGGGAGGCCTGGCATGCTGAGATTCATGGGGTCACAAAGAGTCGGACAGGACTGAGCGATTGAAGTGAATTGAACTGAAAACACTGATGCTGTTAGTAAGAATATTAATCTACTTAACACGAAACTCCTTTAAAAGGATTACTTAGCCAAGGCAAGCACACTAGCAAGTGCCATAGAAATTCCCTGGGCCTCTTCCAATTTCTTCCTTTATCTTTCACCAATAGCTCTATCTGTCCTTTTCAATAATTGGACATGCATTTCTGACTTGCCTCTTGGCCTGTAGTCTTATGAACATTTTTGTTGTTGCTGTTCATTGTTCTCTGTATTACAGCTGAAGATTAAAACTCTTCCTTTCCTTCTGTATGGATATTATAGAGTCCATAGGAGGGGGCAATACTCTTAAGAATATGTTGGTATATTAACATCCAACCCTCTAGGAAAATAAGACAAAGACATAAACAGTTGATTTCCATGCTATGAAACTCTCACTGCAGCAGATATCAAACCATCAGAGTGATATTACTGAACACTGATGAGACGTTCTCAATGCAGAAAGCAGAAAAATCTGACTCTAACCCACCACTGAATATTTCCTTTAAAATACAATTTTGATAAGATCCATAAGTATTGGCATAAGTGTCAAGTACACAAATGAAAACTAAGAATTTGTGACACATGGTAGTGAAAATTAAAAAGAAATCTCCTGCTGTAAGAGAAAAAAGAAAAAACAAAACAAAACAAAGTTAAGTCACCAAAACAAGCAAATGAAAAACAGTCATTGCTGGGCAATGTAGAAATAGTAGGATTCAGAATCAAATACATCAACAACTTCTGATTTCACTAGAATGAAATTATTCCTCTTTCATGTAAACTTTTATTAACATTTGGAACATTTAATGTGAAAATTGGAAAAATTCCTGATGCTGGGAAAGATAGAAGGCAAGAGAAGAGGGAACAGCAGAGGACAAGATGGTTGGATGACATCACCGACTCAGTGGACATGAGATGTTGTGTTAAACTATGGGATTTTTGTGTGTTTATTATTACTTAAGCCAACATATCTTATTTTTTGCTAATAAAATAAAAAAATTGATGGGTTCATAGTTCTTATTCTACAATGTAGGGTCAGTAAATCTCTGATTTAAGTTTATAAAACCTTGAGCTAAAGGACTCTTCCAAACAGTGCATGTCAAATAATTCCCCATAATTCTCCCCAGGAAACTGGTACTGGATGTGTGGAAAATGGAAATTTGTACATTTTCCTTAATAGAATTTTTAATGTGGAGAGATTATGTGATTTTCATTATATTGTGTGTGTCCTCCTGTACTTCTCAAATCCACCCTTAAGACCAACTAAACCCTGCATGACTGCTGCATTTAATACACAGTGTGCAAAAACATATAAGAAGTATCCATTAAAGAATATTTTGACTTTGATCTATCACTTTCTGAAGCATTACTTTATAGTTTTTTAGTAATAATGAAGCTATATGTATTGGTACTGTCCTTCTACAGTTACATTGCAGTTATAGAAGAATGTTTGACTATAGAAGAATGATAGTGACTATATTACAAACAACTGGGGAAAATTATCAGTCTANGACACGACTGAGCAACTGAACTGAACTGAACTGAACTCCTTTATCAAAAAATTTAGGTAAGCTTATAACACAAACTAAACAGGTTAAAAAATTGTCAAATGGCCAATCTCTAGCTCATTAATTTTTTTCAAATTTTCTTTCATCAGTACTTTTTTTCAGGAATACAATATGTAATTTTTAACACTCTCTTATTTCATCTCTTTCTCTCATTCTCTTTCCATGTTTTTTGCCACTCTCTCCTTATTCTCTGTATCATTCATAAATGCTTATCTTTATTTAGTGAATTGTGTTATACTAGAAAACATTATTGGATAGAATTGCTCACAATGAAAGCATTTCTATAGATTAGAATTTCTATTGAAGAAGGAATTCACAGGGCCTGGACTCCATCTTAGGCCTGTTCATGCTGATCATGCTCGACCACCTTTCCAATGGACTCTGAACTCTGTGTTTAGTGCCTATGAAAACAAGAACAGAAGGCTAAGACCCCCTCCAGACAGGGAAACCTTGAAGATCATATCTAGGTTACTCATTGCCTAAGAGAAAACAGACACTAATCACCCCTTCCTCCAGACTGGCCATAAATTTTTCTGTATCTATCAGAGTGTAACCTCAGGTTTATTGATTATTGGCTAATTGTTTGACTATTTGAGCACATGAGCACATAACCTGTGAATGATGGGGGTATTGGGATTGTATTTTCCTTGGTTTACATAAGTCTCAAGGAATTTGGAGTGCTGGGTTCAGACACATACACATGGGGTATAAAAGATTTTCACAAATGCTAGTTGGGGCTCTTGGCTAAGAGGAGACTCTGCCTTGGGCCCGCCGGTGTAAGAAATTGCACTCCACTCCCTGCATTGTCCTTCTGAGTGAGTTTGTTTCTTGGAACGCGTGGCTACAACACTATAAATTAAGACATCTTTTGTTATTATTTTCTGCTGCTCTTATTTATTCTTCACTTACTTAGACGTTACCTCCAAACTTTAAATTTTTTTTTCCATTTTTGAAATTCTACATGTTTACTTGAAATAAATCATTCCATAAGTTTTTAAAGTATGATGGTAAATTAGGGGAAAAGTAATAAACAGGCAAAAATGAAAGAAAGGAAAGAAAAAGTGTGTTTGAAATAGTCTTTAAACAAAATATAAACTGTGTAAACAACATTTTTCAATTGGAGATTATATCATTTGCCCAAGTACAAATTACTGATAGGCACAACACTTCACGTTACTTGAGAATGAATGAGCACATTGCTGCTCTGGCATAGAAGAGGAAGGCATCTTATAGGGAGTGCTGTGAACGAGTTTCTGGTGGGTTTAAAGTCAAGAGACCTGAGCTATGGTCGCAATCCAACCATGATTGTGGAGCAAACTCTCCTAGATTTCAGAAGTCTCATCTGAAAATAAAGATTGCTAAACTTAATGTTTTGGCAGCATATATTCAAGAAACCCATGGATACAATCTTTAAAAATAGCTTACCTTCATAGCAATACAAGTCGAGCACCTATTATAGGCTGGATTCACAAATGAGTCTATGCCAGCCATATTTTCTTACTTTTCTCCTACTCATTCAATGGGCAATTTAGTCTTTTTCCAGTACATTCCAAATACAGCAGTTTTGTGTTTGTGGTTATTGCAGGTAAGCCAAGCCAATGAAAACTGCTAGCAGTTGGCCTGGTGTGGCAATCCCCAACATATATGGACTTTATGATTGCCAAAGCAGGCGGTCTGTCTCCTGCTGTATTAGCACGAATATCTCTCCTTGATGGCTACTGCTGCACTACAGAAAAAGCATTTTCCTACTGGTAGTTATTTCTTGAGCCTCTTGATGGTAAAGATCTAAAGTGGCCTTTCAGCTGAAAGGATCTGACGGCTAGAATCAATGGGAGTTCACTAGTGCTCTAGTGACTAGAATTTGGCACTTTCACTACCATGGCCTGGGTTCAGTCCCTGGTCAGGAAACTGGGGAAGCAAAAACAAAAGAATGAAACCATTGTCTTGAGTGTTCTCAGGCAATGTTGATCATTCAGTAAGGTGTTTCATAGTTCAGTGAAACAGCTGGTTCAGAATTTTATAGAAATATTTCTTACAGTTTACTCTAACTTTTAAAGGCTTCCTAAGTGGTGCAGTGGTAAAGAATCCACTTGCCAATGCAAGAGATGCAAGAGACACAGGTTCGATTCCCTGGATCAGGAAGACTCCCCGGATATAGGAAATGGTGATCCAATCCAGTATTTTTGCCTAGCAAATTCCATGGATGGAAGAGTCTGGCAGGCTCTAGCCCATGGAATCTCAAAGAGTCGGACATGACAGCACACACCTGCTACCTTGCATAGGACTCAGAAATGAGTAAAAGGAGATTCAATATAAATATAAATCCTATAGAATAATTCCATATTATGCCTAAATCCACCACTTTATGATTTAGATAGTAGAATCAAGTTAATATTTTTACATCTAGGTCTCTCTAATTCTATTTCCCCCACCCCAGGTAGCTAAATCTTTCTACTGTAACTGTGCATGCTAAGTAGTTTCAGTCATGCCCCACTCTTTGTGACTCTATGGACTATAGTCCTCCAGGTTTCTCTGTTTATGAAATTTTCCAGGCAAGAATATTGGTTGCTATGCCCTCCTCCAGGGGATCTTCCCCACCCAGGGAGTGAATCCCCATCTCTTACATTTTCTTCATTGGCAGGCAGGTTCTTTACCGCTAGCACCACCAGGGAAGCCCACTGTTACTGGACTTCTCTTAAATATTTCCACCCATGTTCCACATATAACCAAGTGTCTGAATCTCCCAAATGGACCCAGTTAATATCATTCCTCAGAAGCTTCCTTCACCCCCATAGACAAATAGATTTTAATTAGAGCTTGTTATATAATTCACCAGATGTCCTTAAACATCCCAAAACTTAGCAGTAGACTAAGTGCAGACTGAGCATAGAGAGTTATACTTCAAGTGACAAGCACACTGGAGGAAAGAAAAAACAAACAAACAAACAAACTACAGACAAATCTGCCACAAGCTGCGGACAGTGATTATTCCTCTACTACAGAAGTGGGAAAAAGTTTTAAGTTCCTCTCTTTCCTTTGTCTTTATCTATATTTTCCAAGAGAGTTACAATTAGGAAGCATGAGGTTTTAAAATTAGATAAGAGGAAAAAATTAGTTTAAAATATGCTTTATCTATTTCCTGCCAGAATGCTAAAGTAGCAAGAGTGCTGGTTTACAGCCCAGGGAAACCACAGAAGAGAAACAACAAGAGAAGATGGGAAAAAAAAATCCCTGGGTGATGTGTGGCTCTTTTGAAACTGCTATGTGAGAGGAATGAGGGCTGCAAGTCCTACTATGAGAGGGAAAACTGTAGCATTCTTCCTTTGTTCTTTCATCACCATTGGGTTGGGATGAAGGGTCTGCCTCTCATCTTACGACAATTCTACCTCTGGACCAAGTGCCCTCAAGGTAAAATTAAGTCAGTAGAGAAGATCTGTGTTCACAGGACTTGAGATAAATAATATGGGAGCTAGTTAACTTAGAGAAGTTTTTTCCTTGACCTTTTAGGATGTGTCTTCACCTTACCCTTGGGGCATAATAGATGAGGTTATGATCCAAAGAATTGGTTTATGGAAAAAGAGTACTCAGACACCATAAGGCTCCCTTCACTTCAGGCTCAGTCCACCNTACAGGCAAATCTGCCACAAGCTGCGGACAGTGATTATTCCTCTACTACAGAACTGGGAAAAAGTTTTAAGTTCCTCTCTTTCCTTTGCCTTTATCTATATTTTCCAAGAGAGTTACAATTAGGAAGCATGAGGTTTTAAAATTAGATAAGAGGAAAAAATTAGTTTTAAAATATGCTTTATCTATTTCCTGCCAGGATGCTAAAGTAGCAAGAGTGCTGGTTTACAGCCCAGGGAAACCACAGAAGAGAAAAAACAAGAGAAGATGGGAAAAAAAAAATCCCTGGGTGATGTGTGGCTCTTTTGAAACTGCTATGTGAGAGGAATGAGGGCTGCAAGTCCTACTATGAGAAGGAAAACTGTAGCATTCTTCCTTTGTTCTTTCATCACCATTGGGTTGGGATGAAGGGTCTGCCTCTCATCTTATGACAATTCTACCTCTGGACCAAGTGCCCTCAAGGTAAAATCAAGTCAGTAGAGAAGATCTGTGTTCACAGGACTTGAGATAAATAATATGGGAGCTAGTTAACTTAGAGAAGTTTTTTCCTTGACCTTTTAGGATGTGTCTTCACCTTATCCTTGGGGAATAATAGATGAGGTTATGATCCAAAGAATTGGTTTATGGAAAAAGAGTACTCAGACACCATAAGGCTCCCTTCACTTCAGGCTCAGTCCACCCCCAACCCTTGAACTCACAAGAGTTTGGGGTTTGACTGGCCTTTGCTCACATACCAACCACACAGAGAAAGTTAACATAGGAAACTGGAGGTTGCTATTTTTTGAGTTTCACTCTTGGATGGTATCCAAGTACTTGGCTTCTGAAACAATCTCTAAATAAGAAGATTGTGTCCCTGAACTACACTGTTCATATCAGCAATGTGATTTATGGTGAAAACCTGCTTTTCTTTTGAAAGTTGGAAATTTTCATTGTTGCTAGAAGAAGAATGCCCATGTGACAAGTCTCTACTAAAAGCCCTCACTTCTGAATCTCAAACAGACTTGCCTGGGTGGAAACATCACTTTGGTGTCACTACCTTTTTTTCTGCTGGAGAATGGATGTACTCTGTGATCCCTTAATGGGAGGTAGGGCTAAGAAAGAGCTTGAGAAGCCTGCATATAGATTCCTCTAGATTCTGCCTGTTTATTCTCCCTAGTTGATCTTTACTATGTCTCTGTAGTAAATCTTAGCACTGAGTACAACAGTATGCTTAGTCCCTTGGGTCCTTCTAGTGAATCATAAAGTGTGGACAGTCTTGGGAAGGTGGAAGCATTCACAAAGTAACTGATAAGTGTGGAGGATATGAGGTCCGATCCAGAATAGCAGTACCCTTGAGGAGCATGGCTATTTCAAAAGAAAAACAAATATTAGATTACCACTTATATCAGAAGCAAAATGTTAGAACAGATGGGCTAAGAATTACAAATTATCTTTATAAACATTCTAAGAAAGAACCAGATGCACATTCAAAAGTAAAAATGAAAAGAGTTTAATAAAGACACTGTTTCTGGAAATAGGGATAGGGACAAAGGAACCAAGAAGACTGTTAATAGAAACTTGTTACCAAGAGCAAAAGTTGACATAGAGACTGAAAAAGTCTATCTATATCTGGCAATGTGGAAAGTCATCACAATGCCTAAGCCTGAAGCAATAAGGATAAGGAATAGCTGCAAGAGCCCAACAAAACACAGGGCTTAGCTGAGGCATAAGGTCTCCTTCATAGAGAGTGGAAAAGTACAGCCATGCACCAGCCATGACCTAGGTGGTGGGAGCTAGAGAAACTCAAACACAGCCCTCCCAGATTCCCAGCTATTACTGGTGCTTCTCAATGGCTGAACACAATCAAAAGCCAAAGGATCAGACAGAGAACAGCCCCCCGACACAGAACAGGCAGGGGCAAGTAAAGAGTGGATCTGGCTGGCAAATGGAGAATCTCTGAAAATATTAAGGCCCAGGGTCAAGAATGACATGCCAATTCGTGAAATAAAGACAGAACACCAGAGAAACTACTGTATCAGAAATTCAAAGACCTGAGTTACAGTGCTATTAACATCACTAAGTAGTTTGATATTTCAAGCAAGCCACTCTATCTCTCTGGGCCTGTTTTATCTTCTGTTAAAAGATTTTCATGAACTCAAGGGTTTCTTTGAGATTTAACAATCCATAATTATACATATCTAAATTTCCTATGTGGAATATATGAAGAGAATTACTTTGGGAAATGAGGTTCAGAATTATTTAAGACAGTAGGATAATTATCAGGTAGCAATGATCTGTTTAAAGAAAATTAAGAGAACAGGAAGAAAGGTCATATGTAGGGTTTGTTAGTTACAATGGATTATTAACAGAGCAAAAGTTGGCACATGGGATGATATGAAAATAGAAGAATGCAGCAGAGAACACAAAGAATATTCAGATGAATTAATGAATTCTTCAAATAAACCCAATTTAATATTATCTAATTCAAAGCACAACAGACATAAAGGATAAAATACATAGGCTTGTAATATACTTTTTTCCTTTGGAAATAAGAACAGCAGGGGTTAATCTATAAAACAGATGAATTTAGGATCAAAGTTTATAAACTCAAATTTTCCTAGAATATTTAGAAAGAATAAATTTATTTGAAAGTGCTTTGGAAACTTTAAATGCCTTTGACATTTTGGGAGGATCAATGAATTGGAATCTTAATAGACATTTTCCTAAACAGAAAATTGCTTGAATTTTTCTAAGTGCATATTTTTGAAAGAGGAATCAGGATTATGGCAAAAATATGACATGGGGAAAACACAGTTAATTAGTGTGGTGGATTATATTACTCTTTACTAAATGTTCTAGTTTCTGTCCCTGCAGCACCTCTTCAGGGTTTCCCAGATGGTAAAGAATCTGCCTGCCAACAGTGTGTCTAGGGCACCCAGGTTTGATCCATGGGTTGCGAAGATCCCCTGGAGAAGGAAATGGCAGCTGGCTCCAGTATTCTTGCTTAGAAAAATCCCCTGGACAGAGGAACCTGGTGGGTGACAGTCTATGGAGTCACAAAGAGTCAGACATGACTAAAGTGACTTAGCATGCAAGCATACATTACCTCTTCATGTGAGGGGATAATGCCCTGTTGGACTTTGTGACCTTGAGACTTATTCTGAGTGAGGAAGTATAAGTAGGCATACATGTTCTTTTGGGAGAGACATTCAGTAACTGGCTTGTATCTTTCCACTCTGTCACAGTGGGTACTCACATACTAGGGAAAGGCTGCTCTATCAGCCCAGGCCCTAAAGAGATAATGACATGAAGCAAAGCCACAGCCAATCGAAGATGGACATGTAATGTTAAAGAGAAATAAACCTTTGCTGTTATAAGTAACAGATTTTTTTGATAGTTGTTACTGTAGCATAACTTAGCTTATCTTAACTGATACAGTTGGTTTCCCAGCATATTTACAAAGTTCAGGGCACATATATCCAAAGCAGTTTATACCTCTCTAGCTGTGCCTTGTTAATTTTAGGGTGGAAATATCTCACCTGCTTTTCTTCACTTTCAAGTGGAAACTGAACTCACTTGGGAGTTGTGATTTAAGACCATAGAAAAGCTAAGGAATTACTCCCTGTTAACCTCATGCCTCAGCCAAGCTGATTTTTTTTTTTTTTCTCTTCTTGCGGCAAACCAAAGAGTTTTTATTGCTGGTAGTAATACATTTACTTACTACTCATATTTGAAAGTATTTATTTGATTTACTTCTTTGGACCTTTTCTTGTATCAGGTTCATATGTAATAATTATATTTTCAATACTGTTGTAAATATTCCCCTGGATAAGCAAGATAACATTCAATTCTGTGTACAATATGTACAATTAAAATGTCTGTTAAACAGAAATCATGCCCTTATACAGACTATGGTGTATAGGTACTCATATTAATACACAGGCCTAATCCTAGCCAATACCCTAATCATATATATAGAGAGAGAGAAAAGAAAAGAGAGAGTAGAGGGGATAAAACAAGCCTAGAAGAGAAGAGAGTGAAGTATCTTTAAAAAAATAAAGAGTAGAAATAAATTACCATGGTAGTTCAAGGCAGGAAGAGATTATGTCTTCAAAAAAAAAAAAGGTGGTAAACTGTAATTTACAGGCTGTGTAAAATTCAGACTATGCATGTGTAGCATGTATGTATCAATATTATATGATTATGAAATGAATGAACTATAAGCTTAAGCATCAGTCCTCTTGCTTGCACTGAAAATGCCAAAGCCCTGAATGGAGAGGGGTTTACAAGACAATAAGCTCACCTGGTAAAACGTGTCTGCAATGCAATTTTTAACTGCTGTGAAGACTGTTTTCTCTTCTCACTCCGATTTCCCTTTGCCACAATTTTTGTTAGTGTAGTGCTGGAGTGAACGCAAACATTTTTGGAATCTGGCTAGAATATGTGGCATTGGGAATATATTTATTTTAGATACAAGGATATAATTGTGTGGCTCACAGTCACTTCTGTGAAAATTTATTAGCAACCAAAGTGATGTAAAAACGTATTCCAGGAATACACCTTCCTGGCCCTAATGTGCAGATTACTTAGTTGGCACTATGACACGAAAGTGTTGAAAATTGTGTCTCTATTTACACTTCCTAAACATGAAGCACTACAAGTAGGTGGTAATGTGAGAGAAATAGGATGTGGAGCCAGAAAATAGTCTGTGGCAATTTCTTGTAACTGTTAGGCTAGGAAAATCATAAATGGAAGATAATAGTCTAGAATAGGTGTTATCCTGTCAGGAATCTAGCTGATAATATGGTATATATAATGATTTTTTAAAAAGGTAGATTTTATCTGTTTTTATAGGACTCACACAATTTTTTTTCAAACTCTTTGTTTGAAGAGAAAACTTTTAGCAATAAA
This sequence comes from Raphicerus campestris, assembly GCA_006410735.1. Classification (NCBI taxonomy): domain Eukaryota; kingdom Metazoa; phylum Chordata; class Mammalia; order Artiodactyla; family Bovidae; genus Raphicerus; species Raphicerus campestris. Next base: position 67,439 of record SJYW01004801.1, read on the forward strand.
CAACATATCAACTTGTAGTATTGCATATTTTACACAATTCAACTTTTAATAAAAATATAATCATTCATGCTCAGTTCAGTTCAGTCATTCATCGTGTCCAACACTTTGCAATCCCATGGACTGCAGCACACCAGGTCTCCCTGTCCATCACCAACTCCCAGATTTTACTCAAACTCATGTCCCTTGAGTCAGTGATGCCATCCAACCATCTCATCCTCTGTCATCCCTTTCTCCTTCTGCCTTCAATCTTTCCCAGCATCAGAGTCTTTTCAAATGAGTCAGTTCTTCACATCAGGTGGACAAAGTATTGGTGTTTCAGCTTCAACATCAGTCCTTCCAATGAATATTCAGGACTAATTTTCTCCAGAATGGACTGGTTGGATCTTAAGCCTAAGGAATTCTCAAGAGTCTTCTCCAACACCACAGTTCAAAAGCATCAGTCGTTCAGTGCTCAGCTTTCTTTATAGTCCAACACTCATATCAATACATGACTACTGGAAAAACCATTGCCTTGACTAGACAGACCTTTTTTGGCAAAGTAATGTCTCTGCTTTTTAATATGCTGTCTAGGTTGGTCATAACTTTTCTTCCAAGGAGCAATTGTCTTTTAATTTCATGGCTGGAGTCACCATCTGCAGTGATTCTGGAGCCCCCCCAAACTAAAGTCTGCTACTATTTCCACTGTTTTTCCATCTACTTGACATGAATTGATGGGACCGGATGCCATGATCTCTGTTTTCTGAATGTTGAGCTTTAAGCCAACTTTTTTACTCTCCTCTTTCACTTTCATCAAGAGGCTCTTTAGTTCTTCTTCACTTTCTGCCATAAGGGTGATGTCATCTGTGTGTCTGAGGTTGTAGATTTCTCCCAGCAATCTTGATTCCAGCTTGTGTTTCATCCAGCTCAGCATTTCTCATGATGTACTCTGCATATAAATTAAATAACCAGGGTAACAATATACAGCCTTGACATACTCCTTTTCTTATTTGGAACTAGTCTGTTGTTCCATGTCCAGTTCTAACTGTTGCTTCCTGACCTGCATACAGAATTCTTGAGAGGCAGGTCAGGTGGTCTGGTACTCCCATCACTTTCAGAATTTTCCACAGTTTGTTGTGATCCACACAGTCAAAGGCTTTGGCATAGTCAATAAAGTAGAGATATATAGATATTTTTTCTGGAACTCTCTTGCTTTTTCGATGGTCCAGTGGAAGTTGCCAATTTGATCTCTGGTTCCTTTGCCTTTTCTAAAGCCAACTTGAAAGTCTGGAAGTTCATGGTTCACATATTGTTGAAGCCTGGCTTGGAGCATTTTGAGCATTACTTTCTAGCATGTGAGATGAATGCAATTGTGCGGTAGTTTAAGCATTCTTTGGCATTGCCTTTCTTAGAGATTGGAATGAAAACTGACCTTTTCCAGTTCTACAGCCACTGCTGAGTTTTCCAGATTTGCTAGAAAATTGAGTATAGCACTTTCACACTTTTGAATATAGTATACTGAGTATAGCACTTTCACATCATCATCTTTTAAGATTTGAAATGGCTCAACTGAAATTCCATGATATCCACTAGCTTTTTTGGAGTGATACTTCCTAAGGTCCACTTGACTTCAGATTCTAGGTTGTCTGGAACTAGGTGAGTGATCGTATCATTGTGATTATCTGGGTTGTGAAGATCTTTTTTGTACAGTTCTTCTATGTATTCTTGCCACCTCTTAATATCTTCTGTTTCTGTTAGGTCAATTTCTCTCCTTCATTGAGCCCATATTTTCATGAAATGTTCTCTTGGTATCTCTAATTTTCTTGAAGTGATCCCTAGTCTTTCCCATTCTATTGTTATCTTCTATTTCTTCCCTCATAGCTTCCTTTGCTCATAGCTTCACTCATGCTAATAAAACTATTAAAGGAATATTGTAATCTCTAAAAACAGTTTTATGAAATCATTGTCATGTGAAATATGAATAAATGATAAGTACATGTCCGAGAAACATAAATGCAAAAGATTATATGTCAAACAGTTAATCAAAATTAACATTTTATCATTCAGGAATTTGTGATACTTATAGTATGTGTCAGATTTTAAAATGTTTAATGTGTTGCTTTTTTCAATTTTAATAAACACCTATATTAATCACTAACTTTATATTTACAATTTTGTAATATTTACAGGTTTAAACAAACCTCAAATTATATAAGCTTCAGGACTCACAAAGCCTGAATCTCTACATATGGATAATGGAAAATTACACTGTAATGGGGATTACAGTATAGAAATGTATGGAAGCGACAAATAGAATAGCATTTATGACATAGATAGTATGAGAATGTGCCATTTGAACTGGAGTCATTAAACACATTCTGAATAATTTGAGTAATCCTGGAGAGATTTTAGTCAACTGATGATCATGTCTGTAGTTCAGTATTTATATTCTGACAGCACTGACAAGGACAGAAAATGATGAAGAATCCTATGAGAGGCAATTACATAAAGGTGATAGGAAAGGTAAACATTGATTCAACGATATCTGTCTATCTACATGTAAAATTACCAAGAGTTGAAATTACATTATTCACTATATATGAAAATAATTAATAAAGGTAGATCAATAATGATATTGTCATCCCAAAGTGTCTAGAAGGTTGTTAGTGATAAAATGTTGCTAAAAAACTTAAATAAGTTTACTAGCTATCTCCTTATTTCTAAACACCAATTAATTTTTTCCAGCCCTTATTTTATTAGATATTTCAACAGCATTTGAAAATTAGTAGCATTTCATAAACACTCTCTTATTTTTGATACTCTTGGTTTTTCTCCCCACATTTTAACTACTGTGTGTCCAGTTTTTGGTTCTATCCTCTGCAGGATTGTTTGAATATCAAAGTTCCTATAAGTCAGTACTAGATTCTCTTCTGCTGGCATATACTTTCTAAAAGACTCATTCAAGTTTTTATTTACCATGAAAGTTGAAAGTTAAGCCGCTCAGTCGTGTCCAACTCTTTGCGACCCCTTGGACTGTAGCCCATCAGGCTCCTCTGTCCATGGGATTCTTCAGGCAAGAATAATGGAGTGGGTTGCCATTTCCTTCTCCAGGGATCTTCCAGACCCAGAGATTGAACCCGGGTCTCTTGCATTAGAGGCAGATGCTTAAATGTCTGAGCCACCCGGGAAGCCCATATATATGTATATATGACTCACAAACATTAATATTTACTGATTTGGTCAAAAAGTTTGGATTTTCCTGTAATGTCTAATGGAAAAATTCAAACAAACTTTTTGGAGAACCCAATATTTGGTTCAGAACTTTGACCTGTGATCAAGTTTCTTTCTCTACCTTATAATATACATGTTCTTATGGTTATTGTATAATACAATGAAAGTGAAGTGAAAGTGAAATTTTCTTAGTCATGTTGGACTCTTTGAAGCCCCATGAGCTGAAAGCTGCCAGGCTCCTCTGTCCATGGAATTCTCCAGGCAAGAATACTGGAGTGGGTCACTGTTCCCTTCTCCAGGGGACCTTCCCAATCCAGGGATTGAACCCAGGTCTCCTATATTGCAGATAGATTGTTTACCATCTGAGCTACCAGGGAAGCCCACAGTTATTCAATATATGATTATTATTTGTTAGATNCTGGAGTGGGTCACTGTTTCCTTCTTCAGGGGACCTTCCCAATCCAGGGATTGAACCCAGGTCTCCTATATTGCAGATAGATTGTTTACCATCTGAGCTACCAGCGAAGCCCACAATTATTCAATATATGATTATTATTTGTTAGATGTAAGATATATAATATATTAGCCTAGTAAATCTAATAATTCTGTATATAGATACTGCATATATTATATATGTATTTCCTTTTGTTGTTTAGTTGCTAAGTCATGTCCGACTCTTTTGCAACCCCATAGACTATGGCCCACCAAGGCCCTCTGTCCATCGGACTTTCCAGGCAAGAATTCTGGAGGGAGTCACAGTTTTCTTCTCCAAGGGATCTGCCCAACCCAGAGACTGAACCCATGTCTCCTGCCATGTCTCCTGCATTACAAACTGATTCTTTTACTGCTGGCCCACCAGGGAAGCCCACTGTATATGTATGGATAGTGTATATATATAAGAATATATACATAGGACTTCCCAGGTGGCTAAGTGATAAAGAATCCTCCTACCAATGCAGGAACTACAAGATATGCAGGTTGGATCCCTAGGCTTGGAAGATTCCCTGGAGGAGGAAATGGCAGTCCACTTTTGTATAATACTGGGATAATCCCATGGACAGATAAGCCTGGTGGGCTACAGTTCATGATTTCTCAAAGTCAGACATGGCTGAGCAACTGAGCACACACATATACATGTACGAATATGACTATTCTTCAGTCTGTGAAAGTAACTAAAAACTCTTGGTATAACATGGAATTGAGGATTTTCCTCTATCATCTCTATCTTCTTCCTTGTTTCCTAATAAAATGACTCAATCTTTCATCTACTCTTTTTTGAGTCTCCAAGAAGCAGGTTTAGAAACATCCAAACAAACAAATTAGGGCAAATAGCATATTTGGAAGGTGCAGTGAACACAAAGAAGAAGGTATCCATTGAAAGGAAGTCAGCAAGTAAGGAATGAATACTAAATCAGGTATCACAGAGAAGAAACAGAACTTAATCTTGTAAGAAAATGCTGTGAAATGGTATGAAGCAGGCAGAATAAAAGTGTTGAAAGGACACAAAACTGGGATATTTATACATCAATTACTGTAAGCCATTACTTAAAGGCTATTCCTGAAGTATGTTTATTTCTTTATACTTCTGACATGTGGATGAAAATTGACTTCCATTAAAAAAAAAACTCAGAAACTGAGTTACAGATATTGACAATTGGAAATAGTTTTGATTATACCAAAATGGTAAAGTCTAAGGGATATATGCAGGAAATCTCAATGATTGCCATTTTCATTCTTTGTAATGCTCAGATTCATTCATTCCCCATGTAAAACTCACTACACCCTGCCAGGTGACAAGTCAAGTTAATGGGACAGGCTGTTGCCGGTGGCCTCAAGAACACAGCTATTATTCATTGTCTCATTATGTTCATCCATTCTAGTATTCTTTCACTTCAGGTTTGTTTTTAAAGTTCTGAACCCCATGTTAGTATGCCTTAGTCAGGTCATAGTTACTGCAGTTGTCTGTTTACAGTAATTACTGGATATGACAGCAACAAGCAATGCCACAGTGAATAACCTGGGTGCAGATATGTTCCCACCACCTCATTTTATAGCAGCAATCTAAAGACTGGGCTTCCCAGGTGGCCCAATGGTAAAGAATCCACCTGTCAATGCAGGACATGCAAGAGACACAGCTTCAATCCCTGGGTCAGGAAGATACCCTGGAGAAGCAAATGGCAATGCACTCCAATATTCTTGCCTGGAAAATTCAATGGACAGAGGAGCCTGGCTGCTGCAGTCAATGGGAAACCAAAGAGTCAGATACAAGTGAGCATGCACACACGCACACAATCTCAAGACCTAATGATAACCTCAGTAAATTATTTGTCAGTATAGTTACTCCTTTCTTTGCCTGCTAATGTACTTTCATGATAAGCCAAACACAAACAACCAAATGTTCTAAACTAATGTGTAATGAAACTCTTTTTTGTCTAAAGGTAAAAGTGTGCCTCCCCTGGGACTAAGGACCTGTTAAGCAAAATTTCATAAATTAATATGTAGTTTAAACAAAAATGTGTTTATTTGTGGTTTATTAGAACTGCAGTTTGGGAGACAGATTGAAAAAGCACTTGAATTGTCCTATGCTGGATAACAAAATGAAAAAAGTTTATAAAGGCAAAAAACACAAGGTTACAGTTAGTTACATGAATTATGTGTTAAGAATTATAATTGGAGCTGGCAAGAAGGGTGTTCACTAAATAAGGATTGGTTGAGGTCTGAAATGACTGCATAGCTTCAAAGGGGAAAAACCTTGAGACCACAAGGTTGCGGATAGCAAATACTATTGCAAAAACAGTTGGTCCCCTTGGGTTTTGTATAGTTCACAGATAGTTCAGTTGTCAGTGCTGCAGGCACCTGTCTGAAACTAGATCCTCGGTGACCTCTGGCTCCATTTTGTGTATCTGAACTATGATTACTCCATTATGATTTCAATTTTTCACCAGGTCTCTGTTCTAACAGGGCTGAAATTTTGGGCGGTGAGGGGTCGGGGGGAAGCAAAATATTCTTAGGTGGATCACAGAAAATAATGTTAAGAAGCATTATTCTTTCTTTCACCTCTTGATTGTTATTCTAAGAATTGAACAAACATTACCAATATGCAGCATGATATAATGCCTGTTATACTGTGATTTATAGTAAGAAGTAGATATTTGGTCTTCATCCTCTTTCCTGGCACAGAATTTCCTAAGTGATAGGAACCTGGGATAATAGGTTCTTTGGTTAGGTAGTTCTAAAACTCGGTCTTTGACCCTAGTTCCTGATATAGGGCTTCTTCTGAAACTCGTAATTTCTTGGGTGATTGGAAAGTCCTTTGTTCTTATAAGGTGACTGTGGTAGGCTCCTGGATGAGGGACAGTTATTGGAAAGATCAAGCCATGATTAGATTCCTGAAAATTTCAACACCATCTCCCAAACCCTTAAAAAAAGACATGGGCTAAAAATAGAGTTAATGATCAATTATGTCAGTGTAATGAAACCTCCATATAAATCTCCTTAGTAAGGGATTAAAAGAGTTTCCTGGTGTGTGAGAAACATCCAGTTACCATGAGTATGATATACCCCAACTTCAACCTCACAGAGACAGAAGTTTCTGCTCCTGGGAACTTACCAGGCTTCAACCTGTGTATCCTTTCATCCAGCTACTCATGTGTATACTTAACCAAATTATTTAGTACGACAACAATAGACTGGGAAAGACTACTAATCTCTTCAAGAAAATTAGAGATGCCAAGGGAGAAATTNTTTCTTTTTCTTGGGGATGGTCTTGATTACTGTCTCTTGTACAGTGTCATGAACCTCTCTCCATAGTTCTTCAGGCACTCTGTCTATAAGATCTAGTCCCTCAAATCTATTTGTCACTTCCACTGTATAATCGTAAGGCATTTGATTTAGGTCATACCTGAATGGTCTAATGGTTTTCCTTACTTTCTTCAATTTAAGGCTGAATGTGGCAATAAGGAGTTCATGATCTGAGCCACAGTCAGCTCCCGGTCTTGTTTTTGCTGACTGTATAGAGCTTCTCCATCTTTGGCTGCAAAGAATATAATCAATCTGATTTCGGTATTGACCATCTGGTGATGTCCATGTGCAGAGTCGTCTCCTGGGTTGATGGAAGAGGGTGTTTGCTATAACCAGTGTGTTTTCTTGGCAAACTCTATTAGCCTTTGCCCTGCTTCATTTTATACTCCAAGGCCAAATTTCCCTGTTACTCCAGGTATTTCTTGACTTCCTACTTTTGCATTCCAGTCTCCTATAATGAAAAGGACATCTTTTTTGGGTGTTAGTTCTACAAGGTCTTGCAGGTCTTCATAGAACTGTTTAACTTCAGCTTCTTCGGAGTTAGTGGTGGGGGCATAGACTTGGACGACTGTGATATTGAATGGTTTGCCTTGGAAACAGAGATCATTCTGTTGTTTTTGAGACTGTACCCAAGTACTGTGTTTCGGACTCTTGTTGACTCTGATGGCTACTCCATTTCTTCTGAGGGATTATTGCTGACAGTAGTAGATATAATGATCATCTGAGTTAAATTTGCCCATTCCAGTCCATTTAAATCCATCACACCATGATGGTGTGATCACTCACCTAGAGTCAGACATCCTGGAATGTGAAGTCAAGTGGGCCTTAGGAAGCATCACCATGAACAAAAGTAGTGGAGGTGATGGAATTCCAGTTGATTTATTTCAAATCCTAAAAGATGATGCTGTAAAAGTGCTGTGCTCAATATGCCAGCAAATTTGGAAAACTCAGCAGTGGCTTTAGGACTGGAAAAGGTCAGGTTTCATTCCAGTCCCCAAAAAGGCAATGCCAAAGAATGTTCAAACTACTGCACAATTGCACTCATCTCACCCGCTAGCAAAGTAATGCTCAAAATTCTCCAAGCCAGGCTTCAACAGTATGTGAACTGAGAACTTCCAGATGTTCAAGCTGGATTTAGAAAAGTCAGAGGAACCAGAGATCAAATTGCCAACATCCGTTGGATCATTGAAAAAGGAAGACCGTTCCAGAAAAACATCTAATTCTGCTTTATTGATTATGACAAAGCCTTTGACTGTGTAGATCACAACAAACTGTGGAAAATTCTTAAACAGATGGAAATACCAGACCACCTTACCTGCCTCCTGAGAAATCTATACAGTTAGAACTGGACATGGAACAACAGACTGGTTCCAAATGGGGAAAGGAGTACATCAAGGTTGTATATTGTCACCCTGCTTATTGAACTTATATGCAGAGTATATAATGTGAAATGCTGGGCTGGATGAAGCATAAGCTAGAATCAAGATTGTCAGGAGAAATATCAGTAACCTCAGATACACAGATGATACCATCCTTATGGCAGAAAGCAAAGAATTAAAGAGCCTCTTGACGAAAGTGAAAGAGGAGAGTGAAAAAGTTGACTTGAAATTAACATTCAGAAAACTAAGATCATGGCATCTGACCCCATCACTTCATGGCAAATAGATGCGGAAACAATGGAAACAGTGAAAGACTTTATTTTGGGGGGCTCCAAAATCACTGCAGATGGTGACTGGCAGCATGTATGCATTAAAACATGATATTTATTTTTCTGACTTACTTCACTCTGTGTGACTATCTCCATATCTCCACAAATGGCACAGTTTGTTCTTTTTTATGGATGAGTAATATTATTGCCTTGGCTTCTACTTATGCCATTCTATCTCTCTCTTAAAAACTCCTACTCACTGTTTAATATTCAGTCAATGTTCAAATAAAATATTCAATTTAAATAAAAGAATTCTTGAACTACTTCAGTCATGTAGACTTCCTAAAACTCTCTCAGATGGTTTAGGGATCTCTTTGATACAGAGCCATCATATTCTTCATATCGCATTCATTAGGCTGTAGGATGGTTATTTCTTTGTTCCCTGTGTTTTCAACTAAGCTGTGAACTCTTTGAAGAAAGCATTGCATCTTTGTAGCCTGAGGGCTCATCTGAGTATCTACTACCTTGTAGGTATTCCATACATGCTTGAAGGTGTGTTAGTCAGGGTTCTCCGGAGAGAATGAGATTTATTATAGGAATTGGCTCTCATTAGCATGGAAGCTGAGAAGTCCCACAATCTGCTGTCTGAAATGTGGGAAACCAGAAAAGCCTATTGTTTTCAGTTTGAGTCTCAAGGCCTGAGAATCAGGAGCTCTGAAGTTGAAGGGCAGGGAAAGATAGATGTCCCAGCTCAAGGAAAGAGAGAATTTGTGCTTCTTTTACCTTTTGGTTCCATTTAGACCCTCAAAGGATAGTCTGATATCCATCCATTTTTGGTGATGGAGGATCCCTTTCCTCAGTCTCTTGAACCAAATGCTAATCTCTTCCAGAAACAACATCACAGACACACCCCAAAATAATGTTTTATCAGGTGTGTCAGCTTTCCTTAGTCCAGTCAAACTGACACATGAGACTGACTGTCTCAGAGGAACCTGAGACACACCCAATGAAATCCATTTGTGATACAGTTTTGACAGTCTCAGCTGGTGGGGCTAATGGCTTTTCTTGCCAGAGAGGACTGAGGTGGAAACAGGGGCTCAGGAGGCCAGGCTCTTACTCCACTAGGACAGCTGGGATATGCGTACTAAAGATATTAAGCCTCTAGGCTTAGCACATTTTGGATGTGTGGGTATGAGTGCCAGGGTTGGTGGTGTGCTTAAATCTCCCTCACCAAACACAAGTGAAGTTTGGGCATGGTCTTGTCCTCATCTTTTATATGTTGTGCTTGGAATAAGACTTGCAAATAGGCATATCTATTGGGCATTTACCTTTTCATAAACTCCCTGTGTCTGTATATACAGTTTACCTTTTTTTTTCTAAACTTTTTGTGTCTGTATATACAAGCAGGCTTTAGGACTGACTATATCATGAAAGTTTCTTTTTAAGGACAGTTATTTTCCATGAAGTTCCTTGACCTGGGGCTTAGATCCACTTATCAATATACAGTCCAACTTCAACCCAGGTATAACTAGATGAATAGAGACAGTGAAAATCATGAATAACCATAGACTGCTGCTGTGTCCCATCCCATGAAATTAGGACCTTCTTCTACTGATGCCAGTCTAGTTGAGATCTGAGTTTTTCAAATCCTGTTCTTTTTGGACTGCATTAAAGTCTAGCATGTTTTGTGGGTAAGGTTTTTGGCATGATAGGAGAGGAACAGGGGGATGCTGGGAGAGGCCTTCTGCAGGTTTTTTAGGTTTGAGCAGCTCCATTTGGATGAAACAGAAACAAAGAAAAATTCTGATCATAAAGACAGTGCCTTATGCACTTTAGGGAGATGGATATGTCAACACAATAGTGAAGAAGAAATTGAACCATTTGAGAAATTGAGACATACAGTATTTTTGAGTAAGTCAGCCATTCTCATTCTTCTTTTGGACAGCTACAGGGTCATGCCTTCTTAGGGGAATTTTAGAACTCACTCAGTGGGCTGGCTTTAATCAGACTGCAGCCATTTCCTTTTCTGTTGCCTTGTCATAAGGAGGGGTTTGGTCAGATGCTGTCTCTCCAGCCCATAAGTTGTAATGCAGGTTTTTATGCATGGTCTGAACACAGAGGTGATAGATGGTACCCAGGATGCTTGGGAAGATTGCCTTATGACTTTGCCCTCAGCAAACTGCCCTTCATAAGCTGGAGGCATCACCTTCACAAGGGCAGCTTCAGTGCCTTCTTTGAAAAAGTAATTTTCTTTTGTGAGTCACATGCTGTGTCATGGTTTATCACAATAGGAAGAACTGAAAGCTATAGAACCCAGGAGGCAAAAAAGAGCTGTCTAAGGAATAACAAGAACTGATTTTATTCTCTGCCACGCAGTGATAAAAAGGCATTTTGTAAAAGCTTTTAGTTGGTTTTCTTTTTTTCTAATCATGTTCAGGAATGCATCTAATGCATTTTGTATTGAAAGGAAAAAGGAGAATCATTTTAAAGAATTGCCTTCATTTAAAAAGATTTTATCTGACTAGAGTTGGAGATGTGGGCTCCTTGTGAAGTATACAAGTCAACAGAATGCTATAGGAACATGGAAAAGTTAGTACAGACTCTGCTTAAGAGAATCTGGGAAGGTTTCATACAGCGGTGAACTCAAGCTGGGCCTCATAGGGTGTGTAGGAGTTTTCTATGTGAAAATGGAGAAAGGACATTCTGAACAAGCAAAAAACCATGTGCAAAGGCACAAAAGCATCTCTCAAATCTCTACACATTTTTTTCTTTTTTTGTAAGCACGGACTAGTTTTGCTCCTGGACTTGGTATAAAAGAAATGCTGCTTGGGTTTTCAGAGGAGATATGCATTCCATATCAGTAATAATGGATCTGAAATTAACAGTGTAATTTCAGTTATATTCTTTCGTTTGACAAATGTTTATTGAGAACTTTATCTAGAACGCTGATGTAGCTGTGCACCAGCCAGAGATACAGCAATGAATGAGACTGACAAACCCCCTTCCCTCGTTGTGGTTAGGGCTTCTCAGTGCTGTTTATAACATTTCTGAGAGTTTTGACCTGAGGATGCCAGGAAAGCAGCTCCCTTTTCTCCCCACCGCCCCTCTCTGTATATATATGTGTGTGTTTGTGTTGGTGGAAGTAGATCCTGCTGTGCTATTGTAAGAGAAGTAACTGGAGGTCATTGATTGAAGCTAGAAGCACAGAGGCTCCTTTTTCTCCTGTTCTCCTTTCTCAGACAGAGCTGATTAACTATGACCATGTTTCTTACTGAATCCGGATCCAGCCCCAGAATCTTTCTCAAAAAGTACTACATGATGTTTAACAGAAAACAACAAAATTCTGTAAAGCAATTATCCTTCAATTAAGAAATAAAATTTAAAAGTACTACAAATAGCCATTTCCAGCTAATTAGAACTGACTTATAGAATAAAAGCTTTAGGTCAATCACTCTCTGTATAGTTTTAAATTTGGAGAAAAAAGGGGCACTTTAGCAGATTCTGTCCTGGATGTGGAAGTCAGGCTATACTGGGTGATGATGATAGTGATACATGTTTAGCCTTCTACTTAGTTCAAGTCAACACAGAAATTTCTTGAGCACATACTATATTCTGGCATAGTCCTTGCTATTAGGAGCTTAAAGTCCAGGGAGTAGGGGAGATGCTATGATAGGCAGTCCTTGCAATATGAGGTTAGTAATAAACATAATAGAGATTAGGATGAGATATGATGGGAAACAAAGGAAGGGGTAACTCTTCCTTTGTTTCTACTGGAGGGTTGGGGAAGGGGGTCGTGGAAGACTCCTGGGAGACGATACTTCAAATAGGTTTGAAACTAACTCAACATTGTAAATCAGTTATACTCCAATAAAATTAAACAAAGAAAACTCTTCTAACATGCCAGTCAAGATGGTTACAGTTGAGTTAGTTTAAAGATCAGTTTCCATCCAAATTGATAACAGGATGATATTCTTAGATTTTTAACTAAGTAGAGTAATTTTGGGGATGTGAGAATTATCAGAGTTCACTCACTTATCCAATAAATATTTACTTGCCACCTGAAAGAAAAGATAATTAGGAATCGATTAACTGGGAGGGCAGCTGGAGTGACAGAATTCTAGACAGACAGAGGTAAAGGTATGAAAGTATAAAATCATTCACATTATCATTACATAGGTCACCAGTATTATAGAATCCCAGGTTTCTGCTCAATTCTTGCCCTTGAGGGAAGAAACATGGATTGACATCAGCATGACATCCAGTTCAATGTAAGTGTTCAATGCATATTCATAGAAAGAATGAAAGTTGTTGTCTTTCCTTTGTCTCTCTGACTCTTACTTATTTTGTTAATTAAAATCTCTACTGTTTTAAGTTCAGNTCAGTAATAATGGATCTGAAATTAACAGTGTAATTTCAATTATATTCTTTCGTTTGACAAATGTTTATTGAGAACTTTATCTAGAACGCTGATGTAGCTGTGCACCAGCCAGAGATACAGCAATGAATGAGACTGACAAACCCCCTTCCCTCGTTGTGGTTAGGGCTTCTCAGTGCTGTTTATAACATTTCTGAGAGTTTTGACCTGAGGATGCCAGGAAAGCAGCTCCCTTTTCTCCCCACCGCCCCTCTCTGTATATATATGTGTGTGTTTGTGTTGGTGGAAGTAGATCCTGCTGTGCTATTGTAAGAGAAGTAACTGGAGGTCATTGATTGAAGCTAGAAGCACAGAGGCTCCTTTTTCTCCTGTTCTCCTTTCTCAGACAGAGCTGATTAACTATGACCATGTTTCTTACTGAATCCGGATCCAGCCCCAGAATCTTTCTCAAAAAGTACTACATGATGTTTAACAGAAAACAACAAAATTCTGTAAAGCAATTATTCTTCAATTAAGAAATAAAATTTAAAAGTACTACAAATAGCCATTTCCAGCTAATTAGAACTGACTTATAGAATAAAAGCTTTAGGTCAATCACTCTCTGTATAGTTTTAAATTTGGAGAAAAAAGGGGCACTTTAGCAGATTCTGTCCTGGATGTGGAAGTCAGGCTATACTGGGTGATGATGATAGTGATACATGTTTAGCCTTCTACTTAGTTCAAGTCAACACAGAAATTTCTTGAGCACATACTATATTCTGGCATAGTCCTTGCTATTAGGAGCTTAAAGTCCAGGGAGTAGGGGAGATGCTATGATAGGCAGTCCTTGCAATATGAGGTTAGTAATAAACATAATAGAGATTAGGATGAGATATGATGGGAAACAAAGGAAGGGGTAACTCTTCCTTTGTTTCTACTGGAGGGTTGGGGAAGGGGGTCGTGGAAGACTCCTGGGAGACGATACTTCAAATAGGTTTGAAACTAACTCAACATTGTAAATCAGTTATACTCCAATAAAATTAAACAAAGAAAACTCTTCTAACATGCCAGTCAAGATGGTTACAGTTGAGTTAGTTTAAAGATCAGTTTCCATCCAAATTGATAACAGGATGATATTCTTAGATTTTTAACTAAGTAGAGTAATTTTGGGGATGTGAGAATTATCAGAGTTCACTCACTTATCCAATAAATATTTACTTGCCACCTGAAAGAAAAGATAATTAGGAATCGATTAACTGGGAGGGCAGCTGGAGTGACAGAATTCTAGACAGACAGAGGTAAAGGTATGAAAGTATAAAATCATTCACATTATCATTGCATAGGTCACCAGTATTATAGAATCCCAGGTTTCTGCTCAATTCTTGCCCTTGAGGGAAGAAACATGGATTGACATCAGCATGACATCCAGTTCAATGTAAGTGTTCAATGCATATTCATAGAAAGAATGAAAGTTGTTGTCTTTCCTTTGTCTCTCTGACTCTGTTACTTATTTTGTTAATTAAAATCTCTACTGTTTTAAGTTCAGTTGCACTGAGAAGTCAGTTTGATTCCGTTCAGTTAATTAGGATTGAGCACATGTTCCATGTAAGGCCCTACCTGGAAGATCAGAGAAAGGTCCAGGAGGAGCTGACTTTTGAAACGAGCTTCCTTTGAATATCTGCAAGTAGGATGGCTTCATAATTTATTAATCAAACCTGAACCTTTGTGGAGGTGAAAGTGTGATCTATAAGTAATTGGGATAACAGGCAGGCACAAGTGAACCTGTTCTAGGTGAATAGGATATATTGATTATGCTACCTGTGACTCACTCGATTTGAAATCAGTCTTGGATTTAAACATTTCTGTTTCATACTTATTAACTATATGGCTTTAAATAAATTACATAATCTCTATGAGTTCTAGTTTCATTAATTGTAAAGTTAAGATGACAATACCTACCTCATAGTAAAATTTGGAAGATCAAGTGTGATAATATATATATATACATTACTTAGCTTAGGGTCTGTCATATGCAGCCTCTAAAACGGTCCCTTGTATTAATATGTTCCCCTCCTCTTGAATGTGGACTGCACCTAGAGACTTGGTTCTAATGAGCAGAATGCGGCAAAGCTGATGAGTTGTCACTGTTGAGATTAGGTTCTGAAAGGACTATAGCTTTCATTTGCTCCTCTCTCCGTTCTCATCCCAGGAGGAGCCAGCTGCCNCTCTTGAATGTGGACTGCACCTAGAGACTTGGTTCTAATGAGCAGAATGCGGCAAAGCTGATGAGTTGTCACTGTTGAGATTAGGTTCTGAAAGGACTATAGCTTTCATTTGCTCCTCTCTCCGTTCTCATCCCAGGAGGAGCCAGCTGCCGTGTTGTGCCTAGCTGTATGCAGTAGCCCACATAACACGGAAATGGTGTCTTCGTCAACAGGCAGTGAGGGCTCAAGGACTGCCAATAGCCATGTGAGTGAGCTGGGCAGCAAATCTTCCCTTATTTGAGCCTTGAGGTAAGACTGCACCATTGGCTAAGAACCTGACTGCAGCATGTGAGAGGCTCTCAGTCA
The DNA here is from genome assembly GCA_006410735.1 of Raphicerus campestris. NCBI lineage: Eukaryota > Metazoa > Chordata > Mammalia > Artiodactyla > Bovidae > Raphicerus > Raphicerus campestris. The sequence goes on from SJYW01004801.1 coordinate 83,019, forward strand.
GGGGCCCCCAGCTAAACCAGCCCAGACCTAGTTCCTGACCCACTGAAACAGTTTTAGGTTGCTAACTTTTAGGGTAACTTGTTACAAAGCAGTAGGTGGCTAATATAGGCCTTGAATCATGCTTTGTTGTTAAATAATTTATCTATGAATGATAATACCTAGATAATTTTCTACTAGTGAGAATCTCTTATNTCATTCCATATTCCAAGGCCAAATTTGCCTGTTACTCCAGGTGTTTCTTGACTTCCTACTTTTGCATTCCAGTCCCCTTATAATGAAAAGGACATCTTTTTGGGGGTGGTAGTTCTAAAAGGTCTGCTAGGTCTTCATAGAACAGTTCAACTTCAGCTTCTTCAGAGTTACTGCTTGGGGCATAGACTTTGATTATTGTAATATTGAGTGGTTTGCCTTGGAAACAAACAGAGATCATTCCGTCATTTTTGAGATTGCCTCCAAGNATATCCATGTGTAGAGTCTTCTCGTGTTATTGGAAGAGGATGTTTGCTATGACCAGTGCATTTTCTTGGCAAAACTCTGTTAGTCTTTGCCCTGCTTCATTCCATATTCCAAGGCCAAATTTGCCTGTTACTCCAGGTGTTTCTTGACTTCCTACTTTTGCATTCCAGTCCCCTTATAATGAAAAGGACATCTTTTGGGGGGTGGTAGTTCTAAAAGGTCTGCTAGGTCTTCATAGAACAGTTCAACTTCAGCTTCTTCAGAGTTACTGCTTGGGGCATAGACTTTGATTATTGTAATATTGAGTGGTTTGCCTTGGAAACAAACAGAGATCATTCCGTCATTTTTGAGATTGCCTCCAAGTACTGCATTTCGGACTCTTCTGTTGACCATGATGGTCACTCCATTTCTTCTAAGGGATTCCTGCCCACAGCAGTTTATATAATGGTCATGTGAATTAAATTCACCCATTCCAGTCCATTTTAGTTCACTGATTCCGAGAATGTCATTGTTCACTCTTGCTGTCTCCTGTTTGGCCACTTCCAATTTGCCTTGATTCATGAACCTGACATTCCAGGTTCCTATGCAATATTGCTCTTTAAAGCATTGGACCTTGCTTCTATCACCAGTCACATCCACAACTGGGTGTTGTTTTTGCTTTAGCTCCATCCTTTCATTCTTTCTGGAGTTATTTCTCCATTGACCTCCAGTAGCATATTGGGCACCTAATGATCTGGGGAGTTCCTCTTTCAGTATCCTATCATTTTGCCTTTTCATACTGTTCATACTGAATCAGCCGTAGGTATACATATATCCCCTCCCTTTTATAAACTCCCTCCCATCTCCCTCTCCATCCCAACTCTCTAGGTTGATACAAAGCCCCTGTTTGAGTTTCCTGAGCCATACACCAAATTCCTGTTGGCTATCTATTTTACAAATGGTAATGTGAGTTTCCATGTTATTGTTTCCATACATCTCACCTTCTCCTCCCCTCTTACCATGTCCATATTTCTATTCTCTATGTTTGTGTCTCCATTATTGCTCTGTAAATAAATTCTTCAGTACCATTTTTCTAGATTCCTTATATATGCATTGTTGCTGCTATTCCTGCTAAGTTCACTTCAGTAGTGTCCGACTCTGTGCGACCCCACAGATGACAGCCCACCAGGCTCCCCCATCCCTGGGATTCTCTAGGCAAGAATACTAGAATGGGTTTCCATTTCCTTCTCCAATGCATGAAAGTGAAAAGTGAAAGTGAAGTTGCTCAGTCGTGTCCGACTCTTAGCGACCCCATGGACTGCAGCCTACCAGGCTCCTTCGTCCATGGGATTTTCCAGGCAAGAGTACTGGACTGGGGTGCCATTGCCTTAGAATACAGTATTTATCTTTCTGTTTCTGACTCACTTCACTCTGTATAATAGGTTCTAGGTTCATCTGCCTCATTAAAACTGGCCCAAATGCATTCCTTTTTTTAGCCAAGTAATATTCCATTGTTTATATATATCACAGCTACTTTATCTGTTCATCTGTATATGGACATCTAGGTTGCTTCCATGTTCTTACTACTGTAAATAGTGCTGCAATGAACAATGCGATATAAGTATTTTTCAATTTTTATTTCCTCAGGATATATGTCTAGGAGTGGGATTCCTGTGTCATATGGTGGTTTTATTCCTATTTTTTTAAGGAATCACCATACCATCTTCCACAGTGGCTATATCAATTTACACTCCCACCAAAGTGCAAGAATGTTCCTTTTTCTCCACACCCTCTCCAGCATTTATTGTTTGTAGACTTTTTGATGAGGGCTGTTCTGACTGGTGTGAAGTGACATCTCATTGTGATTTTGATTTGCATTCCTCTAATAATGAGCAATATTGAGCATCTTTCAGTGTGTTTGCTAGCCATCTGTATGTCTTCTTTGGAGAAATGTCTGTTTACCTCTTTTCCCCATGTTTTGATTGAGGGTTTTTTTTTTTTTTTTTTTTTTCTGGCTTGGAGTTATATGAGCTGCTTTTGTATTTTGGAAATTAATCCTTTGTCAGTTGTTTCATTTGCTATTATTTCCTCCCATTCTGGCGGTTGTCTTTTCACCTTGTTTATAGTTTCCTTTGCTGTGCCAAAGCTTTTAAATTTAATCAACACCCATCTGTTTACTTTTGCTTTTATTTTTATTACTTTAGGAGGTGGGTCATAATGGATCTTGCTTTGATTTATGTCAAGTGTTCTGCCTATGATTTCCTCTAAGAGGTTTATAATTTCTGGTATTACATTTAGGTCTTTAATCCATTTGAGTTTATCTTTGTGTATGGTGTTAGAAAGTGTTCTAATTTCATTCTTTTTCATGTAGCTGTCCAGTTTTCCAAGTACCATTTCTTGAGGAGGCTTGTATATTCTTGCCTCTGTGAAAAATAAGGTACCCATAGGTGCATGGGTTTATTTCTGGGCTTTCTATCTTGCTCCATTGGTTTATATTTCTGTTTTTGTGCTAGTGCCATACTGTCTTGATGACTGTAACTTTGTATTTTAATCTGAAGTCAGGAAGGTTGATTCCTCCAGCTCTATTTTTCTGATATTATCTTTAGAGTTTTCTATGTACAGTATCATGTTATCTGCAAATGGTGAGAGCTTTACTTCTTCTTCTCTAATCTGGATTCCTTTTATTTCTGTTTCCTCTCTGATTGCTGTAGCTAGGCCTACCAGAACTGTGTTGAATAATAGTGGTGAAAGTAGACACCCTTGTCTTATTAATGATCTTAGGGGGAATGCTTTCAGTTTTCCACCATTAAAAACAATGTTTGCTGTAGGCTTATCATATATGGCCTTTACTATGTTGAGCTATGCTCCTTCTATGCCCATTTTTTGAAGAGTTTTAATCATAATTAGGTGCTGAATTCTGTCAAAGGTTTTTTCTGCATCTATTGAGATGATCACATGGTTTTTCTCTTTCAATTTGTTAATATGGTGTGTCACACTGATTGATTTGCATGTATTGAAGAAAACTTCCATCCTTGGAATAAACCCAACTTGATCATGGTGTATGAGCTTTTTGATGTGTTGATTCTGTTAGCTAAAGTTTTGTTGAGGATTTTCGCATATTTATTCATCAGTGATATTGGCCTATACTTTTCTTTTTTGTGTTGTCTGTCTGATGTTGGTATCAGGGTGATTATGGCCTCATGGAATGAGTTTGGAAGTGTTCCTTCCTCTTCAATTTTTTTTAAAGAGTTTTAAAAAGATAAGTATTAGCTCTTCTCTAAATGAAATGGTCCTTCGGTATCTCTAATTTTCTTGAAGAGATCTCGTCTTTCACATTCTATTGCTTCCCTCTATTTCTTTGCCTTAGTCACTGAGGAAGGCTTTCATATCTCTCCTTGTTATTCTTTGGAACTCTGCATTCAAATGGGTATATATTTTCTTTTCTGGTTTGCCTTTCCCTTCTCTTCTGTTCATAGCTATTTGTAAGGCCTCTTCAGACAACCAGTTTGCCTTTTTGAATTTCAATGGTATGGACCTACTAGAAGCAGAAAATATTAAGAAAAGGTGGCAAAAATACAGAGAAGAACCATATAAAAAAAAGATCTTCATGATCCAGATAATCATGATGGTGTGATCACTCATCTAGAGCCAGACATCCTGGAATGTGAAATCAAGTGGGCATTAGGAAGCATCACTATAAACAAATCTAGTGGAAGTGATGGAATTCCAAATGAGTTATTTCAAATCCTAAAAGATGATGCTGTGAAAGTGCTGCACTCAGAAAACTCAGCAGTGGCCATAGGCCTGGAAAAGGTCAGTTTTCATTCCAATCCCTAAGAAAGGCAATGCCAAAGAATGCTCAGACTACCACACAATTGCACTTATCTCACATGCTAGAAAAGTAATGCTCAAAATTCTCCAAGGCAGGCTTCAACAGTATGTGAACTGTGAACTTCCAGATGTTCAAGCTGGATTTAAAAAAGGCAGAGGAATCAGAGATCCAATTGCCCACATCTGTTGGATTATTGGAAAAGCAAGAAATTTTAAGAAAAACATCTGCTTCTGCTTTATTGACTATGCCAAAGCCTTTGACTGTAGATCACAACAAACTGTGGAGAAGGCAATGGCAATGCACTCCAGTACTATTACCTGGAAAATGTCATGGATGGAGGAGCCTGGTAGGCTGCAGTCCATGAGGTCGCTAAGAGTCGGACACAACTGAGTGACTTCCCTTTCACTTTTCACTTTCATGCATTGCAGAAGGAAATGGCAACCCACTCCAATGTTCTTGCCTGAAGGATCCCAAGGACGGGGGAGCCTGGTTGGCAACCGTCTATGCGGTCGCATAGAGTTGGACTTGACTGAAACGACTTAGCAGCAGCAGCAGCACAACAAACTGTACAATTCTGAAAGAGACGGCAATACCAGATCACNGGGGAACCTGGTTGGCGACCGTCTGTGCGGTCGCATAGAGTTGGACTTGACTGAAACGACTTAGCAGCAGCAGCAGCACAACAAACTGTACAATTCTGAAAGAGACGGCGATACCAGATCACCTGAACCTGCCTCCTGAGAAATCCGTATGCAGGTCAAGAAGCAATAGTTAGAACTGGACATGGAACAACACACTGAGAGGGAGTATGTCAAAACTGTATATTGTTTAAGTAATTTAACTTAAATAAAGAGTACATCATGAGAAATGCTGGTCTGGATGAAGCACAAGCTGGTATCAAGATTTCCTGGAGAAATATCAACAACCTCAGATATGCAGATGACATCACACTTGTCACAGAAATTGAAGAGGAACTAAAGAGCCTCTTGTTGAATGTGAAAGAGGAGAAAGAATATTCTGGCTTAAAACTCAACATTCAAAAAACTAAGATCTTGCCACATGATCCCATCTCTTCATGGCAGATAGATGGGGAAACAATGGAAACAGTGACAGACTTAATTTGGGGTGGGTGGGGGCTACAAAATCACTGCANAGATATGCAGATGACATCACACTTGTCACAGAAATTGAAGAGGAACTAAAGAGCCTCTTGTTGAATGTGAAAGAGGAGAATGAATATTCTGGCTTAAAACTCAACATTCAAAAAACTAAGATCTTGCCACATGATCCCATCTCTTCATGGCAAATAGATGGGGAAACAATGGAAACAGTGACAGACTTAATTTGGGGTGGGGGGGGCTACAAAATCACTGCAGATGGTGACTGCAGCCATGAACTTAAAAGATGCTTGCTCCTTGGAAGGAAAGTTATGACCAACCTAGACAGCATATTAAAAAGCAGAGACATTACTTTGCCAATAAAAGTCCATCTAGTCAAGGCTATTGTTTTTCCAGTGGTCATATAAGGATGTGAGAGTTGGACTATAAAGAAAGCCAGTGCCAAAGATTTGATGCTTTTGAATTGTGGCATTGGAAAAGTCTTGAGAGCCCCTTGGGCAGCAAGGGGATCCTTATCTCTTGTACTATTCTTTATTCTAAGGCCTATTTTGTCTGTTATGAAGCTTGCTACTCCAGATTTCTTTTGCTTCTTATTTGCATGGAATATATTTTTCATTCTTCTCACTTTCAGTCTATGTGTCTTGAGGTCTGAAGTGTGTTTCTTGTAGACAACACACATATGGGTCTTGTTTTTGTATCCATTCATCCAGTCTGTCTCTTTTGGTTGGAACACTTAATCCATTTACATTTAAAGTAATCATTGATATATATGTTCCTGTTGCCATTTTCATAATTGTTTGGGGTTGACTTTGTAGATCTTTTTTCTTCTGTTGCATTTATTGACTATATAAGTCCCTTTAACATTTGTTGTAAAGCTGGTTTTGTGGTACTGAATTCTCTTAACTTTCGCTTGTCTAAAAAACTTTTTATTTCTCCATCAATTTTGAATGACATCCTTGCTGGATATAGTAATCTTGGTTGTAGATTTTTCCCTTTCAGTTCTCTGAATACGTTCTGCCATTCCATTCTGGCCTGCAGAGTTTCTGCTGAAAGATCAGCTGTTAAGAGTTTTCCCTTGTATGTTAGTTGTTGCTTTTCCCTTGTTGCTTTTAATATTCTTTCTTTGTGTTTAGTTTTTGTTAGTTTGATTAGTATGTGCTCTGGTGTATTTCTCCTTGGGTTTGTCCTGTATGGAACTCTTTGTGCATCTTGGACTTCCTTATTTCCTTTTCCATGTAGGGGAAATTTCACCTATAATCTTTGTTTCTGTTTTATGAATAAGTTTATTTGTATCATGTTTTAGAGTCCACAAACAAATGATATAATATGATATTTTTTCTATGACATGGTTTTGCTTTCTCTTTCACTTTGTATGCTAATATATATTGCTGCAAATGGCATTATTTTATTCTTCGTAATGATTGAGTAGTATGTGTATATATATATCACATATTCCTTATCCATTCATTTTTTGGTGGACATTTAGGTTGCTTCCATGTCTTGGCTACTATAAATAGTGTTGCTTTGAACATTGGGGTGCATATATATTGTTGAATTAGAGTTTCTCCAAATAAGTGCCCGGGAGTAAGATTGCTGGATCGTAGGGTAACTGTTTTTAGTTTGTTAAGGAATTTTTACATTGTTCTCTATAGTGACTGTACCAATTTATATTCCCACCAACACAGTAGGAGGTTTCCCTTTTTTCCATACCCTCTCCTCCATTTATTTTTTGTAGATTTTTGATAATGGCCATTCTGATCCATGTGAGGTGATATCTCATTGTATTTATGATATTCATTTATCTAACAATTAGTGAGATTGAACATCTTTTCAGATACCTATTGACAATGGCTTCCCTGGTGGCCCAGAGGTTAAAGCGTCTGCCTGCAATGTGGGAGACCTGCGTTTGATCCCTAGGTCAGGAAGATACCCCGGAGAAAGAAATGGCAACCCACTCCAGTATTCTTGCCTGGAGAATCCTACGGATGGAGGAGCCTGGTGGGCTACAGTCCATGGGGTTGCAAAGAGTCAGACACGACTAAGTGACTTCACTTCACTTCATTGACAATGACATGTTTATATGGCAACTCAGAAAGTCATCTCTTGTCTTATCTTGTGTTGAGGTTCTGAAGCTCCCAATGTCAATAGGGCTAGCACTAGACAGTTTTTGTTTTTTCTGCTCTGCCCATTGTGTACTGATGCTGGCTGGATATGGACCTTCAATACATTTCAGACAGTTTCTTTATTGGCAGCAGTAGAACATTTTAATGTAGTACTGATGTTTTACCTTCAAGAGGTAACACGCATGTCTTAGGTTAAAGCTAAACTCCTTTACTACACTCTCCTCACTTCAGATACCAACGGAAGGTCATTCCTACCTGTGATTAACTGGCTACAACTGATAGGCAGTTTCTGCTACCCTTTCAGGTTCAATTATCAACTAGAATAACTCAAAGAACTTAAGATTAAAATTACAATTTTATTATGAAGAATACAAATCAGACTAGTCAAATGAAGAAGAAACATATGATGAGGTCTGGCAGGGTTGCATATGGAAAGCACCCACCGTGTCCTCAGGACATGTCACCCTCCCCACACATCAATGTGTATCACCAACCAGGAAGTTCAATCAAACTGAGACGTTAAGAGCTTTGGATGGAGTTTTACTGCACAGACATGGTTGTTCAATCATTGTCCACCTGGTTAAACTCAGTCCTCAGCCACCCTCCCTTTGAGGTCAGACTCCTAAAATCAAGTATCTCAAAGCTCCAACCACTTAATCACATGGTTAATCTTCCTTGAATGGCCAGCCCATATCTTTGAACTATCTGAGGGCCCACCTTGAGTAACTTCATTAGCATAAACAAAACCATAGCCCCAAAAGCCCACCATGAATAACAAAGACACTCCAAACACTTGGGAAATTACAGGGTTTAGAAACTGCTCTTGGAATCTGGGACCAAGTCAAGCAAATTCTTTATTATACAACAGATACCCATGTTACTATTTGTAGTCACAAGAGTCAAAGTATTGGTACATCAACTCTTCACAAATTCTGCTTAACAAAATTTTTTTTTTCTACATTTGCCAGTGTCCATGCAGAAAAGAGTCCTTAAACTATTTCTGAAATTAAATAATTCAGTTCAGTTCAGTCGCTCAGTTGTCTCTGACACTTTGCGACCCCAGGAACCACAACACAACAGGCCTCCCTATCCATCATCAACTCCTGGAGTCCACCCAAACCCATGTCCATCAAGTCGATGATGCCATCCAACCATCTCATCCTCTGCCATCCCCTTCTCCTCCTGCTCTCAATCTTTTCCAGCATCAGGGTCTTTTCCAATGAGTCAGCTCTTCACATCAGGTGGCCAAAGTATTGGAGTTTCAGCTTCAACATCAGTCCTTCCTGTGACACCCAGGACTGATCTCCTTTAGGATAGACTGGTTGGATTTCCTTGCAGTCCAAAGGACTCTCAAGAGTCTTCTCCAATGCCACAGTTGAAAAGCATCAATTCTTAGGTGCTCAGCTTTGTTTATAGTCCAACTCTCACATCAATACGTGACCAATGGAAAAACCATAGCTTTGACTAGTAGGACCTTTGTTGGCAAAGTAGTGTCTCTACTTTTTAATATGCTGTCTAGGTTGGTCATAACTTTCCTTCCAAGGAAAGTTTAATTTCATGGCTGCAAATGCCATCTGCAGTGATTTTGGATCCCAGAAAAGTACAGTCAGCCACTGTTTCCCCTGTTTCCCCATCTATCTTCCATGAAGTGATGAGACCGGATGCCATGATCTTAGTTTTCTGAATGTTGAGCTTTAAGCCAACTTTTTCATTCTCCTTTTTCTATGAGGGACAGAAGAATAAACAACATAGGTCTGTTTCATCAAACTGAAGATAATGCTTATTTATCTTCAGCTATTCTTTTGATTAATGGGTCATATAATCTATAATTTAACATTTACCATAAGATTATTACCTTTACTTGATAAATGAAGCATAAAACAGAAGTAACTCTGTATCAGAAATAATTTTCTACATGGATCTTGAAAAAATGGAAAGCCTATTATATTATACATTCTTAAGTGACGCAAATATGAAAAAATGTATTGTACATTTTCTTCTGTTTGTTACATAATTTAGTCCATTGTTAAAATATAATGGGCTATTTCTTTACAGAGCAACATATTATTTAATGAGTTAATATAGTCCAGATTTAAGCATTTAAATTCTAATATTCCAAATGCTATCCAGCCTGATTTTTTTCAAAATAAAACTTCTAAAGGTCAATCACACTGAAGGCAGGGCACAACTCTATAGAGTCTGAACTCTAGATTTGCTACAAAAAAGAAAAAGCAAAAACAAACCCAGCATCCTGAATTCTTTATTAGCCTACATGCTCCCACCATAGAGCATTAAGCAAGTCACTTAAGTCTTAGAGCTATGCCTCTCTTGTTTACCTAATCATTGTATTTGTATGTACCTCAGGACTACCTATCTCAGTCTTGTTTCTTTTTGTTTTGAAATCTCCCAAACTGCCCTAGGTTAGCCAAGGAAGAGAGGCGAAATAAGCTGAAAGGAAGCTGATAATAGCAGGAATGAACTACTATATTTGTTTTGTTAGAGTTACAATTTTATAAGACTCCTCTCATTGACTGAAGAATGTGGGCCCATTACATTCCCAATGTTATCCTGTTAAATTATTCTCCTCATTTGATATTCTTCACCACACCAAATTATGCTACATAAAATGAGTCTTAACTTTTAAAGTATTAACATGGGATATTCTGAGACTAAATGTTTCCATCAAGTGTACGTGAATCTTGCTGGCACTCAAGACTCATACTTCAAGAAATGGATTTGCTCATACAATTAAACATAAGCAATTGCGAGTTAAGCAGATTTCTATTGCCTCTTAGCAGCCAAACTCCAGTGGGGGTAATGTAGGCAGAGCTTTAACCTTTAAAATTGTGGCTTTTCGCCATGCCCATATTAAAGCATCTATGGTGAAGGGGCTGGGCTCGACATAATGATAATTAAATATTACACTCTAAATATACTGAGGGAAATGGTTTTGGAAGTTAATTAGCCATATGCAGCCTAAACCACTTAGCTTTAGGAGCACTGCGAGCACCAACAGTTACTTCAAAAAGAGAAATGGCAGGCAAAAGTGTGAATTTGCGAAGTTTTAAGTGGAATGATTTCATTATTGACGCCATTACCACTTTGGCTTAAATTTTTCTCAACGCTGACTGTCAAGTTGCAAATTGTATTCAACATTTACTATGCCTCTGCTACCCTACAATCAGTTTCCTTTGTCCTTTTCCCTCATATTTTTCAAATGGATGCCTATGTAGGTGCATTTTTTTTTACGATTCTGATATAATGGTATATAATTTTATAGTCCTGCAAATGCACTGCAATGTGTAGTACCCCAGTAAACCACATTGAGAGGTCACACTGTTTATGGGAGACCTCAACTCACCTCTTTATCTTCATCTTAAACTATGATGTGATTTCCTCTATACATGTTTTAGAAAAATCCAAGTGTTGAATCACATCTATATACATCTTTGGAGTAAACAAGATACTTAATTAAGGCTCCAGCCCTGTATGTAATTTGGTATCATTTATTGCCTCTCTGTTCTTGTTATAAGAAGTCATCGATGTGGAAAAATTAACTGAAGCATCTTCTACCAGATTGTTGCACCTTTACTTTTCATGTGTCCTATTTTTCCAAAATATTTTTATTTGTTTAATGAAAAGTATATAGTTATATTGATATTATAAGCTTTTCGTGATCAGTATTTGCTGACCAGATGAGGTTCTTAAGTATGCATTTTTATAAGGCTTTTGTTATTTTAGTTTTCACACTTGGTTGAAAGATCTATCTTCATTATTGAATTTGATATTGATTCTAATTTTCTTACCCCTTAAAGTATGATAATCTAGCCACACAAGAAAATTAAAAGATTGTGAAATTTTGCAGGTGAATGCGGACTTCAAATTCACCTAGGTGCTGAGGTTTTGGGTTTGTCTGAATTTAGTAATTATTCATCTCTTGTAGTTTTAGGTTGGCATATGGCAAAATAGGGGGAGGGGGCACGGTGGAATTTATGTATCAAACAGAGCATTAGACCAGGCCCAATAAAAGTTCCAAATCCCTTTCAACTCCATGGAATGTTCTCTCTTTTTAAATATCAGATCATATAGCTTATCCTCAATGGATGTAAATATTTAACTTCAGGTCACATAACTTTGTGTTGAAAATCTTATGCTATTTCATTTCTTATGGCAAATTTCATTTCCTTTATGCCCTATGTCTCTTCCATTACCACACTGACTGTCAAGTTACAAATTGTATTCAAAATTTACTCTGCCTCTATGTCCATTGCCCTATGCTTTTCAAACTTGAATTATAAGCCGCTAGGTACAAAACAACCCAGTGTCCAAGGACCAGCGGTTGTGTGGGTACAAAAGGGCCGAGAAGAGCTACTCCATGCCCAAGGTCAGGGGATGGGGTGGCCGTGAGGAGATACCCCTCATTCAAGGTAAGAAGCAGAGGCTGCATTTTGCTGGAGCAGCCATGAAGAGGTACCCCACATCCAAGGAAAGAGAACCCAAATAAGATGGTAGGTGTGGTGAGAGGGTATCAGAAGGCAGATACACTGAAACCATAATCAAAGAAAACTAGCCAATCTGATCACATGGACCACAGCCTTGTCTAGCTCAATAAAACTAAGCCATGCTGTGTGGGGCCACCCAAGACAGACAGGTCATGGTGGGGCAGTCTGACAGAATGTGGTCCACTGGAGAAGGGAATGACAAACCACTTCAGTATTCTTGCCTTGAGAACTCCATGAACAGAATGAAAAGGCAAAATGATAGGATACTGAAAAGGGAACTCCTCAGGTCAGTAGGTGCCAAATATGCTACTGGAGATCAGTGGAGAAATAGCTCCAGAAAGAATGAAGGGATAGAGCCAAAGCAAAAACAATACCCAGTTGTGGATCTGATGGGTGATAGAAGCTAGGTCCGATGCTCTAAAGAGCAGCATTGCATAGGAACCTGATTTTCAGGTCCATGAATCAAGGCAAGTTGGGAGTGGTCAAACAGGAGATAGCAAGAGTGAACATCAATATTCTAGGAATCAGCAAACTAAAATGGACTGGAATGGGTGAATTTAACTCAGATGACCATTATATCTACTACTGTGGGCAGGAATTCCTTTGAAGAAATGGAGTCGCCCTCATGGTCAACAAAGGAGTCTGAAATGCCGTACTTGGATGCCATCTCAAAATACAACAGAATGATCTCTGTTTGTTTCCAAGGCAAACCATGCAATATCATGATTATCCAAGTCTATGCCCCAACCAGAAATGCCGAAGAAGCTGAAGTTGGATAGTTCTATGAAGACCTACAAGACCTTTTAGAACTAGCATCCAAAAAAGATGTCCTTTTCATTATAGGGGACTGGAATGCAAAAGTAGAAAGTCAAGAAACACTTGGAGTAACACGCAAATTTGGCTTTGGAGTACGGAATGAAGCAGGGCTAAGGCTAATAGAGTTTTGCTAAGGGAACACATTGGTCATAACAAACAGTCTCTTCCAACAACACAAAGGAAGACTCTACACATAGACATCACCAGATGGTCAACACCGAAATGAGATTGATTATATTCTTTGCAGCCAAAGATGTTCAAGTTCTATACAGTCAGCAAAAACAAGACCAGGAGCTAACTATGGCTCAGATCATGAACTCCTTATTGCTAAATTCAGACTTAAATTGAAGAAAGTGGGAAAACCACTAGACCATTCAGGTATGACTTAACAAATCCCTTAAGATTATACAGTGGAAGTGAGAAATAGATTTAAGTGACTAGATCTGATGGAGAGAGTGCCTGATGAACTATGGATGGAGGTACGTGACCTTGTATAGGAGACAGGCATCAAACCATCCCAATGCAAAAAAATGCAAAAAAGCAAAATGGATGTCTGAGGAGGCCTTACAAATAGCTGTGAAAAGAAGAGAAGTGAAAAACAAAGGAGAAAATGAAAGATATAAGCATCTGAATTCAGAGTTCCAAAGAATAGCAAGGAGAGATAAGAAAGCCTTTCTCAGTTATCAATGCAAAGAAATAGAAGAAAACAACAGAATGGGAAAGACTAGAGATATCTTCAAGAAAATTAGAGATACAAAGGGAACATTTCATGCAAAGATGGGCTCGATAAAGGACAAAAATGGTATGAACCTAACATAAGCAGAAGATGTTAACAAGAGATAGAAAGAATACACAGAAAACTGTACAAAAAAAGATCTTCATGACCCAGATAATCACAATATTGTGAACATTCACCTAGAGCCAGACATCCTGGAATGTGAAGTCAAGTGGGCCTTAGAAAGCATCACTATGAACAAAGCTATCAGAGGTGATGGAATTCCAGTTGAGCTATTTCAAATCCTGAAAGATGATGCTGTGAAAGTGCTGCACTCAATATGCCAGTAAATTTGGAAACCTCAGCAGGGGTCACAGGACTGGAAAAGGTCAGTTTTCATTCTAATCCCAAAGAAAGGCAATGCCAAAGAATGCTCAAACTACTGCACAAGTGCACTCATCTCACATGCTAGTAAAGTAATGCTCAAAATTTTCCAAGCCAGGCTTCAGCAATACGTGAACCATGAATTTCCAGATGTTCCAGGTGGTTTTAGGATAGGCAGAGGAACCAGAGATCAAATTGCCAACATCCACTGGATCATGGAAAAGGCAAAAAAGTTCCAGAAAAACATCTATTTCTGCTTTATTGACTATGCCAAATCTTTGACTGTGGATCACAATAAACTGTGGAAAATTCAGAAGGAGATGGGAATACCAGTCCAAGTGATCNGCAAAAAAGTTCCAGAAAAACATCTATTTCTGCTTTATTGACTATGCCAAATCTTTGACTGTGGATCACAATAAACTGTGGAAAATTCAGAAGGAGATGGGAATACCAGTCCAAGTGATCTGCCTCTTAAGAAACCTGTATGCAGGTCAGGAAGCAACAGTTAGAACTGGACATGGAAAAACAGACTGGTTCCAAATAGGAAAAGGAGTACGTCAAGGCTGTATATTGTCACCCTGCTTATTTAACTTATATGCAGAGTGCATCATGAGAAACGCTGGGTTGGAAGAAGCACAAGCTAGATTCAAGATCGCCAGGAGAAATATCAGTCACCTCAGATACACAGATGACACCACCCTTACGGCAGAAATTGAAGAGAAACTAAAAAGCCTCTTGATCAAAGTGAAATAGGAGAGTGAAAAAGTTGGCTTGAAGCTCAACTTTCAGAAAACGAAGATCATGGTATCTGGTCCCATCACTTCATGGGTAATAGATGGGGAAACAGTGGAAACAGTGTCAGACTTTATTGTTTTGGGCTCCAACATCACTGCAGATGGTGACTGCAGCCATGAAATTAAAAGATGGTTACTCCTTGGAAGAAAAGTTATGAGCAACCTAGATAGCATATTCAAAAGCAGAGACATTACTTTGCCAACAAAGGTCTGTCTAGTCAAGGCTATGGTCTTTCCAGTGGTCATGTATGGATATGAGAGTTGTACTATAAAGAAAGCTGAGCACCGAAGAATTGATGCTTTTGAACTGTGGTGTTGGAGAAGACTCTTGAGAGTCTCTTGGACTACAAGGAGATCCAACCAGTCCATTCTAAAGGAGATCAGCCCTGGGATTTCTTTGGAAGGACTGATGCTGATGCTGAAACTCCAGTACTTTGGTCACTTCATGCGAAGAGTTGACTCATTGGAAAAGATTCTAATCATGGAAGGGACTGGGGACAGGAGGAGAAGGGGACGACAGAGGATGAGATGACTGGATGGCATCACTGACTCTATGGACGTGAGTCTGAGTGAACTCTGGGAGTTGGTGATGGACAGGGAAGTCTGGCGTGCTGCGATTCATGAGGTCGCAAAGAGTCGGACACGACTGAGCAACTGAACTTAATTGAATGAACTAAATAATAGTTAACATTGGAAAATTTGGAGTTGATGAGTATGGAAGCATTTGCCTCAGTGTGGAATGTTAAGAAAATACTCCTGAAGCAGGTCAGTGTTGGCTTCAGTGACATAGTGTTAGACACATGTGTGTGTGTGTGTGTGTGCATGTGTGTGTTTGCTGGAGAAGAGTATGAAGTTATTTATTGAGAAACATTTGTTGAAGCTCTTAGAGCTAGTAGAATTGTGTGCTCTAGAAAATGCCTAAGTTACAAAGAAAATGCCTTACAAATGTTAACCTTTTTTCTATCCATTAAAAAAAAATGTATTTTGGAGAATATTAGTATGTCTTGCAGTAAAGAAATTTGAGAAACTTTTAATACTTTATCTTACATTTTGGAAATTCAAAGGTATATTACATTAGCTGTGTTTGAAATAATATATCAAAGACATTTAGATACTGTTATTTAATTCCAAGGTTTGATTAGGAATTCTAGTAAGGGAACATTTACTTGCTGAAAAATGATACTTCAAACAGTAAAGTATCGTATTCTGAACCTCTGATTTCCCTATGCTGGTTCACTCTGTTTGCCAATTATTTTATTTACCCTATTCATTTAATTTTATTGTCCAACTTGTTCAGAGAATTCATTCCATTAGAAACACCTGATTAATGAATGGGCCAGGAATATTGAATGGCATGCTATCTACTAGCCAGGAGTTTTTAGCCTAGCAGGTGAAAAGATACATAAGCAGTAATAACAAGTCTTCCTGAGAGAGCAAATTTCAGTCAACCACACTAACAGAAAAGAAAAAGGAAATCACTACAAAAGTGCTATTGTAATAGAAGAAGTAAATATTTCTCACTTTATTTTGACAGTAAGTTTGTATTTTCTTAAGTCTCAGAATATTAGTACATAATTTCAAGCTGAATATAAAGTGAAATGTTTACTTATGCATACAACTAACCATGCATTGGTAAAATATTTAAGAAAGTTAAAAATCTGATTGTGAATTAAGAGTCTTTAGATTTCCTAGTCTCTTAGGACCACTGTATGGTAGTGTTTTGCAAAAGTACCAAACTCAGAGTCTGTGAAACTGTTGTTTGTGCTGACACAATTAACCTATAGTCTTGACCACTAAGAACACACCATGGCTTAATATCTAATATGGATGTGTTAAGTATTTTAATACTCTTCCATACTATTAGGCGGAAAAGGCAATGGCACCCCAGTCCAGTTCTCTCACCTGGAAAATCCCATGGATGGAGGAGCCTGGTAGGCTGCAGTCCATGGGGTTGCGAAGAGTCAGACACGATTGAGCGACTTCACTTTCACTTTTCACTTTCATGCATTGGAGAAGGAAATGGCAACCCACTCCAGTATTCTTGCCTGGAGAAGCCCAGGGATAGGGGAGCCTGTTGGGCTGCCATCTATGGGGTCACACAGAATAGGACGTGACTGAAGTGACTTAGCAGCAGCAGCATACTGTTAGGCGTGATTAGATGGTTCTAGTAGGGGATATGTTTGAAAACTACTTGAATAATTAATCAGGAACTGGCCCAGGCCTGAGGTAATAATCTGCTCATAGATTATCTATTGTCTAATTATATCTTTTTTTTTAAAAATTATGGTGAGTTCAACATTCTCCTTTTGTTCTATTTAAGAGTTACTTTGGAGTATATTAACACAAAAATAATTGCACAGTATTTTAATAAGAATATTTCACAGATAACACTAAGAAGGTATAAAATTTATTAAACGTTAAGTTGAACTTAATTTTTAAGGGCTACAATTCATTGCATTATAGGGCAATAGATAATTATAATTATAATGAACAGATAAGCATTTGTTGTCAAGTAAAAAAGTAATAAAATATATTTTTAGCAAGTTCATGAAGCAAATCTTATCTAATTTGGTGCTTACAGTGGTTCTGTGAGGTAAGCAGTTAAATCTTCCTGGTCACAAAATTTTTTATTTTACTTTGCCTGATACCACATGACTACAAAAAGAGAGGTGAAAATAGAATGTACATCAGAGGTCTTAAAAATTATTTATAGACCTATATATAGAAAACTATAAAACACTGATGAAAAAAATCAAAGATGACAGAAATAGATGGAGAAATATATCTTGTTCATGGATCGGAAGAATCAATATAGTGAAAATGAGTATACTAACCCAAGCCATCTATAGATTCAATTCAATCCCTATCAAGCTAACAATGGTATTTTTCACAGAATTAGAACAAATAATTTCACAATTTGCACGGAAATACAAAAACCCTCAAATAGCTAAAGCTATCTTGAGAAAGAAGAATGGAACTGGAGGAATCAACCTGTCTAACTTCAGACCATACTACAAAGCTACAGTCATCAAGACAGTATGGTACTGGCACACAGACAGAAATATTGGTCAATAGAACAAAATAGAAAGCACAGAAATAAATCCACACACCTATGGACATTTTATCTTTGACAAAGGAGGCAAGAATATACAGTGGAGAAAAGACAATCTCTTTAACAAAGAGTGTTGGGAAAACTTGTCAACCACGTATAAAAGAATGAAATTAGAACACTTTCTAACACCATACACAAAAATAAACTCAAAATAGATTAAAGATCTAAATGAGAAACCAGAAACTATAAAACTCCTAGCAGAAAACATAGGCAAAGCACTCTCTGACATAAATCACAGCAGGGTCCTCTATGATCCACCTCCCAGATAATGGAAATAAAAGCAAAAATAAACAAATGGGACCTAATTAACTTATAAGCTTTTGCACAATTAAAAAAAAAAAAACTATAAGCAAGGTGAAAAGAAGCCTTCAAGATGTGAAAAAAAAAAAAAAGCAACTGACATAGACTTAGTCTCAAAAAATATACAAACAGTTCATGCAGCTGAATACCAGAAAAATAAACGACCCAATCAAAAGTGGGCCAAAGAACTAAACTAAACAGACATTTCTCAAAAGAAGACATACAGAGGGCTGCTGCTGCTGCTAAGTCACTTCAGTTGTGTCCGACTCTGTGAGACCCCATAGACGGCAGCCCACCAGGCCCCCCCATCCCTGGAATTCTCCAGGCAAGAGTACTGGAGTGGGTTGCCATTTCCTTCTCCAATGCATGAAAGTGAAAAGTGAAAGTGAAATCGCTCAGTTGTGTCTGACTCTCAGTGACCCCATGGACTGCAGCCTTCCAGGCTCCTCTGTCCAGGGGTTTTCCAGGTAAGAGTACTAGGGTGGGGTGCCATTGCCTTCTCTGATACAGATGGCTAACAGACATGAAAAGCTGCTCAACATCACTCATTATCAGAGAAGTGCAAATCAATGAGGTAGCATTTCACATCAGTCAGAATGGCTGCCATCACAAAGTCTATACATAATAAATGCTGGAGAGGGTGCACAGAAAAGGAAACCCTCTTACACTGTTGGTGGGAATGCAAACTTGTACAGCCACTATGGCTAACAGTGTGGAGATTTCTAAAAAAAAAAAACTGGAAATAGAACTGTCATGTGACCCAGCAATCCCACTGCTGGGCATACACACTGAGGAAACCAGAATTGAAAGAGACAAGTGTACTCTATTGTTCATTGCAATACTGTTTACAATAACTAGGACATGAAAGTGACCTTGATATTCATCGGCAAATGAATGGATAAGAAAGCCGTGGTGCATATACACAATGGGATATTACTCAGCTATTAAAAATAACACATTTGAATCAGTTCTAATGAGGTGGATGAAACTGGAGCCTAGTATACAGAGTGAAGTAAGCCAGAAAGAAAAACACCAATACAGTATATTAATGCAAATATATGAAATTTAGAAAGATGGTAATGATGACTCTATGTACAAAATAGCTCAAAAGAGACACTGATATAAAGAACAGACTTTTGGACTCTGTGGAAGAATGCAAGGGTGGGTCGATTTGAGAGAATAGCATTGAAACATGTATATTACCATAGGTGAAATAGATAGCCAGTCCAGGTTTGATGCATGAGACAGAGTGTTCAAGGCCAGTGCACTGGGATAACCATGAGGGATTGGATGGGGAGGGAGATGGGAGGGGGCTTCAGGATGGGGGACACATGTACACCCAGGGCTGATTCGTATCAATGTATGGCAAAAAACACTACAATATTGCAAAGTGATTAGCCTCCAATTAAAATAAATCAATTAATTTAAAAATTATTTATAAGGTAATATATTGTAATAATGTCTCCTGATCTTATGCTTGTGTCATCAACAAGAAATTAATAAGAGCTATTACCATTACCTCTCTTAGGGGCTCTGCAATGAAAAATGATTTTCTTTCAATTTGACTGGGACAGGGAATGGCCAAAAAAAGCATTATTCTGTACACTTGTGAGAGTGTTTCTGGATGAGATTAACATCTGAATAGGCAAGACTCAGAAAGTAATTTTCCTTTCCTTTGTGTGTGTGGGGGGAGGGGAGGTAAGAGGGTGGCAGGAAGGTTCTCAATGTGTTGGGAGGCCTGAATAGAACTAAAGGTGTTCTCTCCACATAAGTGTTTTCCTATTAAGACTTTGATGTTCTCCTGAACTCAGGCTGGAACTTATACATTCAGCTCTCCTGGTTCCCTGGCCTTTGAACATGAACAGGAATAATACCATAGGCTTTTCTAGTTCTCCACTGGTAGATAGCAGATTGTGGGACTTCTCAGCCTCTATAATCACAAGAGATAATTTATTATAATAAATATCTTAATATATATATAGGCATTTGTGGTTCAGTTGGTAAGACTTATCCAATGCTTTGCAACCCCATGGACTGCAGAACATCAGGCTTTCCTGTTCTTCACCCGCTCCATAAGTTTGCTCAAACTCATGTCCATTGAGTCAATGATACCATCAAACCATCTCATCCTCTGTCACTTCCTTCTCCTCTTGCCCTATCTTTCCTAGCATGAGGATCTTTTCCAATGAGTCAGCTCTTTACATCAAGTGACTATAAGTATTGGAACTTCAGCTTCAGCATCAGTCCTTCCAATGATTATTCAAGGCTGCTTTTCTTTATGGTTGATTGGTTTGATTTCCTTGTTGTTCAAGGGACTCTCAAGAGACTTCAGCACCATAATTCGAAAGCATCAGTTCTTCAGCACTCAGGCTTCTTTATGGTCCAACTCTCATATCTGTACATGACTACTGGAAAAACCATAGCTTTGACTATATGGAGCTTTGTTGGCAAAGTGATGTCTCCTTTTGTCATAATTTTTCTTCCAAGGAGCAAGGGTCTTTTAATTTCTTGGCTGCAGTCACTGTCTGTCATAATTTTGGAGTCCTGTACTGTATGCTTAGTTGTTCAGTCATGTCCTCTTCTTTGTGACCCCATGAACTGCAGCCTACAAGGCTCCTCTGTGCAAGGTGATTCTCCAGGCATGAATACTGGAGTGAGTTGCCATGCCCTCCTCCAGGGGATCTTCCCAACCCAGGAATCAAACCCCACTCTCCCACATTGCAGGTGAATTCTTTACTAACTGAGCCACCAGGGAATCCCAAGAATACTGGAGTGGGTAGCCTATCCCTTCTTCAGAGAATCTTTCTGACCAGGAATCAAACTGGGGTCTCCTGCATTGCAAACAGGTTCTTTACCAGCTGAGCTATCAGGGAAGCTCTTTTGAACTCCCAAATATAAAATTTATCATTGTTTCCATTTTCCTCTATCTATTTCTCGTGAAGTGATGGGATCAGATGCCATGGTATTCATTTTTTGAATGTTCAGTTTAAGCCAATTTATTCATTCTCCTCTTTTACCTTCATAAAGAGGCTCTTTAGTTCCTCTTCACTTTTTGCCATTAAAGTGGTGTCACGTGAACCTGAGGTTGTTGATGTTTTTCCTGGCAATCTTGATTATATATATCAAGATATATATATATATATGTGTGTGTGTGTGTGTGTGTGTATCCATATTGACATGATGTATGTGCTAAGTTGCTTCTGTCATGTCCAACTCTTTGTGACCCCATGGACTGTGGTCTTTCCAGTCTTCTCTGTCCATGAGATTCTTCAGGCAAAAATTCTGGAATGTGTTGCCATGCTCCCCTCCAGGGAAGCTTCCTGACCTAGGGATTGAACCCTCATCTTTTGTATCTCCTGTTTTGGCAGAAGGGTTCTTTACCACTAGTGTCATGTGGGAAGCCTATACATTGACATAGACATTATGACATAAATAAGTTAGGAAAATAGGAGGAGGGCATGGCAACCCACTCCAGTGTTCTTGCCTGGAGAATCCCCATGGACAGAGTAGCCTGGTAGGTTATAGTCCATGTGGTGGAAAAGAGTCAGACATAACTGAGTGACAAAGCACAGCACAGCATTAACATAACTGTATCTTCTATTCTTTTCCTTGGAGAAACTTGGTAATTCAGTTTCCATCTTGTCCTTTTGTCAAGCAAGATTTATAACACCCCCGTACATTCTACATTGTCTTTGAAAAAACAGGTAATTGAGTTTTATATCGTAGAAATACTTTCAAGAGATGAAGAAGATTGTGCTTTTCTAAAGGAAAAATTGGAGCAAATGAAGTAAAATATGAAGATTATAATGCAGTTATATGGCTACTCATGCTTGATATGTTCTGAGTTGTGAAAAAGAATGAGAGAAATTAATAGAATAAAATGTTCCTGAAATCTTGGCTTGTTTATACCTTCTTACAAACTATTATTTTACCCTACTCTAACATACTCTGAGAAAGCATGATCAATCATTTCTCTATAACAGAGAAAGTATATAGATTCAAAATTAGTTATAAAATTATAATTAATAATCCATTTAAAGGTTGAAATATAACACTTGGCATATTAATGCTAATCATTAATGTGACTTTTTATTTTATTATTAATCAACTAATGATTTTTTATTTAATATAAATAAAATTATATCATTGCAGTGTTGATTTGCATTTCTCTAATAATTAATGATGTTGAGCATTTTTCATAAGCTTTTTGGACATCTGTATGTCTTCTTTGGAGAAATGGATATTTAGAGCTTTTATCCATTTTTTGATTAGATTTTGTGTGTACTGAGCTGCATGAGCTGTTTCTATGTTTTGGAGATTAATCTCTTGATTATTCTCTTGTTAGTGGCTTTGTTTGAAATATTTTCTTCCATTCTGAGGGTTGTATTTTTTGTCTTATTTATGGTTTCCATTGTTATGCAAAAGCTTTTAATTTTAATCAGATCCAGTTAGTTTATTTTTATTTTAATTACTCTAGGAAGTGGATCAAAAAAGATCTTGTTGCAATTTATGTCTAAGACTGTTCTGCCTATGTTTTCCTATAAAAATTTTATAGTGTGTAGCCTTACATTTACCATTTTGAGGTTGTGTGTGTGTGTGATATTAGGGATCTAAAAAAATATATACAAATAAACTTAGTTAAAAAACAAAAATGGAGTCACAGGTGTAGCCAGCAAACTCATAGTTATCAGGGGATAAGGGGATGGAGGGACAAATTGGGACAATGAGATTGACATATATACACTACTATAAATTCAAATAGATAGCTTAAGAACCTACTTATTACACAGGGAACTCAATACTCTGTAATGGCCTATATGGGAAAAGAATCTTTAGAAAAGAGTGGATATATGTGTATATATATCTATATATAACCCATTTAACTTGCTGCATATGGGAAACTAACACAAGGTAAATCAACTATCAGTTCAGTTCAGTTCAGTCTCTCAGTTGTGTCTGACTGTGCAACGCCATGAATTGCAGCACGCCAGGCCTCCCTGTCCCTCACCAACTCCAGCCGTTCACTCAAAATCCCATCCATCGAGTCGGTGATGCCATCCAGCCATCTCATCCTCTGTCGTCCCTTTCTCCTCCTGCCCCCAATCCCTCCCAGCATCAGAGTCTTTTCCACTATACTATAGACTTCCCTGGTGGCTCAGACAGTAAAGCGTCTGTCTACAATGCGGGAAACCCAGGTTCGATCCTGGGTTGGGAAGATTCCCTGGAGAAGGAAATGGCAATCCACTCCAGGACTATTGCCTGGAAAATCCCATGGACAGAGGAGCCTGGTAGGCTACAGTCCATGGGGTCGCAAGGAGTCGGACACGACGATAGTAAAATTATACATATGTATACATATACACACATATATATACTGTGAAGATGTGTATCATAATTCTTGAAGACAAAGCAATAAGACCTTTACAAATGAAGGCACAGGATTTAAAAAGGAAAAAGAATGAAACATTAGTGAAAATATGGGACAATATTAGGTTTAAAAATAAAAAAATGTTGAAACAGTAAACCTTCAGACACAAATAGCTCAGTGTACACAAAAGGAAAATAAGATGATAAAGACAACTTATAAATTTCTAGAAACCAGGGAAAACTAGAAATAGAAATCAAGAGGAGAGGAAAATATTACATACTATGTACAGAGCAACAAAGGGACAACAAAACAATTTTCATCAAAAACTATGCAATAAAGGAAAGGAACAATATCTTTAAATTCTAAAAGAGAAAAAATCTCACAATCTAGAATTTTACTACCAGAAAATATATCCTGTAAAAATTAATGTAAAATTAAAAAAAAATACAGGAATAAAAAATGAGAAAATCATTTCCAGTGTCCTATATTTTAAGAAATGATAAAACACTTTCTTCAGGAAGAATATCAGATAGAAATTTAACACAAAAGAAATTTATACAAAAGACTCAGGAGCACTAAAAAAGATAAATAAAAATAACATAAAATACATTTTTTCTTCTTTGAAATTTTCTCGATATATATTGACTTTTTTTAAAATACTTTATTCTACTTTACAATATTGTATTGGTTTTGCCATACATTGACATGAATCAGCCACAGGTGTACATGATCTCCCAATGCCGAAGCCCCCTCCCACCNTATGAAATGCTGCTCTTTAGAGCATTGAACCTTGCTTCTATCACCAGTCACATCCACAGCTGAGTATTGTTTTTGCTTTGGCTCCATCCCTTCATTCTTTCTGAAGTTATTTCTCCACTGACCTCCAGTAGCATATTGGGCACCTAATTACCTGGGGAGTTCCTCTTTCAGTATCCTTTCATTTTGCCTTTTCATACTGTTCATGGTGTTCTCAAGGCAAGAATATTGAAGTGGTTTGCCATTTCCTTCTGCAGTGGACTACATTCTGTCAGACCTCTTCACCATGACCCGCCCATCTTGGGTGGGCATGGCTTAGTTTCATTGAGTTAGAAAAGGCTGTGTTCCTAGTATGATTAGATTGACTAGATTTCTATGAGTGTGGTTTCTGTGTGTCTGCCCTCTGATGCCCTCTTGCAACACCTACCATCTTACTTGGGTTTCTCTAAACTTGGGTGGGGGGTTATCTCTTCACGACTGCTCCAGCAAAGCCCAGCCACTGCTCCTTACTTTGGATGAGGGGTATCTCTTCCAGCCACCTTTCCTGACCTTCAGTGTGGGATGGCTCCTTTTGTTCCTCCTGGGCCCGCACAGCCACCAGTCCTTGGACGTAGGGTTGCTCCTCCTGTCCACTGCTCCTGGCCTCGGGCATGGTGTTGCTCCTTTTTGCCACTGCCCCTGGCCTCAGGTGCCACCCCTGGCCTCAGGTGCCACCCCTGGCCTCGGACGCAGGGTGGCTCCTCCCAGCCGTCGTCAGTGGCTTCAGACGCAAGGTATCTCCTCCTGGCCACTGCCCTTGTTCTCGGATATGGGGTAGCTCCTCTCGGCCATTCCTGCGTCATCACAGCCTGGCACTCTAGGCCGCTGCCCCTGATCTCGGACATGGGGTAGTTCTCGGCTGTGCTTAAGTGCTCCGGCTGCCACCAACACTTGTGCTTAAGTGATTATGATCAGAACTGCTTTTATCTACAAAGCTTCTAACATTTGAGCCTGGAAAGAAAAAGGTAAACACCAGTTGCTAGTTTATTAGTTGTACAACAAGAAGTTCTGGACAATTTTAGCCCTTTTACTGGGATGGTTTCATTGATATTTGTCCTTGAAGTCAGGAATTATAATACCCTGCCTGTAAGGGACTGCTTTTCAAAGTTCTTTTAATATTGGACAATATCCTTGACTATCCAGAAACCCATGTGTTCAAACCAATGACATGGAAGCTTCTATTCATACCTCAAACTTTTTAGATTCTAGATCAGGGAGTCATAACGATATTTGAGTCTCATTACACATGGTGTTTAATGAAAAAGATTGCCAACATTATGGAAGAGATCCCTGATAAAGAACATAAAAAACAGGCTGAAACGATTATATCATTGAAGATGCCATTATTGTTACAGAAAAAGTTGTGAAAACCATCAAGTCTGAAACAATACATTCATGCTGAAGAAAATTGTGTCCAGATGCTGTGCATGATTTCACACAGTTTGTGATAGAGCCAATCAAGGAAACAGTGAAAGCACTGTGGCTATGGCAAAAGCGGGGGTTGCAGGGTGGGCGGCTGAAGGATTTCAAGATAGGCATCTTGAGAAATGCAAGAGCCTATGGACACTATACCAGAGGAATTAAGATATCTTGATGGAAATGAGTGTTTTTAAACCAGTGCCAGATGATGAAGAAAAGTAACATCAGGAAACAAATTAACATTAGACAATCTGGTGCAAGACTTTTAATTATTCAAGACTGCTTTTTGACTTCTGTTATAATATGAACCTTTCTATGATATTGGCACTGAAACTTGAGCAAACAATGGAAAAAGGATTGGTGTTGTATAGAAACATTTTTACAGAAATGACAAGGCAAAAAGTCAGAAGGCAATTATAGTTTATTTCTTAAAGTTACACTAAGTACACCTGCCTCTCCTTCCATTTCCTCCGCTTTGTATGCTTCTACCACCCCTGAGGTATTAAGACCCAACCTTCCTTTTCCTTCCCTTTCCTTCCCCTCCTCAGTTTACTCACTGTGAAGATGATGAGAATGAGGACTTTTATGATGATCCTCTTCTATTTAATGAATGATGTATAGTTAATAAATTTATCTATTATGTATTTATGTGAGCATCTTCAAGTAAAAATCTAATAATTCTACCACAAGAACTGTATGAGACTTTTTTGTGTCATTATCATTGTTACTGCCAAAGGTTCCATCATGTAGAACATTCTTTGCAAGGTGTATATTGAGGTGGACGGCTTATCTTTATATGAGCATAATGTGAGTAATAGTTAATAAAAAATTGATAATAGATTAGTTTTTACTGCTTTATACTTTACTTTCAAAGAATTACATTGCCATACAGATTTGCCTCTCTCTCTTGCAATTGGAGAAACTGCATATTAGCCTATGATCACAAGTAAGTGATTTTAAAAATATTACAATGTTTCCCATGCTGTAATGCTGTATGATATAAAAGATTTATAAAGATTCCTTCATTAGTGTATAGACTAGGCTACCTTAAAGCTATCTAATAGATTACACTAGACTACCATAAACAATCATATTGCTGTTTTGACATTATCAATGCATGAATTCTTGTACCTGCAAATAAATATGAATTTCTTTTCACAGTAGACTTTCATTTCTGATGTTTAGTGCTAGCAATGCTTGAAACATCTAAAGTGTTTTGTATCATATAAGAAAATAATGATACAGATGCTGACAGACCATGTAAACTTACGGTATTGTTTATAAGCAGACCACATAAACTTAATAGTATTGATAAGTGCAATGCTGTGCTGTGTTTAGTCGCTCAGTCACGTCTGACTCTTTGGGACCTCATGGACTACAGCTCTCCAGGCTCATATGTTAGTGGAGATTCTCCAGGCAAGAATACTGGAGTGGATTGCCAAGCCTTCCTCCAGGGAATCTTTCCAGGGATTGAACCAGGGTTTCCTGCATTGCAGGTGAATTCTTTACCATCTGAGCCACCAAGGAAGTGTGATAAGAGCAATACACTACTGTAAATATATTTTCTCTTCCTTGTGGTATTCTTAATAAGATTTTCTTTTCTCTAGCTTACATTAAGAGTACAGAATATAATACATATAAGATACAAAACATGATCTTTTTTTGGCCGCACTACTTGAAGGATCTTGATTCCCTGACCAGGGATCAAATTCAGGCCCCTTGCAGTGGAAGTACAAATTCGTAACCACTGGACCACAGGGAATTTCCAAAACACATATTAATCAACTGTTTATTTATTGGTAAGGTTTACAGTCAAAATAGGCTACTAGTAGTTAAGAATTTGGGGAATTACAAGTTATACATATATTTTCAACTGCATGGAGCATCAGTGCCTCTAACTCCTGTATTAGTCAAGGATGCAAAAATCTGTAGCAAATTAATAGCAAGATAAATTAAATAAAATTATATAGTATGACCAAGTTGAATTTATCCATGGGGTCAAGCATGGTTCAATATACAAAAAGCAATAAATGTGATATATCACATTAATAAAAAGAAGGAGAAAAAGTAATAGGAGTAGTAAAATTTGACAGAATTCAATACCCTTTCATGATAAAAACTGTCAACAAGCAATGGCTCAGTCAATAAAGAATCTTCCTGCAGTGCAAGAGAACCAAATTCAATCCCTGGGTTGGGAAGATCCTCTGGAGAAGAGTATGGCAACCCACTTCAGTATTCTTGCCTGGAGAATCCCCATGGACAGAGGAGCCTGGTAGGCTACAGTCCATAGGGTGACAAAGAGTTGGACATGACTGAAGTAACTGAGCACTCATGTACCTAAGCATAATAAAGGTCACATATGAAAAGACCACAACTAATAAAATACTCAATAATTTTTCCTAGAAAAAGGAACAAGGCAAATATTTCCATTATTCTCACTTTTAATCAGCATAGTTCTGAAAGTCTTAGATAGAGCAACTAAAGCATAAAAATATAAAACATTCTAAATNCACAACTAATAAAATACTCAATAATTTTTCCTAGAAAAAGGAACAAGGCAAATATTTCCATTATTCTCACTTTTAATCAGCATAGTTCTGAAAGTCTTAGATAGAGCAACTAAAGCATAAAAATATAAAACATTCTAAATTTCCAGTAGTCATGTATGGATGTGAGAGTTGGACTATAAAGAAAGCTGAGCACAGAAGAATTGATGCTTTTGAACTGTGGTTTTGGAGAATACTCTTGAGAGTCCCTTGGACTACCAGGAGATCCAACCAGTCCACCCTAAAGGAAATCAGTCTTGGGTGTTCATTGGAAGGACTGAAGTTGAAGCTGAAACTCAAATATTTTGGCCACCTGATATGAAGAGCTGACTCATTTGAAAAGACCCTGATGTTAGGAAAGATTGAAAGCAGGAAGAGAAGTGGATGACAGAGGATGAGATGGTTAGATGGCATCACAGACTCAATGGGCATGAGTTTGGGTAATCTCTGGGAGTTGGTGATGGACAAGGAGGTCTGGTGTGCTGCGATTCATGGGGTCCCAGAGTTGGAGACAACTGAGCAACTGAACTGAATCAGAAAAAATGTATAATTATTTCTTTTTACACAGTATGTAATCTGATATGTAAAAATCCTTAGATTTTCACAAAAAAAGTGTTATATACAATAAATGAATTCAACAAAGTTTCAGGATACAAAATCAACATATAAAACTCAATCGTGTCTTTATGTAGTAATCATGAGCTACACAGAAAGAAAATCAAGAAAATAATTGCATTTACTATAGCGTCAGTCCCATAAGGACCTATGGTGTAGCACAGGAAATGAGGCTTAATATTCTGTAACAACCTAAATGGGAAAAGAATTTGAAAACTGAAACATTTTGCTGAACATGTGAAACAACATAACATTGTTACAACTATGCTCCAATAAAAAAAAAAAAAAAACTAAGTGAAGAGACACTTATATTCACTAAGGAAAGGAGCTATCAAGTTTATGCTCCATTTCTTTGTTTTTAACAGGCTTCCCAGGTGGCGATAGTGGTAAAGAACCTGCCTGCCAATGCAAGTGACATAGAGACTTGTGTTTGATCCCTGGGTCAGGAAGATCCCCTGAAGGAGGGCATGAAAAACCACCATAGTATTCCTACTTGGAGAATCCCATGGACAGAGAAATCTGGTAGGCAACAGTCCATGGGTTAGCAAAGAATTGGACACAACTGAAGTGCCTTATCATGTTTATATACATCTTCTCATTCCCTGGTGCTCAGACAGTAAAAAATATGCCTGCAATGTGGGAGACCTGGGTTTGATCCCTGGTCAGAAAGATGCCCTGGGGAAAGGAATGGCAACCCACTCCAGTATTCTTCTCTGAAGAATCTCATTAACAGGGGAGCCTGGCAGGTTGCAGTACATGAGATCACAGAGTTGAACCTGACTGAGCAATTAAATACATGCATCTTAATCAGACCAGCTTATTGGAATGGAAAACTGTGTGTTAATAGATCTTATATCTATCTGTCTACTTTACCTACCAATTCAAATATTCATATCTACTCATTTAAAAACACTGATTATGAATCAAAGCGTCATTCCTTTGTCTAAAATCCTTTTATGACTTCACTAAGGTCCTGAGTGTGGTATAAAAGGTCTTTCTTTCTTCAGGCATTAGCCTTTTCTATTCCTGCACCATTTCCTCCTATTCCCCTACATGGAATCTCCATTCTGTCTCTGGTTCTGGTCTTTGCACACCCTAGATGGTTTTCTGACTGCTTTCCCATATCCTTCCCTTTGTCAGCTAGGCACATGAACTGTTTTGGTTCCAAGTCTTTACTCAAGCCTTTCTTCCCCCATAAGGCCTGTTCCTACCCTCTTTTAGTCCCTCAAGCACAGAGCTGATCAGTTTCTTCTCTGTTCCCCATTTTGTACATTGCACTTTGCTTGACATTATACCTGTTGCATCTGTTCCCATCACTTGATCACTAGATGGGGAAACAATGGAAACAGTGTTAGACTTTAATTTCTGGGCTCCAAGATCACTGCAGATGGTGACTGCAGCCATGAAATTAAAAGACACTTACTCCTTGGATGGAAAGATATGACCAAACTTGATAGCATATTGAAAAGCAGAGACATTGCTTTGCCAACAAAGGTCTGTCTAGTCAAGGCTATTGTTTTTCCAGTGGTCATGTATGGATGTGAGAGTTGGACTGTGAAGAAAGCTGAGCACCAAAGAATTGATGCTTTTGAACTGTGGTGTTGGAGAAGACTCTTGAGAGTCTCTTGGACTGCAAGGAGATCCAACCAGTCCATTCTGAAGGAGATCAGCCCTGGGATTTCTTTGGAAGGAATGATGCTAAAGCTGAAACTCCAGTACTTTGGCCACCTCATGTGAAGAGCTGACTCATTGGAAAAGACTCTGATGTTGGGAGGGATTGGGGGCAGGAGGAGAAGGGGACGACAGAGGATGAGATGGCTAGATGGCATCACTGACTCGATGGACGTGAGTTTGAGTGAACTCTGGGTGTTGGTGATGGACAGGGAGGACTGGCATGCTGCAATTCATAGGGTTGCAAAGGGTCGAACATGACGGAGCAACTGAACTGAACTGAACTGAACTGATACCTGTTGCAGCCTAAAGTTGATCCATGATTGCTTGTATCTGTATGCCTCATAATATTCACAGTTCATAGTCAATACTTTGAAATATAGTAAATATTAAATAAATGCTTATGAAATAAACAAATGAATATTGAAACATTAAAAAAGACATAATACTTAAATTTAACTGAGGAAGTGAAATATCTATACACTGAAAACTGTAAATATTGCAAATATGGATGACAAAACAAAACTGGCAAGAAACTACATGCTGAGGAATTGAAAGAACTGATGTTAAAATGTTCATATCATCCAAGCTGATCTACAGATTTAATGGAATATATATAGAAATATCATTGGCATTTTTTTACAGAAACATACAGACATCCTATTTCTCATATGGAACCACAAAGAACCATAAATAGCCAAAGTAAACTTGAGAAAGAAGAAGAAAACTGGAGTCCTCATTTTTCTTGACTTCAAAACATATTATGAACACCCATTATGTAGCATACATATTACATAATTTTAGATCTGATGTAAGCATATTATGTACATAATCAAATAGTGGGGTCCTGGCATAAAGTCAGGTATACAGACCAATGAAATAGTATAGAGAACTTAGAAACAAACCCATGCATATGGTCTGATGGTATTCAATAAGGATGCCAATAATACATAATGGGGAAAAGATATTTTCATTAACAAATGGTAGTGGGAAACTAGATAGGCACATACAAAATAATGAGATAGGACCTTTGCCTTACACTGTTCACAAAAATAAACTTAAAGTGGGTTAAAAACTTAAATATGAGACCTTAAACTATAAAACTTATAGAAGAAAAGATAAAGGAAAAGCTTCTAGACATTTGTCATAACAATGGCTTCTAGGATTTGATACCAAGAGCACAGGCCAAAAAAAAGCAAAAATAAATAAAATGAACTATATCAAACTTAAAAGCTTCTGTGCAAAAAGGAAAAAAAAAAAGCACACAACAGGATAAAAAGGGAACCTACAGAATCAGAGAAAATATTTTCAAACCATCTGTCTGACACAAGGATAATATCTAAAATAAACAACAAATTCCTACAACTCAATAATGATAACCTCAGAATCAATAACTCAATTTAAAAAATGTACAAAGACCTTGAGTAGACATTTCTGTAAAGAAGACATACAAATGAGCAACAGCTATCAGAGAAACTCTTGACTATTAACTATCAAGGAAATTAAGATCAAAGTCACAATGATATATCACTTCATACCTGTGATGGTCATCATTTTAAAAAGTAACAAATACTGGTGAAGATGTGGAAGAATTGTTCACTGTTCTTCGGACTCTAAAATGCTGTGGCTGTTAAGGAAAATAAAATTATTTTCCTCAGAAAAATTAACAATAAAACTGTCATATATAATCCCGCAATACCACTTCTAGGTATTTATCCAAAATAATTCAAAGCAGGATCTTGAAATGATGTCTGCAGTCCCATGATCACTACAGTTCTATCAACAATAGCAAGAGGTAGAAGCAATCTAAATATTCCCCAGTGAGTGCATTGATATAGAAAATGTGGTATATACATGTAGTGTCATAAAAGTCAGTCTTGAGAAAGAAGGGAATACCACAATGGGTACCCACATAGGTAAACTGTGAAGACTTATTGCTAAGTGAAGTAAGCCAGTTACTGGAGAAATAGTGCATAAATCCATCTATATGAGGGAGCTAAAATAGTCAAGTCCATAGAAGCAGAAAGTAAATAACAGTTGTCAAGAATTGGAGGGAAATGGGAAGTTGTTGTTCAGTGAGCATAGAGTTTGAGTTAAGCAATATGAAAAAATTCTGTATATCTCTAGACAATGATGTGCACATATGATTAACAAAACTGTACTGAATACTTAAAAGTTTAAGAAGGTATCTTTCTGTCAGATGTTTTTAATAATAACAGTACTAAAATTCAGCAAGATAAAAATAAACAATAAAGGAGAATGAGATGCAGGAAGAATAAGGAAGAAGAGAGAATGTGGTGTATAAGAAGTAGGTAGATGTTAATAGCCAAATAATAATCCATTAACTAAGACGAGGGCTCATTGGTTTAGCAACATGGAAGCCATTGGCAAAATTCAAAACAGTGTTTCTACAGAGAATGAGTGCAAGCCAATAATTCAAAAAGAATACAAAACTGTCTAAGAGAAATTTAAAAATTGATTATAATCAGAATCAAAACAAAAATAACTCTTAGAGTGAAAGGAGTGCTTTGTGATTGAGAGGCTACCCTAGAGGGTTTCCGAGTATCTGGTTAATTTCTATTCCCTGACATGTGTAGTCATAAGCTAGTTTGTGCTAAAACTTTCTTTGTTTCTTTCTTTTTTTCTGCCACACCACACAGTTTGTGGGAACTTAGTTCTCCGACCAAAAATCAAATCCTTGTCCCCTGCAGTGGATGCATGGATTCTTAACCACTGGACTTTCAGGGAAGCCTCTAAAATAATTTTTAAACCATATATTTATTTTATATTTTGTGTAAATAATATCTGAATTTTAAAACTTTATAAAAGAAAAGTAGAAAAGAAAAAGAAGAAAATTGTGCTCTATATGGAAGCTAAGAAATTAGACAGCAAATAGAGAAAGCTGTAGGGTTAAGAAGTTTTAAATTGTTTTTAATGAGGAGAAGAAAAGCTTTTGTTATCTGACAGGAATTATCCAAATGAAAGTTATTGTTAATGATGCAAAAGTAGTGGCTGACTTGCTGGAGGTATATTCATTACAATATGTTACAAAATAGAATCTAATACACATAAAGATGACTGAGCACCAAAGAATTGATGCTTTCAAACTGTGGTGCTGGAGGAAACTCTTGAGAGTCCCTTGGATAGCAAGGAAATCAAACCAGTCAATCCTAAAGGAAATCAATCCTAAATATTCAATGGAAGGATGGATGCTGAAGCTGAAGCTCCGAAACTTTGGCCACCCCCGACTCACTGGACAGGACTGATGCTGGGAAGGATTGAGCACGTGAGAAGAAGAGAGCAACAGAGAATGAGATGGTTGGATGGTATCACTGACTCAGTGGACATGAGTTTGAGCAAACCCCGGGAGATAGTGAAGGCCAAGAAAGCCCGGTGTGCTGCAGTCCATGGAGTTGTAAAGAGTCAGACACATCTGAGCAACTGAACAGCAAATAACACATACAGAAAGCTTGGCTTTACTTAGGAACAAGGGCAATTTATCTCCAATAAGAGGAATAAATTGGAGAGTGACCATAGAGTTAAGTGGATGAGTAAATGTAAATGTGAACTTTTACAAGATCTACTCTACCTTCCATTTTCCAACCTCAATTGGCACAACATCATCAAATAATTTTAACATTTTAAAAGAAGCTCCAAGCTTGATCAAACTGAAGAACTTACAAAATTGAAGTCTAAGCAAGTGGGAGAGAGATTGAAAGGGAAATGCAATATGATTGCTCACATCATTAAAGAGCCACTTGAGGTTTGTGGTTATGATTTCAAAATGAGAACAGTCAGCATAATTATTTTTTTAGGGTTATGGTTTTGACAGGTGAAAGAAGTAGCAAAAAAGGGCCGAGGGAACTGAGGTTGTCTGAAAGGAAATAATTATAATTATTCCTACTTCAAGCTAGAAAGGAGGGAAGTAAAAAGATAAGAGGGTTGAAAAGCAATTAATAAGGATGGTTGGTATGAAAGAAATGTTAAAGTACTTGGGAGAGTGAACTATTAGGAATTTGTGGTTAGAATTTAGGAGACTCAAAATTGAGATTAAAGTAATGTGAGACTGAGAAAGTTCTGTGAATAAAAATAGCAATGTATTGCTAAAAAAGGGAGGCAAGCAAAATCATTGAAGGGGGCACAAATCAAGACAGCTGAAATGTGAAAGTGCTGGAAATATAAACTATCTTGGTACTGGAACTGCTAAAAACTATTTTAGGAGGGATTACAAAGAAGCCTGGCATGCTGCAGTCCATGGGGTCACAACGACTGAACTAAACTGAACAGTGAGCCAGAATTTACAAAGATCAAGGGATCCAATGTGGTGGTTAAAGAAACATTTCAGATTTTTAGGGAAGAATGAGAAAGAAAGGTTTGGGAAGTGATAGTGAGTAACAAGGAAATGTCACCTCTGTCTTAGTGATCAGGGTGCAAAAAAAGTCATCAAGATGTTGAAGAAGACTAGGTTGAAACCTAGAGGGATAGGATGGGGTAGGAGAGGGGAGGTAGGTTCAAGAAGAAGGGCACATATGTATATCTATGGCTGATTCATGTTGATACATACATGGCAGAAACCAACACAGTATTATAAAGCAATTATCCCCCAATTAAAAATAAAATTAAAACAATAAAGTTTTAAGATCTTTCTGCTGATATTGAGTTCTAGAAATTACACTGAAGTGATGTCAGGAGTTGAAGAATGACTATGTATGGAGTCAGCACCCTTGGAGAATAGGCAATAGAGAGTATGTAGAACAAGTTAGTAATCCTGGGTATCTTGATGGAATTTACATAAAGGGTGATCAAAGGATTAATTGTTATTCTTATAGATGGTTCTAGAGTGGGTTAGTTGAGATTATTTCAGGAAAGCGTTGGTTAAGACCTTATTGGAAGCATGCATAATTCTAGGACTCCTTTTTCACTTGTTACAACAGTGACACAGAATCTAGAAAACCAGAAATCTTATTCAAAGCACTGGCATACCTGAAACTTCTTCCTTGTTCAGGGAACACACTAGTGCTTCAGTGGTCGAGTGTGTGTGCAGTTGTTCAGTCATGTCTGACTGTTTGCCACCCCATGGACTGTAGCCCACCAGGCTCCTCTGTCCATAGGATTCTCCAGGCAAGAATACTGAGTGGGTTTCCGTTTCCTTCTCCAGGGATCTTCCTGACACAGGGATCAAACCCCAGTCTCCTGCACTGCAGGCAGATTCTTTACCTTCTGAGTAACCCTGGAAAGTGGAGTCCTGAATGCCAAATAGGAAATGGTTCTATCTAAAGTACGTGGAATTTTTTTTT
>SJYW01004801.1:133274-160995 GCA_006410735.1 Raphicerus campestris
ACTCTGATGCTGGGAGGGATTGGGGGCAGGAGGAAAAGGGGATGACAGAGGATGAGATGGCTGGATGGCATCATGGACTCGATGGACATGAGTCTGAGTGAACTCCGAGAGATGGTGATGAACAGGGAGGCCTGGCATGCTGCGATTCATGGGGTTGCAAAGAGTCGGACATGACTGAGTGACTGAACTGAACTGAACTGAAAGTCAAATTCTTTTGAGAATTTAGAAATTATTAGTATAGTGGGTTGGTTAGGAATTATATAGGTGAAGGGTTTTTCATTTGTTGTGCCAATAATTGCTGCTAATTCCCTGCATTGTGTGGGACAAGGGTGTCTCAAGCCAAACCTCTCTGCTGGCAAACTAGCTTGTGTGACAGGATTATCCATACTCCTGCCACTATGCACATGATTGTTTACTACCTCTCATAAACAGCACAGAGAGTTTTGGAGTATTTTGCGAGTCTTAATTAACATAGGGCTTTTCTCATTGTTGAATCAATGATTGTCACCAGGCCTCCATATCATTAGGCAGCTGGGAATATATTAATCAATGTATTTGGAATGTAGAAAAGGAAATATAGTAGTTTTTGATGTTAGCAATACTAGACTTTTTGAGTTAATGAATTTTCTCTTTTGTTACAGATCACTGTACTTTGTTATAAATCACTATGTCCTTGCTAGGTAAAAATGTAACTTTATTACTATCTTAAGACTAAATAGATCTTAAAGGGAACATTAGTGAAAGGTTTTCATTTGTTGGGATGATGTTTTGCTGCTAAATCTCCATATTCCCTGCCTTTATAATAAATACAACTAGCATATAGGAGAAATAAGTATTAACCTTTAGGATTGATCATGTTAACCTTGGGTTAAATAAATTTCTTTCTTTATTGTAACTCACTACACCTTCACCCTCAACTTTATCTGCTACCTTCAGAGGATGGTGCCTGGTTTAAGAAAAAAACACCCTTGGAAAAAATAAGATTTTGGTTATCAGAAAGAAAGGGTCCTAAATGTCAGCAGGCCTCATGGCCAGAATATGGCGTAAAACCCCTAAGACCTCTTTTTTTTTTTTTTTTAATGTAAAGCACCTGATTTTGATAAAGGTCAGGACTGCTCACCCCCATGTGACTCTGTATTCATCCCTATGTGTGACAAAATGTATATAAGCAAACCTGAAAAATAAATAAATGGGACCAGTTTCTGGAAAGACTGATTCCCCTGTGTTGATTATTTCTTGCTCCCTACTTTTCTGGCTGAATTCCCATCTGGAATGTGGGTACTCACCAAGCCTGCTAATTCTGCTTGGGCTTCTAAGATCGGACTGGGGAGGCCTCAGTGCCTCCTCTCCTTCGGGAGAATGGAAAGATGCCTGTGGCCTATGTAGGTGGTGATTAGTATTTCACGTAAACCAAGTCATTCAGCCTCTTTTTCTCCACTAATATTTCCTATACACTATCCGTTTCTAATCTCTCTATATATCTGTAATTAAATAAGTTATTTCCAAGGACGCCAACTCGATCCCCACCTTCAAATCACCCTGGATCCACAGGGGCTGAACCTCGGCAGTAAATGATATTCTGTTTCTATAAATTTTGACCCCCTTGAGTTATACAGCAACTTTAAAGATGGAGCACTGTTGCTCTGAGCTTTAGAGTTTAAGATCCCACTTACATCATGAGAAGTCAGTACAGTAAAATTTTGCCCATTCATTAACCTCCGGCATTAGGTTTTTGATGGGAAAATAGGTGAAGGTCACTGAGCTTGATAAAGACAGGAATAACATTTTGTGCTCAACACAGTTTTTCCATCAGACCATATACTAGGATTTAAAGTTTGTGCCATTAAAAAAAGCTGGTTCCATAATCATGAAAACAGAGGCCTGGACCTTGTTTAGTATATCCCTCCCTAGAAGGGGTGAGGGAGACTCTGGCACGATTAGAAACTCTTGAACATAGCACAGATTCCCAGTTGTAACTTAAAGGATAACTGACATAAAAATGCTTGGCTCATCCCAATATGGCAGTGTATAGAGAGGAAATCAGATCACAGTTTTTAGTGAGTAGAAAGTTGCCCCAGTATCCAAAAGAAAATTGACTGATATGTCCTTCACTGTTATTAATACCCAGGGTTCCTCAGGAGTTATTAGGATGGGGGCTTGTGTGGGGACCCCTGGGCACGTTCAGTCCCGTTTGCCTTGAGAGTAAGACCCCTGAGGCCTACACCTCAGAGGGCTGTCTCTTCTCCAGTGTGGTCCTTTACAGACTAGTCATGAACTTCCTTGGTTGTTCAGATGGCAAAGCATCTGTCTACAATGCAGGAGACCCGGGCTTGATCCCTGGGTCAAGAAGATCCCCTGGGGAAGGAAATGGCAATCCACTTCAGTACTATTGCCTGGAAAATCCCATGGACAGAGGAGCCTGATAGGGTTACAGGCCATGGGGTCACAAAGAGTCGGACATGACTGAGTGACTTCACTTTCACTTTCATGGAGCCAAGGGTGTCTTGGATGACTGAGGGCAATCCTGCTTGAGATGCCCCTCCTTTCCACAGTAATAGCAAGCCCATCCCTTTTTACCTGGGTCCCTCTGGACATTTTACTCAGGCTGTTTCAGAGCAGTTCTAACAGCCATTGTTGGGGCTTCAGTCTTTTGCCTGGTTCTCTTTTTCCTCCTATTTTCCTCCTCTTATTCTTTATCATAATATATCATCTGAGCCAGCTGTAACAGTTTATCTAAAAACTAATCTGGTCCAAACACCTGTTTTCATATCTTACAGCAGATATCTGGCACCGACTAAGTGAGAAATCTATCTTTTAAGATCATTCCTCCTTCTGCACTTTCAAGATCAATATCTGTAAACTTGTAGAGAGTCTCCTGTAGTCTATAGTTGGAGTTTATCAGGAGTTTCCTTTTCTCCCTGCTCTATGTCAAACAACTTAGCATAGTTTAAAATCTCAGTATGTGCTTGGTTAATTCCTTCAAGAATACATCCGACAAAGTGACTCTCTTATTGGAACTACTCGGCTCTTAGTAGGAAGGAGGGCTGTTTCATGTTCCCTCTTTCCCCTTGTCTCATGTTCAAGCCATTTCTCTCCAAAAGTAGTAGCTTCCCCCAAAACTCTAGTTCTAGAGTCAGGAGTCAGTGTCTGTCCCAAGACATACGTGACATCTCTCCAAGTAAGTTCATAAAGTAAAGTTAGTCCTGAAAAGGCATCTAGGTTTTTTTTCTGGATTCTCTAAATAGTCTCAACCGCAATTGGTACTGTTGGAATTTCTACCAAGACTGAGGCAACCCCTCCTGGAACCCCTAGTTGTCAACCTGTTAGGTTGGAAGTCCCAAATACAGGGGCAAAGTAGAGGACAGGAGGAAGCTGAAGGTTTCACACCCAAATCTGCACCCTTAGGACATAAACCTGACATGTCTTTCATATGGCACTTCTATCCATTTCACTTATTTTCTACAGAACCAGTCTAGCTGTAAAATAGTAAGAATTGAGATCCTTCAACAGATCAATGTTACTTATCTTCCAAAGGATACTGTGGCCATTCAGTATCACAGAAGATCAGGCATGCCTTTTTAAATTCTGGGGATCAAACTTGACCCAGCACTTTAAAAAAAATACATTTTAAAGGAATGGTTTTGGAACAGCTAGCTCCCATCTATAAGAGAGAAAAAGGCAACATCCACATTTGTGACTTTTTCCACTGGAAGCGTCCTTCCCTGCTCTAGATGGAGGTGCAGACAGACTCCCCACTGAAGCTTTCTTTCCCTGGTCAGACTTAGTCTGTCCCTTACCAATGCCGGCATCTTAGTCGTCCCTCCCAGTTCTACCACCAAGGTGGGATGGAGATGCACCAGCAGTAGACTTGCAACATGGATTTCTAGTTCTTTACCACAAAGATCTTTGTTTGATTTGCCAGAGTAGTTTCTAAGAATGTTTCCCAAGCTAGGACTACTAGGGGAAGCATCCATATTACATGTGCCCATGCACATTCCTGACTATAGTTCTGACTACAGTAGAAATGGTGAGTCATAAAGGGACCAACAACAACCAAGATGTCCTTCCTGAGTGTCACCACACCAGTATATGTGATAACAAAAGAGGTGATGGAGGGTTGGCCAGCGAGGAAAAAGTGATTTTTGTCCTTGAGCTACTAGGACCAATCCTTCCAGTTCATTTTCATGGATTACACCGAAAGTAATATCTAAGGAGTTGAGACAAAAGCCATCAGAGAGCCTGCTCTGGTCCATTAAGAGCTAGCGCTACCAAAGGAGGAGCCCATTGAATTTCCAANTTGGAGTTTATCAGGAGTTTCCTTTTCTCCCTGCTCTATGTCAAACAACTTAGCATAGTTTAAAATCTCAGTATGTGCTTGGTTAATTCCTTCAAGAATACATCCGACAAAGTGACTCTCTTATTGGAACTACTCGGCTCTTAGTAGGAAGGAGGGCTGTTTCATGTTCCCTCTTTCCCCTTGTCTCATGTTCAAGCCATTTCTCTCCAAAAGTAGTAGCTTCCCCCAAAACTCTAGTTCTAGAGTCAGGAGTCAGTGTCTGTCCCAAGACATACGTGACATCTCTCCAAGTAAGTTCATAAAGTAAAGTTAGTCCTGAAAAGGCATCTAGGTTTTTTTTCTGGATTCTCTAAATAGTCTCAACTGCAATTGGTACTGTTGGAATTTCTACCAAGACTGAGGCAACCCCTCCTGGAACCCCTAGTTGTCAACCTGTTAGGTTGGAAGTCCCAAATACAGGGGCAAAGTAGAGGACAGGAGGAAGCTGAAGGTTTCACACCCAAATCTGCACCCTTAGGACATAAACCTGACATGTCTTTCATATGGCACTTCTATCCATTTCACTTATTTTCTACAGAACCAGTCTAGCTGTAAAATAGTAAGAATTGAGATCCTTCAACAGATCAATGTTACTTATCTTCCAAAGGATACTGTGGCCATTCAGTATCACAGAAGATCAGGCATGCCTTTTTAAATTCTGGGGATCAAACTTGACCCAGCACTTTAAAACAAATACATTTTAAAGGAATGGTTTTGGAACAGCTAGCTCCCATCTATAAGAGAGAAAAAAGCAACATCCACATTTGTGACTTTTTCCACTGGAAGCGTCCTTCCCTGCTCTAGATGGAGGTGCAGACAGACTCCCCACTGAAGCTTTCTTTCCCTGGTCAGACTTAGTCTGTCCCTTACCAATGCCGGCATCTTAGTCGTCCCTCCCAGTTCTACCACCAAGGTGGGATGGAGATGCACCAGCAGTAGACTTGCAACATGGATTTCTAGTTCTTTACCACAAAGATCTTTGTTTGATTTGCCAGAGTAGTTTCTAAGAATGTTTCCCAAGCTAGGACTACTAGGGGAAGCATCCATATTATATGTGCCCATGCACATTCCTGACTATAGTTCTGACTACAGTAGAAATGGTGAGTCATAAAGGGACCAACAACAACCAAGATGTCCTTCCTGAGTGTCACCACACCAGTATATGTGATAACAAAAGAGGTGATGGAGGGTTGGCCAGCGAGGAAAAAGTGATTTTTGTCCTTGAGCTACTAGGACCAATCCTTCCAGTTCATTTTCATGGATTACACCGAAAGTAATATCTAAGGAGTTGAGACAAAAGCCATCAGAGAGCCTGCTCTGCTCCATTAAGAGCTAGCGCTACCAAAGGAGGAGCCCATTGAATTTCCAATCTGACCAGATCCTGCAGTTCCTGATCTGTGTCCTCAAACACCTCATGGTCACCAGCAGAGCTTCTGTTCACATAGATAGGAGACAGAGCTGTGACAAAGACTCACTTTCAGGTTGCTGACCCCTGAGGCAGGCAGCCTCTGACCTCTAGCTTGAGACTCCTTTCTGGAACTAGAGCTCCGCCTCACTCCCAAACATGATCTTGTAACTTTCAACTCCTAGTAAGGCTAAGCACTTCAATCCATATAGTTTGAGGTCTAAATAAAAAGACAGAGTAATGGCATGGATTACAAGTCCCTTGAGAGTCTATGATTTGACAGATTAGGTTAGTAATTCTAATACCTAATATTAGGTTAGTTATTCTAATACATAATTATGAAATAGTCAAAGAGACCAGGAAAAGGTGACCGAGAAAGGAAAGTTTGGTCCACACATTTCGCCCATTTCTGGTTGCTCCCCTAGCAGGGACCTTGGGTGTCTCTTGGTATTGGCAGGTCATTATAAATCCCCATCAAGTCTCGCCTTTTGGGGGCTGCCTTCAGTCATTATGCGGTATCCTGAAACCACAGAGCAAGCATGGTTCAGCACTTGCTTTGTGTCATTCATTCACACAAGGACACTGTAGTTAGTAAAGTAAAGCAGAACACGTGCATACTGAGAAAGCAGAGAGACTAGGGCTGTGAGTGTTCTTACCTTGTCCTGAAGATCCTGGACAAGCCTGCAAGATGATGGCTTACGGTGAATGGTGTCAGATTCTTTATCTCCAAAGAAGAAGATTCAGCCTCAGGATCAGGGACCAGGCTTGATCACTCAAGCGCTTTTGTGTTGCAGAATTTTATTAAAGTAAGAAAAGAAACAGAGAAAGCTTCTGACATAAGCATCAGAAAGGTGATGGAGAGTGCTCCCCTTGCTGGTGTTAGCAAAGGAGTTATATACTTTTCAATTAATTATTCAGTTCAGTTCAGATCAGTTGCTCAGTCATCATGTCCAACTCTTTGTAACCCCATGAACCACAGCACACCAGGCCTCCCTGTCCATCACCAATTATTAAAATAAATCAAAAGAATGTCTTGATTGTAAAAATCTTATTAAACTCACTTCCATAATTTACATTTTAAGACAACAGGATTAGCCAGAAGTTTTTCCGGGAGGAGAAACTGTCCTTAAGCAGGATACATTGTTGTTATATACTCTTTAGGACAGAGTTTAAACTGAGTTGTTTGTTGTATAACCATCAGTTCAGGGCTTAAAGAAAAAAAAAAAAAACTTTTTATGTGACTAAGACTAAGGAATGTAGAGAAGAAAAATATGTTTGTCCTTTCCTCCCCCTTGAGAATTNGTAAGCAGGATACATTGTTGTTATATACTCTTTAGGACAGAGTTTAAACTGAGTTGTTTGTTGTGTAACCATCAGTTCAGGGCTTAAAGAAAAAAAAAAAAACTTTTTATGTGACTAAGACTAAGGAATGTAGAGAAGAAAAATACGTTTGTCTTTTCCTCCCCCTTGAGAATTCTAGACCCCTATATCCACTTCAATAGTCTTAGGTCCCTTTCTCCTTCTCGGAGACCTTGGACTTCTTATAAAGTTTCCTAGGAATTAACTCTCTCAACATCAAATATGTAGTAACAATAATTGCTATAATTGTGAATACTTT
This sequence comes from Raphicerus campestris, assembly GCA_006410735.1. Classification (NCBI taxonomy): domain Eukaryota; kingdom Metazoa; phylum Chordata; class Mammalia; order Artiodactyla; family Bovidae; genus Raphicerus; species Raphicerus campestris. Next base: position 140,634 of record SJYW01004801.1, read on the forward strand.
TAGAAAATAATCTATATCCTTGAGCAGAGAGAAGACTTTTAAAAATTATCTACATTAGTATATTCATAATTATTATGCTGCTAAGTCACTTCAGTCATGTATAACTCTGTGCTACCCCATAGACAGCAGCCCTCCAGGTTCCCCCATCCCTGGGATTCTCCAGGCAAGAACACTGGAGTGGGTTGTCATTTCCTTCTCCAATGCATGAAAGTGAAAAGTAAAAGCTAAGTCACTCAGTAGTGTCCGACCCTCAGCGACCCCATGGATTGCAACCTACCAGTTTCTTCTGTCCATGGGATTTTCCAGGAAGAGTACTGGAGTGGGGTGCCATTGCCTTCTCCACATAATTATTATAGAAGAACAGAATTCTTTCAACTTATAACCATGTTCTACAAGTTCAGCATTATAGAAATTGAACTCCAAAAATGTTGTGAAGCATAGAGGAAACTGGAAAATCAATAAATTCCTTTGAAATTTATAGCAGATGTAGCAAGACAGAGGATGTAAACAAGCCGAAGATAAAAATTAAAAAAATTGGTTATTGGTTTTAAGATTAACATGTATAAAAATTCCATATGATAAAAAGATTCATGATGTGGCCAAGGTTATGAATTGATGTGTATGACTCTGGAATGAGGTTTATGAAGACAAGCTGAGAAAATATAGAGTACAGAACTTGGTTACTTGTAAGATCATCTATATGGCTGTTTCAGATTCAGTTCAGTCACTCAGTCATGTCTAACTCTTTGTGACCCAGTGGACCACAGCATGCCAGGCTTCCCTATCCATCATCAATTCCCAGAGTTTACCCAAACTAATGTTCATTGAGTTAGGGATACATACAACCATCTCATCCTCTGCCATCTCCTTCTTCTCCCACCTTCAATCTTTCCTAGCCCCAGGGTCTTTTCCAATGAGTCAGATCTTTGTATCAGGTGGCCAAAGTATTGGAGTTTCAGCTCCAACCTCAGTCCTTCCAATGAACTCTCAGGACTGATCTCCTTTAGAATGGACTGACTTGATTTCCTTGCAGTCCAAGGGAATCTCAAGAGTCTCCTCCAACAAAACAGTTCCAAAGCATCAATTCTTCGGTGCTCAGCTTTCTTTATAGTCCCACTATCACATCCATGAATGACTACTGGAAAAACCATCACCTTGATTTGACAGACTTTTGTTGGCAAGTAATGTCTCTGCTTTCTAATATGCTTTCTAGGTTGGTCATAGTTTTCTTTCCAAGGAGTCAGCGTCTTTTAATTCATGGCTTCAATCACCATCTGCATAATTTTGGAGCCCCCCCAAAATAAAGTCAGCCACTGCTTCCACTCTTTCCCCATCTATTTGCCATGAAGTGATGGAAACGGATGGCATGATATTAGTTTTCTGAATGTTGAGCTTTAACAAAACTTTTTTACTCTCCTCTTCCATTTTCATCAAGAGGCTCTTTAGTTCTTCTTCACTTTCTGCCATAAGGGTGGTGTCATCTGCGTATCTGATGTTACTGATATTTCTCCTGGCATTCTTTATTCAAGCTTGTGCTTTATCTAGCCAAACATTTCTCATAATGTATTCTGCATATAAGTTAAATCAGCAGGGTGACAAAATATAGCCTTGACGTACTCCTTTCCCGATTTGGAACCAGTATATTTTTCCAAGTCGAATTCTAACTGTTCTTTCCTGACCTGCATACAGGTTTCTCAAGAGGCAGGTCAGGTAGTCTGGTATTCCCATCTTTTTCAGAATTTTCCATAAGTAATTGTGATCCACTGAGACAAAGTTTTTGGCATAGTCAATAAAGCAGAAATAGATGTTTTTCTGGAACTCTCTCGCTTTTTTGATGATCCAGCAGATGTTGGCAATTTGATCTCTAGTTCCTCTGCATTTTCTAAAACCACCTTAAACATCTGGAAGTTCATGGTTCATGTATTGCTGAATCCTTGCTTGCAGAATTTTAAGCATTACTTTACTAGCATGTTAGATGAGTGCAATTGTGAGTTAGTTTGAGCATCCTTTGACATTGTCTTTCTTTGGGATTGGAATGAAAACTGACCTTTTCCAGTTCTGTGTCCACTGCTGAGTTTTCCATATTTGCTGGCATATTGAGTATAGCACTTTCACAGCATCATCTTTTAGGATTTGATATACCTCAACTCGAATTCCATCACCTCCACTAGCGTTGTTCATAGTGATGTTTTGTTAGGCCCTGTTGACTTCACATTCCAGGGTGTCTGGCTCTAGGTGAGTGATCACACCATCGTGATTATCTGGGTCATGAAGATCATTTTTGTATAGTTCTTCTGATTCTTGCTACCTCTTTTTAATATCTCTGCTTCTGTTAGGTCCATACCATTTCTGTCCTTTATTAAGCCCATCTTTGCATGAAATTTTTCCTTGGTATCTGTAATTTTTTTGAAGTGATCTCTAGTCTTTCCTATTCTTGTTTTCCTCTATTTCTTTGTTTTGATCTCTGAGGAAGAATTTCTTATCTCTCCTTGCTATTCTTTGGAACTCTGCATTCAACTGGGTATATCTTTCCTTTTCTTCTTTGCTTTTGTTTCTCTTCTTTTCATAGCTATTTGTAAGGCTGTTTGACTATTCCAAAATAATGGACATGTGTGATATTTAGAGAAATAATATGTTTGAGATGTGAAAGCCCAGCAATACTTACTCTGTAGGTTAAAACAGTCAGTTTAGAGTATGGGTATTGATCTGGAAAGGGTGCTTAGGTTATAAAAGTTCAGAGAGTATGCCTTTGCCTTTGGCATTGATGGACTGGATACATTCTTCAACTAAGAAAAAGAAGGATAACATGACAATTTTAAAAATGTGTTGAAGGCACCCAAGAACTATTAAGGTAGCTGGTATTTGGGGGCAAAATTACCAGAGAAAAGTACTATCAGAGAAATAAGTCAAACCATCATCATTGTTTTTCCTCTTGACTAATTCTCCAGCTTCTAAGATGTAGCTTCTAAGATTGAAGGCAGGAGGAGAAGGGGACAACAGAGAATGAGATGGCTGGATGGCATCACTGACTCGATGGACGTGCATCTAAGTGAACTCTGGGAGTTGGTGATGGACAGGGAGGCCTGGCATGCTGCAATTCGTGGGGTCGCAAAGAGTAGGACACGACTGAGTGACTGAACTGAACTGAAGATGTAGCTAAGAGACTGAGAAACTCAACCGTAAATGATGGCTAAAGACTGGGGAGCTAAGTAGAAAGTTTGACAATAATAGAAAATTAGAATCTAGGAATATCTAAAGAGAAGAGGGCCTGGACAACAGCCAAGTTCTCTTTAGGATCCCCTAAAGAAGTACTCTGGAGATGGTGAAGGTCAGGAAGGCTTGGTGTGCTGCAGTCCATAGGGTCGCAAAGAATCGGATATGACTGGGCAACTGAACAACAAAAGAGCTACTTCCCTGGAGAAAGTATAACCTGGAAATATACCTTCTCTCAAAAGATAGAACTCAGGTTCAAATCAGGTCAAACTTGTATCAGGGTGAATTTATATTTATTCTGACAATTTGTCAGAAGCAAAAATAAATCTCTGCTGGAAGTTAAGATCATTGAGAGCCTTTACAATTTTTAATTTAACATGTATAACAGACAATGAAAATTTATCAAGTATACTAGCAGAATATAATAAGAATAAAAAATGTCAAGTAATACTATTGACTTCTACATGTGCCTAAACTTCAATACGTTATGGTAGCTGAATGTTCCAACTGCACCACATCAAAACACAGAAAACTTGCAAATACTATATATCATAACATGTTTTTTAAAAAATGGAGACACAATAAAGGCTCGATAAAGGCTAGTGAGGAAAAGGTCCTTTTAGTGAGGGAAATGCTGAAAAGAGCCAGACATCATCTTTAAGGTTTACGCTGAGCCAAACCAGGGAGACTCCCCTGTGAGAATGAGAAACAGGCAGAGAATNGTTTTTTAAAAAATGGAGACACAATAAAGGCTCGATAAAGGCTAGTGAGGAAAAGGTCCTTTTAGTGAGGGAAATGCTGAAAAGAGCCAGACATCATCTTTAAGGTTTACGCTGAGCCAAACCAGGGAGACTCCCCTGTGAGAATGAGAAACAGGCAGAGAATCACTCTGGCAAGAGTGAGAATTATAATAGCTCCAAATGTAGCACTACTTTTACTCCTGAGATCTCTGGAATATTGTCTGCTTGGCAAAAGCTAAAAGAGTAAATTTTTTCTGCCAGCTTAGGGTTCTTGGAGACAAAGTTATGTTAGAGAGATGAGGAAACAGTGGAAACAGTGTCAGACTTTATTTTGGGGGGCTCCAAAATCACTGCAGATGGTGACTNTCTTTCTCAATCACTTCAAACTATTTCTCAATTAAAATAAGGATTTCCTTCTTTCTGAATTCTCAGCTTCTTTTACCTTCTGTATACTGTATATGGCCATCAATCTAAGAACTGTCTAATATTATGCCAGCTGTTTAAATATAAAGAGGCATTTTAAAATGTGAATAGCTTTAGTAAAAGTGATATTAAACACAGTCATTATATAATACCTGCCCTGTTTCTGAACATGAATGGTTTCTGGTACATGAGTAGAAAGAACTCAAGTTCATTCTACTGGTTGAAGTTGAAGTTGAAGTTTTGGCCATATCTCTCCACATTTTCCATTAGAGAGGAACTCATAAATTTGAGACCCTGAACAAAATTGTCATTTTATTTATACAAGAAAGGAAGTATAACTTTGCTTTAATTATCTTAAATAGAAAAAAATCTATTGATATGTCAGGTGGTTAATTCATATTCAAAATAGTATTCTAGCATTGAAATTAAATTTTTAGTTAATGGCTAAAGAATACAGCATTTCTAGCCTAATTAAAAGAGATATGTACACATAAAAACTAAGATAAGTTGAAAATTGGTAAGAATTATAGCAGATATTCTATCACACAGAAAGATACTTAAAGTTTCATCTATTGGTATAACTGGACTCTGACATATATGTTATCTTTCCTTTTTATTTAGAATTATTAAACTTTATCCAATAGTTTTAATACTTGTAATAAAATAACAACTTGTCAAAAACATTTTTGTTATTTGTAACATTTTTAAATAAAAAAATCACAAAGTATGCATGCTACTATGAAAAAAATTAATCATAGTTTCTGATATGCTATCAATAGTTTAACAAAAATGGCATTCAAATAATCAAATAGGCCATTTTACCATGTGTCACCTATATCCTCTTTTCACTCTTGACAACTACTTGCTTATATATGCAAATTATATTCTAATTAATTTGTTACATTAGCTTATAATTTACAACTAATGAAGATGTACTCTCATATAAACTTGAAATGTATGTATCTATATCTATACATATACATAAACATATATACATATATATACTCCCAGTTGGCTCAGTGATAAAGAATCTGTCTAGGATTCAAGAAATGAGAATTCAATCCCTGGGCTGAGAAGATCCCCTGGAGAAGGAAATGGCAACCCACTCCAATATCCTTGCCTGGGAAATCCCATGAACAGAAGAGCCTGGTGGGCTATAGTTCATGGGGTCGCAAAGAGGCAGACTCAACTTAGCAACTAAACAGCAACAACATATATGTGTGTGTTGCTGTTGTTGAGTCTCTCAGTTATGTCTGACTTTTTTTGACCCCTTGGACACATGCCAGGCTTCCCTGTACTTCACTATCTCTAGCTCAAACTCATGTTCATTGAGTTGGTGATGCCATTCAAACATCTCATTGTCTATCACCCCTTCTCCTCTTGCTCACAATCTTTCCCATCATTAGGGTCCTTTCTAGTGAGTTGGCTCTTTGCATCAGGGGGCCAAAGTATTGGAGCTTCAGCTTCAGCATCAGTCCATCCAATGAATATTCAGGACTTATTTCCTTTGGGATTGACTGGTTTGATCTCATTGCTGTCTAAGGGACTCAAGAGTCTTCTCCAGCACCACAGTTTGATAGCATCAATTCTTCGGTGCTCAGCCTTCTTTATAGTCCAACTCTCGCATTTGTACATGACTACTAGAAAAACCATCAGTTCAGTTCAGTTCAGTTCAGTCGCTCAGTCATGTCCAAATCTTTGCGACCTCATGAATCGCAATACACCAGGCTTTGACTATATAGACTTTTGTCAGAAAAGCGATATCTCTGCTTTTGAATAAACTATCTAGGTTTGTTATAGCTTCTCGGGCAGCTCAGCAGCTAAAGAATCTGTCTGCAATGCAGAGACCCCCATTTGATTCCTGGATCTGGAAGATCTGCTGGAGAGGGGATAGGCTACCCACTCCAATATTCTGGCCTGGAGAATTTCATAAATATGGGAGCTTTGCAGATTACAGTCCATGGGGTCTCAAAGAGTCAGGCATGACTGAGCGACTAGCAATATAGTAGTAGTGTGTGTGTGCAATGGGGCTTCAGGTGTTTTTTAATTAATTAATTTAAATTTGATCAAACAATTAATTCATTACATACAAAATGCCTGGGTGAAATACAAACCTTAGCCAGTCTAATACTGTTTCACACATTTCTGATACTTAAAATGAGATTATAAGAACATAATCATATTAGCCAATCTCTAAAATTGTCTCATCCATAAAACGCTATGCTCTCTCTCATCTAATACGGTAGACATAAGCTTGTAGAAATTAAACATCAAAGCTGTATACCATTTTTTGATAATAAAATTGAATGTCATAAAGAAGAATTCATATGTCTCCAACTTAATACATATGAATATTTTAAAAGCTATTACATACGAAGTCACCAATCTATTTTAGTGTATTAAAGAACTCAATATTTTTTATAAAATTAATGTCTGTCCTGCCAGTGAAAGTGCATTTAATATGTACTTGAGGCAATGTCTGTATTGTCAATTTTCTTTTCTTTTCTTCAGAACAGAACAAGTTTTTAAGCAATTCTTTTTTCACAGCTTGCTTGGAATGGGGTGATGAAAGATGTTNAAAGTCACCAATCTATTTTAGTGTATTAAAGAACTCAATATTTTTTATAAATTAATGTCTGTCCTGCCAGTGAAAGTGCATTTAATATGTACTTGAGGCAATGCCTGTATTGTCAATTTTATTTTCTTTTCTTCAGAACAGAACAAGTTTTTAAGCAATTCTTTTTTCACAGCTTGCTTGGAATGGGGTGATGAAAGATGTTATCATTTTCATATATTTTTCATATACAAAGCCAAGAGTAATTGACTCTGTTTTGTGGAAGTTGATGTATTCACCATCTTTATTTTGTTATCACCATCTTCTGATAGTTTGTTTTGTAAAAAGGCAAAGTGCAGCTGTCTCAAATATGAATTACAGTATGGAAGGTCATGGAGACTTCATCTTGGGTAAAAAATGCATTTAATAAAATTGAATAAGATTTCTTTACCTTTCCATTTGTGTGTTGATGTCCATGTAGATACCATATTTATAATTCTGGATGGTTATTCAATATTTTTTTAGATGGAAACTATGATTCTAACAGTGCAAAGGTGTGTATTGCTTACACTGAGAAGTGCATTAACTCTTTCAGAATGTCAAAGTTGATTTCATATGATTTTTCTCCCACTTTTTCCTTTCCCCCTTCTGTTTCCTTAGGGAGGATCAAATAGTCTCAAACTTGCCTATTCTGCTCACATTTGCCAGAAAAATCAATTAAAGTTCATTGCAAAACATAAAATAACTGAAATAAGAATGGAAATGTTATCTTCTTGGTTGAGTGACCTTGTAAAAGTTAACTGACCACACTGAACGGTCATCTAAGCAAATGAAGCATGATAATTTGTGTTAGATGCATCCTAATCTATTTATTTATAGATCTATATTCAACTGTAGATAAAACTATGTATGTAAAGACAACATGTAATATAATCTAGCATCCATAATACATGCTGTGCTGTGCCTCTTTTAGACTCCATGGATCATAGCCTGCCAGACTCCTCCATCCATGGAGTTCTCCAGGCAAGAATATTGGTGTGGTTATCCATTCCCTTCTCCAGGGGATCTTCCCAACCCAAGTATTGAACCTGTGTCTCCTGCATTGCAGGTGCATTCTTTACCATCTGAGCTACCAGGGAAGCCCTAAATCTTTTCCTGCACCCTGGAAATTCTATTTTTATGCATTGTGTTTACTAGCTTTTCTCTAAGAATATGCTTGAAACTTAGGAATATATTTACTTATATTTTTATTTGCATATTTTGTGGCATAGATTCATCATCAAATTGCATGGAAACTTTATGTAACTACATAAATACAATTAGATATATTTAACTAAACATTTTTAAACACTGTAACATCAAATTTCATAATTATATTTTAACCTATTTCTAGAATGAAGTACAGAGAAGGTGATGGCACCCCACTCCAGTACTCTTGCCTGGAAAATCCCATGGACAGAGGAGCCTGGTAGGGTGCAATACATGGGGTCAGACACGACTGAGCGACTTCACTTTCACTTTTCACTTTCATGCATTGGAGAAGGAAATGGCAACCCACTCCAGTGTTCTTGCCTGGAGAATCCCAGGGATGGGGAAGCCTGGTGGGCTGTTGTCTATGGAGTCACACAGAGTCGGACACGACTGAAGTGTAGCAGCAGAATGAAGTAAGAAGAGTTAAGTAATTGTGGACTAACTAGGAAGGTGTATGAGGAAAAGAAATGTGAGTAAATGTAAACTTAGAATTCCAAGTAAAGGCCTAGGAGCTCAGAATGTTTACTAAAACAATTTTCACGATTTTTATAGAGCCTAAAGTCATTGAATGGGAAGAGAAGGAAAGATGTTCTTTTGCTGTGATGTCAAGCCCAGTAAATGACAGATAAATCAAAATTTGCATTTTAAAGTGCCATAAATTATCAAAAATATTTTCTATAAGAAATCAATAAAATGTAAATTTTTGCTTTAGGACAGCATCAATAAAAAATAAATGCTATTTTCCAGGAAGAACCTGTGAAATTAGGAGAATGAAATTGAAACAGTTTAAGATGTCGTTAAAACTTCAGAAGGCCAGCATTTTGAAATACAGTCAGTTATTATAAAAGGCAAAACACATTGACTATATTTGGGAGGGATTAGGGGCAGGAGGAGAAGGAAACGACAAAGGATGAGATGGCTGGATGGCATCACTGACTCAATGGATGTGAATCTGAGTGATTCACGGAGTGAATTCACAGAGTTGATGATGGACAGGGAAGCCTGGCGTGCTGTGATTCATGGGGTCGCAAAGAGTTGGACACGACTGAACGACTGAACTGAACTGAAGTGAACTGAACTGAAAGCTAGAAAACATAGAACACTAAACAGGTGTTTTCTTACTAAGAACTAAGTAGTGTATACACATAGCCAATGTAATTGCAGCCAAGAAAATGTGAGTTTAATGAAACATATGCAGAAATCTATATTGTGCAATGTTTTTTTAGACCATTTCTTAGACCATTTTTTAACATTTTATTGGTCACTCACCAACAATTTCCAAAATTGGAGTATTGCCTTTGCATTTTCATAAAGAACAAAAATTTGCTTTAAATGTGCATAATTTGTTTTTCTGGCTATATATTTATGTTGCTTCTGCAGAGATAAACTCCTAAAAGTAACTTTTGGTTTACTAACAACAGTCTGAATTTGAGATACCGTTATTGACACGTCTATGATACATGTAAAACCACAAGAAAGATTAACCTCAAGTATTTTAAGATAAATATGAATCACATATTTCCTATAAGTCATGTATCATGGTTGATAATCTCATTCAGCAAATTAATTTTGTCCTGAGAATTCAGTGATACTTAGGTAAAAGGAGCAAATCAAGCCACTTGCAGATTTTTTGAAAGTAACAAAACTTTACTAAATTGGAGTTTTCTTTCTTATTGTGTTAATCGAGTATGAATTTTTTCCAAAAGTTTTCTCTTATCAAAGCATAAATTATCAAATATTGTAATTCAATGGTGCTGACATTGAAACAATTTACTATTGATTATATTGGTCCACAAAAATAAATGTATAGGATTATTGCACTTGATATGTAATAATACAAATTCTTTCCATATACACCCTCCTAAATTTAAGAGGAATAAACTAAGGTTAATTCCTCCCCCCTCCACCCCAATAGAGAAAATGTTAAACCTATGAAACTCTAATCATTTTAGGAAAATATAGAGACTCACTGTTCTAATGTAATCATAAATATTAAATCACAATTTTTTAAGACAAAATCTAAAGTCTATCCAAAAGCCAAAATTGGGCCTGTAGTTATATACAAATTTCCTTCACTCAGCTAAAATTTGTAAGCACTTGTCATGCATCAACCTGCTTAAGTGGTTCATGACCTGCGAAAGCTCTGGTCAGAATTTATGAAGCTAACACTGCTGCCTTGGAGTACTGCAGAGTAGGATTCTTTTGGCTAGAAAATATAATAACATTTAGTCACTGATTCATTACTCTAGTCCAAGAGTTATGAAAAAATATGTCTAGACTTTCTTCACTTAATTATCTCCTTAATTGAGATTTCATATTTAGGAAAGAAGAGTTCCTAAAAATGGTAGTGAATCCGGGGAATAATTCATGCTAAACACATGCTTTAGTCAAAAAATATGATTTTTTTCTTCCTTTTTCCTTTGTTTTCCTTTTTTCTCTCCCCTTTCTTCTTCCCTCTTTCCTTTCTTTCCTTCATTTGTGCTTCTGTCTACTATATATATATATCTTTCAATTATTCATGTTTACATTTATATTTTGACTATTATTATCAAGGTGAATGAATGACCTTTTTCGGGAGGATATACCTCATTCCAAATCTTAATCCTGTGATGCTCAGTTCAGTACAGTTCAGTTCAGTCGCTCAGTCGTGTCCGACTTTCTGCGACCTCATGAACTGCAGCACACCAGGCCTCCCTGTCAATCACCAACTCCTGGAGTTCACTCAGACTCAGGTCCATCGAGTCCANTCGGGAGGATATACCTCATTCCAAATCTTAATCCTGTGATGCTCAGTTCAGTACAGTTCAGTTCAGTCGCTCAGTCGTGTCCGACTTTCTGCGACCTCATGAACTGCAGCACACCAGGCCTCCCTGTCAATCACCAACTCCTGGAGTTCACTCAGACTCAGGTCCATCGAGTCCATGATGCCATCCAGCCATCTCATCCTTGGTCGTCCCCTTCTCCTCCTGCCCCCAATCCCTCCCAGCATCAGAGTCTTTACCAATGAGTCAACTCTTCGCAGGAGGTGGCCAAAGTACTGGAGTTTCAGCTTTAGCATCAGTCCTTCCNTGATTCCCAGAAAGAATTTGATTGCATAGGTTGAGTAATTTTGTGGGCTGGCAAGGAACTGAAACCCACTCCTTAGCCATAAGCAGGAACTATGCCTATTTCCTTTCAGAGAAGGCAATGGCAACCCACTCCAGTACTCTTGCCTGGAAAATCTCATGGATAGAGGAGGCTGTGGGCTGTAGTCCATGGGGTCGCTAAGAGTCAGACACGACAGAGTGATTTCACTTTCAGTTTTCACTTTCATGGATTGGGGAAGGAAATGGCAACCCACTCCAGTATTGTTGCCTGGAGAATCCAAGGGGCAGGGAAGACTGGTGGGCTGCTGTCTATGGGGTTGCACAGAGTTGAACAACTGAAGTGACTTAGCAGCAACAGCAGCATGCCTATTTTCTTTAGTGATAAATATGCCTGGCTAGGGGACCTTATCTGTGGAAGAAAAGTTGGGAAGGGAGCTAGTGGTTAGGCTATTCAGTTCAGTTCAGTTGAGTTCAGTCATTCAGTCATGCCTGACTCTTTGTGACCCCATGAATCACAGCACGCCAGGCCTCCCTGTCCATCACCATCTCCCAGAGTTCACTCAAACTCACATCCATTGAGTCGGTGATACCACCCAGCCATTGCATCCTCTGTCATCCCCTCTTCCTCCTGCCCCCAGTCCCACCCAGCATCAGTCTTTTCCAATGAGTCAACTCTTCTCATGAGGTGGCCAAAGTACTGGAGTTTCAGCTTTAGCATCATTCCTTCCAAAGAACACCAAGGGCTGATCTTCTTTAAAATGGACTGGCTGGATTTCCTTGCAGTCCAGGAGACTCTCAAGAGTCTTCTTCAACACCACAGTTCAAAAACATCAATTATTTGGCACTCAGCCTTCTTCACAGTCCAACTCTCACATCCATATATGACCACTGGAAAAACCATAGCTTTGACTAGACAGACCTTTGTTGGTAAAGTAAGTGGAGGTGATGGAATTTCAGTTGAACTATTTAAAATCCTGAAAGATGATGCTGTAAAAGTGCTGCATGCAATATGCCAGCAAATTTGGAAAACTCAGCAGTGGCCACTGGACAGGAAAAGGTCAGTTTTCATTCCAATCTCAAAGAAAGGCAATGCCAAAGAATGCTCAAACTACCACACAATTGCACTCATCTCACACACTAGTAAAGTAATGCTCAAAATTCTCCAAACCAGGCTTCAGCAGTACATGAACTGTGAACTTCCAGATGTTCAAGATGGTTTTAGAAAAGGCAGAGGAATCAGAGATCAAATGGCCAACATCTGCTGGATCATGGAAAAAACAAGAGAGTTCCAGGAAAACATCTATTTCTGTTTATTGACTATGTCAAAGATTTCAAATATGTGGATCACAATAAACTCTGGAAAATTCTGAGAAAGATGGGAATACCAGACCACCTGACCTGCCTCTTGAGAAACCTATATGCAAGTCAGGAAGCAACAGTTAGAACTGAACATGGAACAACAAACTGGTTCCAAATAGACTATTCAGGTTACTCCCAATTCACCAGATATTGAAGCATATAAACTTTAATTTTAGGCCTTACACCACAAGCTCTAAATGTGACTTAAATGTGACTTTCTTATAGTGAGATTTATAGTGTGATTCATTGTTTTAAAAAATAACATATATCTTCCAGTTTCTATCTTCTTTTGATCAGTCTTCAGTATGTTGAAATGTTTTTTACATTCAGTCAAGGATTTGTAATTGTTATTAGAAGGTAGCTTAGTCCTCCACAAAGTTTGAAAGAAAAAAATGTGTGATTGATTTATTATTCTTCAGCATTTTATTATGAAAATGTTCAGACATATAAAAGAAGTCTATAGGGAACACATATATGCCCTCCATCCAGGTTTTATTATTAACATTTGCTGCATTAGTTTTGATACACATCTGTTTAATCTATTCATCAATATATCTACCAATCTTTCTTCTCTTTTATTTCCTTCAATATAAATTGTCACCATCAGTGAACTTCACTCCAGTGGGCGTATTCTGAATATAGATTGAACAGCATTAGGATATAACATATACAAAGAAGCAGTTAAGAATGATCCTATAGATTTTGATTTTACAATCTGGAAAGATTATGTGGTTATTAACTGAAGAAGGAGTAGTATTTTTTGCAAGAAGTACAGCTTTTGAAATATTTAGTTTTAGAAACCTAGTAGTGAAAAAAAAAAAGTCTGAAAAAAAAAGAAACCTAGTAGCTATTCATGACTTCTTTAGATATACATATTAAGAACTCATTCTAAATATCAAGCTTAAAAATATATCTCAATGTTTAACTAATTTTCCATCCTCAGCCTAAGCACAAAGTCTGGAATATAATATGTATCTATTAATATTTGTTAAATGAATCAGTAGTTTAATAAATGGGAAAATATATGAGGAAAAATTCTTTTGAAAAATGTTGAATATTGCTAATTTCAAAGCAGTGTGAGTTTTCATAGGAGAATGTTTCATCAGTGTGGAGAAAGATATCTCAATTTTCTGAAGGTCTATTTCAACTACTTTTAAATATCTGTTGAAACAGAAGTGGTATATTTTTAAAGACACCTCCTAGTGTTTAGAAAGAATGAATAGTTTTGTCAGTATAATGTAATAGTTGTCTCCATTATGGAATAAGGGTGGCTCAAAGTTTTAATTATTTATTTAGTATCTGCATAACTACTCCATGTTTGTAAGCCCTTACTTATTGGCAAGATAANCACCACAGTTCAAAAACATCAATTATTTGGCACTCAGCCTTCTTCACAGTCCAACTCTCACATCCATATATGACCACTGGAAAAACCATAGCTTTGACTAGACAGACCTTTGTTGGTAAAGTAAGTGGAGGTGATGGAATTTCAGTTGAACTATTTAAAATCCTGAAAGATGATGCTGTAAAAGTGCTGCATGCAATATGCCAGCAAATTTGGAAAACTCAGCAGTGGCCACTGGACAGGAAAAGGTCAGTTTTCATTCCAATCTCAAAGAAAGGCAATGCCAAAGAATGCTCAAACTACCACACAATTGCACTCATCTCACACACTAGTAAAGTAATGCTCAAAATTCTCCAAACCAGGCTTCAGCAGTACATGAACTGTGAACTTCCAGATGTTCAAGATGGTTTTAGAAAAGGCAGAGGAATCAGAGATCAAATGGCCAACATCTGCTGGATCATGGAAAAAACAAGAGAGTTCCAGGAAAACATCTATTTCTGTTTATTGACTATGTCAAAGATTTCAAATATGTGGATCACAATAAACTCTGGAAAATTCTGAGAAAGATGGGAATACCAGACCACCTGACCTGCCTCTTGAGAAACCTATATGCAAGTCAGGAAGCAACAGTTAGAACTGAACATGGAACAACAAACTGGTTCCAAATAGACTATTCAGGTTACTCCCAATTCACCAGATATTGAAGCATATAAACTTTAATTTTAGGCCTTACACCACAAGCTCTAAATGTGACTTAAATGTGACTTTCTTATAGTGAGATTTATAGTGTGATTCATTGTTTTAAAAAATAACATATATCTTCCAGTTTCTATCTTCTTTTGATCAGTCTTCAGTATGTTGAAATGTTTTTTACATTCAGTCAAGGATTTGTAATTGTTATTAGAAGGTAGCTTAGTCCTCCACAAAGTTTGAAAGAAAAAAATGTGTGATTGATTTATTATTCTTCAGCATTTTATTATGAAAATGTTCAGACATATAAAAGAAGTCTATAGGGAACACATATATGCCCTCTATCCAGGTTTTATTATTAACATTTGCTGCATTAGTTTTGATACACATCTGTTTAATCTATTCATCAATATATCTACCAATCTTTCTTCTCTTTTATTTCCTTCAATATAAATTGTCACCATCAGTGAACTTCACTCCAGTGGGCGTATTCTGAATATAGATTGAACAGCATTAGGATATAACATATACAAAGAAGCAGTTAAGAATGATCCTATAGATTTTGATTTTACAATCTGGAAAGATTATGTGGTTATTAACTGAAGAAGGAGTAGTATTTTTTGCAAGAAGTACAGCTTTTGAAATATTTAGTTTTAGAAACCTAGTAGTGAAAAAAAAAAAGTCTGAAANAGCAGTTAAGAATGATCCTATAGATTTTGATTTTACAATCTGGAAAGATTATGTGGTTATTAACTGAAGGAGTAGTATTTTTTGCAAGAAGTACAGCTTTTGAAATATTTAGTTTTAGAAACCTAGTAGTGAAAAAAAAAAGTCTGAAAAAAAAAGAAACCTAGTAGCTATTCATGACTTCTTTAGATATACATATTAAGAATCCATTCTAAATATCAAGCTTAAAAATATATCTCAATGTTTAACTAATGTCTTCGTTTTCCATCCTCAGCCTAAGCACAAAGTCTGGAATATAATATGTATCTATTAATGTTTGTTAAATGAATCAGTAGTTTAATAAATGGGAAAATATATGAGGAAAAATTCTTTTGAAAAATGTTAAATATTGCTAATTTCAAAGCAGTGTGAGTTTTCATAGGAGAATGTTTCATCAGTGTGGAGAAAGATATCTCAATTTTCTGAAGGTCTATTTCAACTACTTTTAAATATCTGTTGAAACAGAAGTGGTATATTTTTAAAGACACCTCCTAGTGTTTAGAAAGAATGAATAGTTTTGTCAGTATAATGTAATAGTTGTCTCCATTATGGAATAAGGGTGGCTCAAAGTTTTAATTATTTATTTAGTATCTGCATAACTACTCCATGTTTGTAAGCCCTTACTTATTGGCAAGATAAGTAAATTCTAAAATAAATAAGTGTCTATTTACCAATTTTAACATAGCTAATGCCATGTTTCATTTTGTTTTCATTTCACAATTTTATTTGTTAGTTGCCTTCTTAAAGCAAGTATGTAGACAACAATATAGTCTGTGATAAAGGAAGAATTCTTCGATGGGACCAAGGTTGCCAACTACAAATAAATCATCTTATATTAATTTCCACATGTCAATTTGTATTTTATAAGTATGAAGCTTGCATGAGGTCAGTCTTTCTATTGAGATATTTAGGGTAAGTGACCTAAACTTGAAGTCCACTTTTAGTTTGCTTTTCATTGATTCATTATAAATAATGCCCTGAATAATGTTGCCAGACTTTTTTAAAAGTCATAAAAAGCTTTTTTTTTTTAAATTTTTGGTATTTAAATTAACATTTTATTATTAGTGAAATAACTAGAAAATACTGCAGTAATTGTTGGTTGTGTCAGTATTTTTGACAGTTCTCCTAATTTTTTACTAAAAAGAAAAATAATACCTCATGTTTTCCCTTTTGTATGATTAATAGATAAAGAGCCATTCATTATCTTTTGACTAGCAGTGTATGATGAGGTCAAGGAAATCAATCAATATTCTTTTTCTTTAATAATGTCTAGCCTGACAACAAGTCCTTAACAAGATAAAATTTGTCAGTAATGTGAATGTTCTACATAGACTGTACTAAGTCTTTAAACTCTTGAGGTAATAATTGCTTTTATAGTATGGTGATGTTAAAAATATACTTAGATTTAAAGTGATATCCTGAGTGTGAATCATTGTGTTTCTTGATCTCCAGTCATTCTTCAAATACACTACAATATTGGCAATCATTAGGGCTATTTTTCATAATATCCTTCAGCACATTTCAATGTCAGAATACATTTCACTGTGACTGACTGCCCCTGAACTACGAAAGCTTTAGGAAGACAGCTTCGCCTGTCTCAGTGGAATTCTAAGACCTAGAGCATCTTCTACCTGTCACTTTCTGTATATAATATAGATTTTTTAAAAAGTAGGTTGAGATAGCCTTTTACTGTTTTTACTTCTCAACTAAAACTTTATTCAGAAATCTGCTCTTGACCATAAAATAACATTCTTGAGTGACTTATACTTGATCCACAGTGTCAATATGTATAATAAAAGATTGACTTGGAAACTATTCATATCCAAATCTACTGATAACAGCAATGAAATATTTAGTGTAAAAAAATTCCATTTCATTTTAGTATAATAAAGCCACATATTAAGTTAGTGAAATTGAAAGTCGCTCAGTCATGTCCAACTCTTTGCCACCCCATGGACTATGCAGTCCATGGCATTCTCCAGGCCAGAATACTGGAGTGGGTAGCCTTTCCCTTCTCCAGGGTGTCTTCCCAACCCAGGTCTCCCACACTGCAGGTGGATTCTTTACCAGCTGAGCCACAAGAGAAGTCCAAGAATACTGGAGTAGGTAGACTATCCCTTAAGATCTTCCTGACCCAAGAATTAAACTGGCGTCTCCTGCATTGCAGGTGGATTCTTTACCAACTGAACTATTAAGTTAGAGTCATTAACATAACTAAAAATAAATCTTACTGCTTACTGAATCTTAAATATTAACAGTGATATAATTTCTTAAAATAATTCATCATCAGTTCAGTTCAGTCACTCAGTCGTGTCCGACTCTTTGCGACCCGTAAATCGCAGCATGCCAGGCCTCCCTGTCCATTACCAACACCCGGAGTTCACTCAGACTCAAGTCCATCGAGTCAGTGATGCCATCCAGCCATCTCATCCTCTGTTGTCCCCTTCTCCTCCTGCCCCCAATCCCTCCCAGCATCAGGGTCTTTTCCAATGAGTCAACTCTTTGCATGAGGTGGCCAAAGTACTGGAGTTTCAGCTTTAGCATCATTCCTTCCAAAGAAATCCCAGGGTTGATCTCCTTCAGAATGGACTGGTTGGATCTCCTTGCAGTCCAAGGGACTCTCAAGAGTCTTCTCCAACACCACAGTTCAAAAGCATCAATTCTTCGGCGCTCAGCCTTCTTCACAGTCCAACTCTCACATCCATACATGACCACAGGAAAAACCATAGCCTTGACTAGACGGACCTTAGTCGGCAAAGTAATGTCTCTGCTTTTGAATATGCTATCTAGGTTGGTCATAACTTTTCTTCCAAGGAGTAAGCGTCTTTTAATTTCATGGCTGCAGTCACCATCTGCAGTGATTTTGGAGCCCCCCAAAATAAAGTCTGACACTGTTTCCACTGTTTCCCCATCTATTTCCCATGAAGTGATGGGACCGGATGCCATGATCTTCGTTTTCTGAATGTTGAGCTTTAAGCCAACTTTTTCACTCTCCTCTTTCACCTTCATCAAGAGGCCCTTTAGCTCCTCTTCACTTTCTGCCATAAGGGTGGTGTCATCTGCATATCTGAGGTTATTGATATTTCTCCCGGCAATCTTGATTCCAGCTTGTGTTTCTTCCCGTCCAGCGTTTCTCATGATGTACTCTGCATAGAAGTTAAATAAGCAGGGTGACAATATACAGCCATGACGTACTCCCTTTCCTATTTGGAACCAGTCCATTGTTCCATGTCCAGTTCTAACTGTTGCTTCCTGACCTGCATACAGATTTCTCAAGAGGCAGGTCAGGTGGTCTGGTATTCTCATCTCTTTCAGAATTTTCCAAAGTTTATTGTGATCCACACAGTCAAAGGCTTTGGCATAGTCAATAAAGCAGAATAGATGTTTTTCTGGAACTCTCTTGCTTTTTCCATGCTACACACTATGTGTCTGTATTTATTTATTTTTATAAAAGGTTTCACTTCTTTCAGTAATAATTTTAAAATAAGTTTGAATTCAGTGGTTCATGACTGTACACAGTATATGTTTGTTTTTCTTTTTTGTTCTTTGAATTTTATTCTTAAAGAAAAATAACCAATCCAGAGTCAAAACATGGAATAGGTACATAAGAGCTCTGCTTTATGTAAAGGTAGAAAAATGTTCTTTGTACCTGTAAAACTAGATAGAAGATTAAACTAAGTAGTACGTATTCATGGATAAATTTTAAAACTAATGGTAGTGTAAATAAAAGATTCTTATTTAATAATGCTATTAATCTTTAGAACTATAAAGGAATTTTTATCATAAAATGTAAAGAAATAGTAAAAGAAATTATCAAATTTTGAGATACCCTATGGGAATCAGGGAAATGACCAAAAAATATTAATAAAACAGGAACAAGAGGTATAGCTAATAGAAATTTATATCTCATTCTAAGGATTCAATAAAACAGTTGTCAATGTATTAGAAATATTAAAGTGATGCATAGAAATGGATTTGTACTGATGACTTTTTTGAAAGCCATATAACCTACAAGAAATGCAAATATATGGAGCAGTCCACTAATCAAGTTCAATTGACATGTCCTTTTGATTTTGTGGGTGATTTCCCTCAAAAATGAAAGCAGAAGAACTCTGTACTGAGACCTCATCCAAACACTGTATTGGTTTATTGTAGTGACCAAAAACTTTGTGCTTTGACATCACTATTTCCCACCTACAACTGCCCTTCTTTGGCCTAGCATCAGCATCTTTCAGTTTCTTTCTTTGACCGTTGGTTTCTCACTACACCAAAACAATACCATCTCATTGCAATGATTAGATATTCAGCTCAGTTCACTACAGCACTCATTCGTATCAGACTCTTTACGACCCCATGGACTGCAGCACACCAGGCCACCCTGCCTATCAGCAACTCTTGGAGTTTATTCAAACTCATGTCTATTGAGTCGATGATGGCATCCAACTGTTTTATCTTCTGTTCGTCCCCTTCTCCTCCTGCCTTTAATCATTCCCAGCATCAGGGTCCTTTCAAATGAGTCAGTTCTTTGCATCAGGTGGCCAAAATGTTAGAGTTTTCACCTTCAGAATCAGCCCTTCTAATGAATATTCAGGACTGATTTCCTTTAGGATGGACTGGTTGGATCTCCTTGCAGCCCAAAGGACTCGCAAGAGTCTTCTCCAACACCACAGTTCAAAAGCATCAATCCTTTGGCACTCAGCCTTCTTTATAATCCACACTCACATCCATACATGATTACTGGAAAAACCATAGCTTTGATTAGATGGACCTTGGTTGGCAAAGTAATGTCTCTGCTTTTGAATATGTTGTCTAAGTTGGTCATAACTTTTCTTACAAGGAGTCAGCGTCTTTTAATTTCATGGCTGCAGTAACCATCTGCAGTGATTTTGGAGCCCCCCAAAATAAAGTCAGCCACTGTTTCCATTGTTTTCCCATTTATTTCCTATGAAGTAATGGAACCAGATGCCATGATCTT
>SJYW01004805.1:21223-51139 GCA_006410735.1 Raphicerus campestris
ACAGGATGCTTGGGGCTGGTGTACGGAATGATCCGGGGAGATGGTGTGGGGTGGGAGGTGGGAGAGGGCTTTGGTATTGGGAGATGGTGTATACCTGTGGCTGATTCATGTCAATGTATGGCAAAACCAATATAGTATTGTAAAGTAGAATAAAGTATTAAAAAAATAAAAAAACAATTAAAAAAAGAAATAAAAATAATAATAATAATAGTTCTTCTCAAAGCCATGAGTCACTAAAAGGTGAAATCTACTTTTTAAAGGGCAGATAATGTCACACTGTTAAAGTTCCATATATTTAAATCAGAAGAAATATTTCTTTCATGAAATAAGGTTCTGTTAATATCCACTCCTGGGAAGGATATTTTTAAAATAAAAATGAAAAGAATAAAAAAATTATAAATAATAAAAGAATAAGAATAAAATAATAAAGAGAGTTAATAAATAAAATAAGAAATCATAAAATAAATAAAGCTAAAAATAGAATTTAGATATTTTTAAAAAGAATAAAAAATAAATTATAAATCTGTCAATACTGATCTAAAAATCATTTTCAAAAATCACAATTACACAATTATACACAATCCATGATTACATTAACAATACATGATACATTAGTGTGGTTTAGTAGCTAAGCTCTATCCAACTCTTTTGGGGCCCCATGGACTGTAGCCCACCAGTCTCCTCTGTCCATGGGATTTCCCAGGCAAGAATACAGTTGTGGGCTACCATTTCCTTCTGTAGGGGATCTTGCTGACCCAGGGGTTGAACTTGTGTCTCCTCTGTCTCTCTCACTGGCAGATGGATTCTTTATAACTGAACCACAAGGAAAGACCACAGGACAGGTAGTTTTAATCACACCTAGACCACACAAAATGCAATGCTGGTTCATTATTATGGAACTTGTGAATTTAAATGAAAATTATGATAGATTTAAGAAATAGAATGACATGAACAAATTGCTCAGTGCTGAAAAGAATTTCAAAATTCAGCACACAACTATAAAAATAAAAACAAAACTTAATGTCAATAGTTAACAGTGTATAAATCAATATTGATTTAATATAATCATCTAATGTAGTAAAAGAAATGGAAACAATCCCACTATCATCAGTAAAAGGTAAAAAGCAATATTCATTTGACAGAATTACAGCTAAAACAATTTGGAACTAAAATCATGATTTACAGATGGCAGATGATGTAATTGTATACCTAAAGGAACAAGAATAATGCAATCAAAATTATGAATATCAATAAATAATAGAAATAAGAACAATAAATATGCAAGTCAATAAGCTCCATTTTCATAAAAAGTTAAAATGTAATGTAAAATGTTTCATTTGAAATAACATCGAGACCTGTCTTGGAAGAAAATAAAAAGGAATGTAGACAAAAGTATAATTATTTTAAATAAAAATAACTTTGAAAGACAAAAAACAAAAACCTTCAAGATGTACGACTCAGAAAGTGAGTTGAAACGTTTCAACATCCAAGAAGATTAATTGGCAAATAAATAAGCTGAAAGTTCACAAAGAAACAAATAGCCCTTAAATGTATGAAAATGTGTTTAGTGACATTGAAGATGAGATAAATACTAATTAAAAGCATACTGGCATCATTCCTAACTTTTCAAATTAGTAAATGCTGAATGACACCCTGTTGAGAGAATAAACACCTATTTCATTACTGAGTGAAATAGGTGTTAGCTTATATTGGTGATGGAACTGCAAATTGAAAAATGTTTTGAGGAGATAAATTACTAGTTTTCCTTTTGATACAGAAACCCCAATTTGGTGACTAAATTCTATCTAAATACATGCTACATTTTTTTTTCAATTAAATAAATGTTATACTTTATTTATACTGTGAGATACTATATAACAGTAAACATGTATCAGTAAGAACATGGATTAATATCATATGCAAAATCTTTTTTCTTTCTTAAGTATACATTTATTTATTTTAATTGGAGATTAATTACTTTACAATATTGTATTGGTTTTGTCATACATCAGCATGAATTGTGTAAAGTATATCATTTTGAGCATTTTAAAATAATTTTTTATTTTGTCTTGGAATATAGCCAATTACAATATTGTGATATTTTCAGGTGGACAGCAGAGGGACCCAGTCATACATAAACATGTGAAAGTCCATCAAGGTGGCTCATTAAATACATATGTATAACCACAAAATATATATGCATATATAAAGTATGGAGAAATGTCCACTTACTAGAGCCCTTAGAAAATATATACCTATCTGAATGCAGAATTTTGAAAAATAGAAAGGAGAAATAAGAAAGCCTTCCTAGGTGAACAATGCAAAGAAGTAGAGGTAAACAATAGAATGGGAAAGACTAGAGTTCTCTTCAAGAAAACTGGAGAGATCAAGGAAACATTTCATGCAAAGATAATGAATTAAGGACTATGTGTGGATCACAACATACTGTGGAAATTCTTAAAGAAATGGGAATAACAGACCACCTTACCTGACTCCTGAGAAACCTGTACGCAGGTCAAGAAGCAATAGTTAGAACTGGACATGGAACAACAAACTAGTTCCAAATCGGGAAAGGAGTATGTCAAGGCTGTATATTGTCACCCTGATTATTTAAATTATATGCATTGTACATCATGTGAAATGCTGGGCTGCATGAAGCACAAGCTGAAATCAAGATTCCTAGGAGAAATATCAATAATCTCAGATATTCAGATGACACCATCTTAATTGCAGAAAGGAAAGACAAATTAAAGTGCTTCTTAACGAATGTGAAAGAGGAGAGTGAAAAATCTGGCTTGAAAAATCAACACTCATAAATGAAGTTCATGGCATCTGGTCCAATCATTTCATTGCAAATAGATGGGGAAACTATGGATACAGTGATAGACTTTATTTTGTTGGGCTCCCAAATCACTCTGGACAGTTATTGCAGCCATGCAATTAAAAGACGTTTGCTCCTTGGAAGAAAAACTATGACAAACCTAGACAGCGTATTAAAAAGGAGAGACATAACTTTTCCAACAAATGTCTGTATAGTCAAAGTTATAAGTTTTCCAACAGTCATGTATGGATGTGAGAGCTGGAGAGTAAAAAGGCTGAGCGCTGAGGAGCTGATCCCTTCGACCTGCAGTGTTGGAGAAGAGACTCTTCAGAGTCCCTTAGACAACAAGGAGATTTACCAGTCAGTCATGAAGAAAATGAACCCTGAACATTAATTAGAAATACTAGAGGTGGGAGGGGGGTTCAGGAGTGGGAACTTATGTACACCCATGGTGGATTCATGATGTATGGCAAAACCAACACAGTATTGTAAAGTAAAAAAAAAAAAAAAGGCTAATGCTGAAGCTGAAGTTCCAAAACTGGCCATTTAATGCGAAGAGCCGACTCCTTCAAAGAAACCCTGACGCTGAAAAAGATTGAAGTCAGGAGGAGATGAGGATGACAAAGGATGAGATGGTTGGATGGCATCACCGCCTCAATGAATACGAGTTTCAGCAAACTGTGGGAAATAGTGAAGCCTGGGAAACCTGGTGTGCTTCAGTANAAACCCTGACGCTGAAAAAGATTGAAGTCAGGAGGAGATGAGGATGACAAAGGATGAGATGGTTGGATGGCATCACCGCCTCAATGAATACGAGTTTCAGCAAACTGTGGGAAATAGTGAAGCCTGGGAAACCTGGTGTGCTTCAGTACATGGGGTCATAAATAGTTGCACATCACTAAATGACTGAACAACAACATATATAAGTACCAAATTATTTCAATATTACAATGTTGTAAAAACTTTTTAAATGCAGAAACTAAATCAGAGAATTTGGGAAAGGTTGCACTAGTGGTAGAGAACCTTCCTGTCAATGTAGGTGATGGAAGAGATGTTGCTTCCAACCCTGGAACAGGAAGATCCTCTGGAGAAGGTGATGGCAGCCTCATTCAGTATTCTTGCTGAGAGAATTCCATGAACAGAGGAGCCTGGTGGGTTACAGTTCAAGGGATTGCAAAGAGTCAGAGAAGACTGAAGAAACTTAGCCAAAAATGCATATGTATTGCTATAAAGCAGGGGTCCCCGACATCCGAGCTGTAGAAAGATTCAGAATAGTTCATTAGCTTAGTCATGTCAGACTCTTTGTAACCCCATGAATCGCAGCACACCAGGCCTCCCTGTCCATCACCAAGTCCCAGAGTTCACTCAGATTNCCTCTTTCACTTTCATCATGAGGCTTTTTAGTTCCTCTTCACTTTCTGCCATAAGGGTGGTGTCATCTGCATATCTGAGTTTATTGATATTTCTCCCATCAATCTTGATTCCAGCTTGTGCTTCCTCCAGCCCAGGGTTTCTCATGACGTGCTCGGCATATAAGTTCAATAAGTGGGGTGACAATATACAGCCTTGATGTACTCCTTTTCCCATTTGGAATCAGTCTGTTGTTCTATGTCCAGTTCTAACTGTTGCTTCTTGACATGCATACAAATTTCTCAAGAGGCAGGTTAGGTGGTCTGATATTCCCATCTCTTTCAGAATTTTCCCCAGTTTATTGTGATCCACACAGTCAAAGGTTTTGCCATAGTCAATAAATCAGAAATATATGTTGTTTTCTGGAACTCTCTTGCTTTTTTGATGATCCAGCGGATGTTGGCAATTTGATCTCTGGTTCCTCTGCCTTTTGTACAACCAGCTTGAACATCTGGAATTTCATGGTTCACTTATTGCTGAAGACTAGCTTGGAGAATTTTGACCATTAATTTACTAGTGTGCGAGATGAGTGCAATTGTGCAGTAGTCTGAGCATTCCCTTTCTTTGGGATTGGAATGGAAATTGACCTTTTCCAGTCCTGTGGCCACAGCTGAGTTTTCCAAATTTGCTAGCATATTGAGTGCAGCACTTACACAACATCATCTTTCAGGATTTGAAATAGCTCAACTGGAATTCCATCACCTCCACTAGCTTTGTTCATAGTGTTGCTTTCTAAGACCCACTTGACTTTACTTTCCAGGATGTCTGGCTCTAGGTGAGTGATCACACATCGTGATTATCTGGGTCGTGAAGATATTTTCTGTACAGTTCTTCTGTGTATTCTTGCAAACTCTTCTTAATATCTTCTGCTTCTGTTAGGTCCATAACATTTTTTTTTCTTTTATCAAGCCCATGTTTGCATGAAATGTTCCCTTGGTATCTCTAATTTTCTTGGAGAGATCTCTAGCCTTTCCAGTTCTGTTGCTTCCCTCTATTTCTTTGCACTGATCGCTGAAGAAAGCTTTCTTATCTCTCCATTCAGATGCTTATATCTTTCCTTTTCTCCTTTGCTTTTCACTTCTCTTCTTTTCACAGCTGTTTTCAGGCCTCCCCAGAGAGCCATTTTGCTTTTTTGCATTTCTTTTCCATGGGGATGGTCTTGATCCCTGTCTCCTGTACAATGTAATGAACCTCAGTCCATAGTTCATCAGGCACTCTATCTATCAGCTCTAGTCCCTTAAATCTATTTCTCACTTTAACTGTAAATCATAAGGGATTTGATTTAAGTCAAACCTGAATGGTCTAATGGTTTTCCCTACTTTCTTCAATTTAAGTCTGAATTTGGTAATAAGGAGTTCATGATGTGAGCTACAGTTAACTTCTGGTCTTGTTTTTTGTTAACTGTATAGAGCTTTTCCATCATTGGCTGCAAAGAATATAATCAATCTGATTTCAGTGTTGACCATCTGGTGATGTCCATGTGCAGAGTCTTCTCTTGTGTTTTTGGAAAAGGACGTTTGCTATGACCAGTGCACTTTCTTGGCACTATTAGTCTTTGCCCTGCTTCATTCCGCATTCCAAGGCCAAATTTGCCTGTTACTCCAGGTGTTTCTTCACTTCCTACTTTTGCATTCCATCCCCTATAATAAAAAATACATCTTTTTTGGGTGTTAGTTCTAAAAGATCTTGTAGGTCTTCATAGAACTGTTCAACTTCAGCTTCTTCAGCATTATTTGTTGGGGCATAGACTTTGATTACTGTGATATTGAATGGTTTGCCTTGGTAACAAACAGAGATCATTCTATTGTTTTTGAGATTGCATCCAAGTACTGCATTTCAGACTCTTTTCTTGATCATCATGGCTACTCCATTTCTTCTGAGGGATTCCTGCCTGCAGTAGTATATATAATGGTCATCTGAGTTAAATTCACCCATTCCAATCCATTTCAGTTCGCTGATTCCTAGGATGGCGACGTTCACTCTTGCCATCTCTTGTTTGACCACTTCCAATTTGATTCATGTACCTGACATTCCAGGTACCTATGCAATATTGCTCTTTACTGGTATCACCTGTCAGATCAGTGGCAGCATTAGATTAGAAATAATGTGCATGATTAATTCAATGCAATTTAATTGTCTTGAAACCATTTCCCTCACCCCTGCTCAATCCACTGAGAAATGGTCCTGGGTTCCAAAAAGATTGATGATCCTACTCTAAGGGAACAAATAAGAAAGCAAGCAAGTTGATACCAAATGTGAAGGCTTTGGTGTGGATAATAATGTGGATAATAATAATAATAAATATAATTTTAACTTTTGAGCATAATGAATCTATTTTATCATCTGGAAAATAATATATATTTTAGGGCATTAAAATAAAAGTATTTTTAAAAAGTCAATAAATAAGCTGAGAGATTGAAAGTACAACGCTAAAAACTGTATCATTCAAAACCCATGTGAAAAGAAATTACTATCTTTGAATACAAAGAATATAACAAGTAAATTTTAAAAATAAATAAAATGGTGATATATATATTTTTTAATGTCTAACACTTGAATAATATGAGTACCTGAAGGACAGGCAGGAACAGATGGAGGAGATGCAATTAGCAAACAAAAAATAGATATAAACATTCCTTGGCTGAACAATCACTTGGAACTACATATTGAAATAGCATAATGAGTATCAAGTCAGGCTAATGAATGGAACACAAAATTAAAATGAATGTATTTGATCTCAAAGAGGAGGGTGTTTTTTTCTCACTTTGCATCAAAGAAAACAGTTCACAAAACAAAGAAAAACATTTAATATAATTTTTCACTGAAACAGAGGTGAATAATTAATATTAGGAAAAGCTTTAAAAAATGTGTGCAGAAAAAAGTCTATAAACCAAAAATCCTAGCAAATATATATTTTATATATTAATTTAAATAAAATAATTATTTGACACGCCAAGATTCTGTGACTGAATTATCTATTTTCCACCTCTATGAGAAGTTTACAGGAAAAACTGCATAAAATAAACTTAAAAAGACAGAAAGATCACAAGGGGAAATAAGCAGTAGAAGAAACATGATAAGTTATGAACGAAGAAAATCCATGTGTAATTAGAAGGGTGCAGGTCAGGAAGCAACAGTTAGAACTCGACATGAAACAACAGACTTCTTCCAAATAGGAAAAGGTGTATGTCAAGATTGTATATTGTCACCTTGATTATTTAACTAATATGCAGAGTACATCATGAAAGACGCTGAGCTGGAAGAAGCACAAGCTGGAATCAAGATTGCTGGGAGAAATATCAATAACCTCAGATATGCAGATGACACCACCCTTATGGCAGAAAGTGAAGAGGAACTAAAAAGCCTCTTGATGAAAGTGATAGTGGAGAGCGAAAAAATTGGCTTAAAGCTCAACATTTGAAAAACGAAAATCATAGCATCTGGTCCCATCACTTCATGGGAAATAGATGGGGAAACAGTGGAAACAGTGACAGACATTAGTTTTTGGGGCTCCAAAATCACTGCAAATGTTGACTGCAGCCATTAAATTAAAAGACGCTTATTCCTTGGAAGAAAATTAATGACCAAACTATATAGCATATTGAAAAGCAGAGACATTACTTTGCCAACAAAGGTCCGTCTAGTCAAGGCTATGGTTTTTCCTGTGGTCGTGGATGGATGTGAGAGTTGGACTGTGAAGAAAGCTGAGTGCCAAAGAATTGATGCTTTTGAACTGTGGTGTTGGAGAAGACTCTTGAGAGTCCCTTGGACTGTAAGGAGATCCAACCAATCCATTTTGAAGGAGATTAGCCCTGGGATTTCTTTGGAGGGAATGATGCTGAAGCTGAAACTCCAGTACTTTGGCCACCTCATGAGAAGAGTTGACTCATTGGAAAGGACTCTCATGCTGGGAAGGATTGGGGGCAGGAGGTGAAGGGGGCAACAGAGGATGAGATAGCTGGGTGGCATCGCTGACTCGATGGACTTGAGTCTGAATGAACTCTGGGAGTTGGTGATGGACAGGGAGGCCTGGCCTGCTATGATTCATGGGATCACAAAGAGTCAGATACGACTGAGCGACTAAACTGAACTGAACTGAACTGAATGCTATCACACTCTGAATATGTGAAAAAATACTTGAAGTAAAATCATAATGGAAAAAATAATAGCATAAAAATAATATTTCAATTTGTTCAGAAACATTAGCTCTGTGTTTTGATTTAAAGTAGAAAAGCAATTTTAGTCATTAAAATTTTATTTAGTGAATGTGCACTGCAGTTCACTCAGTCGTGTCCTACTGTTCACGATCCTATGGGCTATACAGTCCATGGAAGTCTCCAGGCCAAAATACTGGAGTGTGTATCCTTTCCCTTCTCCAGGGGATCTTCCCAAACCAGGGATTAAAACCAGGTCTCCTGCATTGCAGGCAGATTCTTTACCAGCTGAGACACAAGGGAAACCCTTTTGTAGTGAAAACAATGACTTAAATAAGGATGTTTTGATAATAATTAACATTGGATTAAAAGATGCAACAGTAGCTAAAGAAATGTAAAATTATAATTTTTAGTCAAATTATGATACAATAATATAAATTAGTTATTGATATATATTCTTAAAAATAAATAAACCTATAAATTAATTAATTTGTGCCAAATTGATGAGAGTAAACATAATTAAATATTTCTTAGTCTGATATTGAGACGGAGTAGAATACTATGAATCACATTGAAATAAAAATGATAATTTTAGTAATACACATTTAATATTTCCCTTTAGTCTGCAATATACTATTATAAAATATATTAGCAAATTAATTGACAAGAAGTGTGAATATATAAAGTTTCCCAGGTGGCTTATTGGTAAAGAATCTTCCTGCAGTGCAGGAATCACAGGAGACATGGGTTCATTCCCTGGGTAGGGAAGATCTCTTTCAGAAGGGCATGACAACTCACTCCAGTATTCTTGCTTGGAGAATCCCCATGGACAGAGGAACCTGGCAGGCTACAGTCCATTGAGTCACAGAGCTGAATACAACTGGAGTGACTTAGAATGCATGCATACGTGAATATATAATGTCTATGAATCAAATCATAGAGAGCTACTGAAACTGATTTACTACACACAAGTGTGAATAAAGGAAGGAAGAGACTNCCAGTATTCTTGCTTGGAGAATCCCCATGGACAGAGGAGCCTGGCAGGCTACAGTCCATTGAGTCACAGAGCTGAATACAACTGGAGTGACTTAGAATGCATGCATACATGAATATATAATGTCTATGAATCAAATCATAGAGAGCTACTGAAACTGATTTACTACACACAAGTGTGAATAAAGGAAGGAAGAGACTCATCAGAAAGTTTGTGTTAAAGAATTCCTTTCCTCCCCCGACTCCCCGTCAATGACAGCTAACTGAGGGCTTTAAGATGATCACTTGTAATATAATTAAAAAAAAAAAGGAGACTGATATTTACCTACCAAATTTTGGTGAAGCATTGGCCTTAATGCTTAATGGCTCAGGTCTACATGAATAACAGGGAAGAGAACTAGACTTATTTTGGTGGTAGATGGTGTTGGTGGAAGGGTTTCCTAATGGCAAAGTGCCCAGGAATCTTATGAACTGGCATGCTGAAGCTAGGTCTGCCCCATTGCAGATGTCTGATTTTGAGTCATATTAGAATTTCAAGAACTGGACCCACTGGGAAAGTGGATACTAGCAGCGAGAGATTCTAGGGAAAGTTTTTTTTTGGTAGAAGCTGAGGTACAGAATAAGTTCTTTTGTGGTGACAAATGTCCAACATTAGATAATTGTGCTACTATCATTGTACTTACAGTGTTCCTTAATAACAAATATATGTATCTCACCTGTGAAGCAAAAGGTGTATATGTCTGAGTGCCAGAGTGAAAAGGTGGCCAAGGTAAGCCAGACAATCAGAAGTAACCAACAAAGAATTTCTACAACCATGGAAAGTGTATTTAATGAAGGTTTTCCCTGATTTTTACCTCTTTTTTATCTTTCACTCTTGTCAGGAGAATAGTAATACCTTGAATAAAGGAAAGAGGAGGCACTTCTGAATCAAAAATATATCCATTTCAAAGGGCTAGAGTCAGAGAAAGAGTAAAAATGAAATCATACTTGTTTCACTTTAACTTCCTGGAGATAATTTCTTTCCATTGCATGGGAAATAAGAAAAAAAATGCAATTAAAAAAATGTAATTTTAATTTTAAAATTTAGAATTTGCCAACATTTTTAATGAACTGAAAGGTTTTTATATAGCACAAGCTTAACATCGATTGAAGAATAAAGAAAATCATGTCTTACTTGCACTCTTCTGTGTCAAGTCTGTATTTGACATTGGTACTGGTGGACTCAGGTTACCATCTCTTTCACTTTATAAGAAAGTACCACATATGGTCCTGCATTTGGATGAGGAGTAAAATGTGTTTGCCTCTAATATATTATTCCATAGGTTTTGAAAGAGTCAGACACAATGAGCAGTTGAGTACTAAGCACTGAAGACATTTATTATATAATAAAATAGCTTTCATTTAAACAAGTCTGTATATAAAAAAGTGAAAAGCAACTGGCAGCTTTACCAAGCTTATTTACAAAGTCTTTGTCTCCACAGTTTTGAGCAGCCAGAAATACATATTTCACTTTGAAATTTACAGTAACACTTTTATCAGACGAAGTATCTGAAGAAGTTTTATTAATATTTGATGATGAGGCATTCACTTTTAATGTTTTTATCATCTATGTAACCTTAAACAATCTATTCACATTATCTAAATCCTCAGCTTGTCCAGTTCTTAAAGATATGTTTGAAATTTCTAAAGGACTTTCTCTCTTTAATGCAATGTAATTTTAAGTACAGTTATATAAAGAAGCAAAGGGAAGAAATCATATATGACATACTGAAATCACTCTTTATGGTTTTAATATATGAGCATTGTGCTCAATCTCTCATTCATGACCAACTTTTTGCAACCCCATTGGCTGTAGCCCACTAGACTCCTCTGTCCATAGAATTTTCCCGGTGAGAATACTGGAGTGGGTTGCATTTCCTTTCCCAATGTTAGCATTATGATTTACAAAAGAAAAGAAATTATTTTTCTGCTTGGGTTTTTGCAAGGCATAATTTTAGAATACTCTCCAAAGAACTTAGTCATAGTTTCATCCTATCTGTGACCCAGAACATTACAACAGCTTGTGTAGCATAAAAGGGCAAGAAAGGATAAACATCCTTTGCAATTATATAACAATAAATGAACCATAGCTGATCAGCATTATGATGGGATGTGTCTTGAAAGAATTTATTTAGTCAGTTAGTCATTTAGGAGGATTTGCACCGGGTGAATTCATTGGGCATATGGGCAGCATGTGTTCAAGGACTCCCTGAAGCGTTGAAATGACACATTATTGTAAAATATAGTGTACCTTCTCTGTTATTATGGTGATTCTTATGAGAAAAATAAATCTATGTTTTTTATATACACAAATTCTCTGGAAATTAAACAACATAACAAAAAAGGTGATGTAGAAATTGTCTAAGCATGTTTTTATAACTACAAAATTAGTGAATTATAATGAAATTTTATTTGAATGACATACACTATATAAAAATATTTTTGTCCTTCATTTACCAGACACCTTATGGTTTTTTGGTGTCATTTATTTTCTTTATTTCAAACCCGAAGGTCTAATTGACAATCTAAATGAGGTGTTTCACATTGAAAATTCAGAACAAGTATCCAGGACCAAGTTTCTTAACTCATTCTTTCAAGAATATTCACTGAGAAATACTGCCAAGTCTTGTGCTGGATTCTGACATAAATATATTTCCTTTCTAAAATATCAAACTTTCTTAACATGTGGGTATTTAACTTATACAATAAATCAATAACAATAAATTAAATAAATCAATGTTATATCTTCAAAACAATGCTTCCAAAAGAATTACTGAGATTCCAAATATACTTTTCACTGAACACACATGCTCATATCATCTGAGAGAAACATCATATTTAAGGAAAAAAAAAAAAGTAAACAGGCATGATGACAAAAAAGATTTGGTGATATCCGATGCATGTCTAATTCTGACACACAGTCACCTATTTTGCAGTAAAGTGCAGGCTCTAACAATACATATTAGTATACAAGTGATTCTGTGAGGAAATCAAATCTCACAAACTGGTTAGATCCAGTTGTTAAACATAACCATGGTCAAATCTATTTTATACTGATTAAACTATGTTAGAAACAACAACAACAAAATAACATTTGAAACTCATGACTTTCTAATCCTTCTAATACATTCTTCTATTGTCCCTTGTCTATGTTATCTGCATATGAAAGTATTATGTATCTGCTACTATTCATAGTTTCTCAACTCCAACTTATGTTAAATTGAGATCTCTAAAAAGGCCCATATGAGAGTATTAACATCCTAAAAATGGGCAAGAGATGCAAAGCAGCATTCATTGTATTGTTTTGTTTTCTAGACGTAAGAAACTGATGGAAAATATTCTGTATGACATGTCTGTAGCTGTTATATTATGATTAGAAAAAAACATTTAAAGCAATATTCTTACAGTATTGGAGAATGATCAAAAATTTTCAGCAAACAAGTCAGATACATCATCAACAAACTTTTGAATTTCTAAGTCATTATTTGCTTTCCTTAATCATAAATTTAAATAAAAATAACAACAAAATTTCATATCAAAACTACCCCCATCACAGTTGCATCCCTGAATACAGAGATTTGATAAAACATTGTAAAAATCTTCTTGAGAACGGATTGATTCTAAGCTTAAATTAAGAATAATGAAAATTTAATAGTTTATTGATATATGCATATGTCGGCTACACTTCATTTTTATCAGCAAATTTTACAAAACATTTATGTATACACACACATTTCTTTCTTTCTTTCTTTTTTTTCAGACAGCTTGCTGTTAAACATGTAAACAAAAAGAGAGAGAGAGAGCGTATAGACAAACTACATTGTAAAGAAAGAGAAATTTAGAAAAAAAAAGAAAGAAGGAGGAGATAAAAGTGTCCCAGATTTCAGTATACAGTTCAATTGCTCAGTCGTGTCCGACTCTTTGTGACCCCATAAATCGCAGCACGCCAGGCCTCCCAGTTCATTACCATCTCTCAGAGTTCACTCAGAATCTGTGATGCCATCCAGCCATCTCATCCTCGGTCATCCCCTTTTCCTCCTGCCCTCAATCCCTCCCAGCATTAGAGTCTATTCCAATGAGTCAACTCTTCGCATGAGGTGGCCAAAGTATTGGAGTTTCAGCTTTAGCATCATTCCTTCCAAAGAAATCCCAGGGTTGATCTCCTTCAGAATGGACTGGTTAGATAACCTTGCAGGGTAAATGAGAGTGTAGAATTTAGTTTCCAAAAAGGGAAAAAAACTTGAAAAATCATTTTTTCCACAGAAAATATGCAAATGGCCAATAAGCACATGAAAAGATATTTAACATCACTTGTAATTAGGGAAATGCAAATCACAACCAGGCCAGGATAGCACTCTGTATCTACTAGCATGGCTATCAGTTCAGTTCAGTTTAGCCGTTCAATCGTGTCCTACTCTGTGACCCCATGAACTGCAGCACGCCAGGCCTCCCTGTCCATCACAAACTCCCGGAGTTCACTCAGACTCACATCCATCGAGTTGGTGATGCCATCCAGCCACCTCATCCTCTGTAGTCCCCTTCTCCTTCTGCCCCCTGTCTCAGCATCAATCTTTTCCAATGAGTCAACTCTTCTCATGAGGCGACCAAAGTATTGGAGTTTCAGCTTTAGTATCATTCCTTCCAAAGAAATCCCAGGGTTGATCTCCTTCAGAACGGACTGGTTGGATCTCCTTGCAGTCCAAGGGACTCTCAAGAGTCTTCTCCAACACCACAGTTCAAAAGATAAATTCTTCAATGCTCAGATTTCTTCACAGTCCAAATTTCACATCCATATATGACCACTGGAAAAACCATCGCCTTTACTAGATGAAACTGTTGGCAAAATAATGTCTCTGCTTTTGAATAGCTATCTAAGTTGGTTAGCAAAAACAAGACCAGGAGGTGACTGTGGCTTAGATCATGAACTTCTTATTGCCAAATTCAGACTTAAATTGAAGAAAGAAGGGAAAACCAGTAGACCATTTAGGTACGACCTAAATCAAATTCCTTATGATTATACACNGGTGACTGTGGCTTAGATCATGAACTTCTTATTGCCAAATTCAGACTTAAATTGAAGAAAGAAGGGAAAACCAGTAGACCATTTAGGTACGACCTAAATCAAATTCCTTATGATTATACACTGGAAGTGAGAAATAGGTTTAAGGGACTAGATCTGACAGAGAGAGTGCCTGATGACATTTTACAGGACACAGTGATCAAGACCATCCCCATGGAAAAGAAATGCAAAAAGGCAAAATACTGTCTAAAGAGGCCTTACAAATAACTGTGAAAAGAAGAGAAGCAAAAAGCAAAGAGAAAAGGAAAGATATAAGCATCTGAATGGACAGTTCAAAATAATAGCAAGGCGTTCCTTAGTGATCAATGCAAAGAAAGAGAGGAAAACAGAATGGGAAAGACTAGAGATCTCTTCAAAAAAATTAGAGATATGAAGGGAACATTTCATGCAAAGATGGACTCGATAAAGGACAGAAATGGTTTGGACCTAACAGAAGCAGAAGATATTAAGAAGAGGTGGCAACAATACACAGAAGAACTGTACAAAAAAGATCTTCAAACCCAGATAATCACGATGGTATGATCACTCACCTAGAGCCAAACATCCTGGAATGTGAAGTCAAGTGGGCCTTAGAAAGCATCNTTTGATTTCTTTCACCAGTGTTTTATAGTTTTCTACATATAGGTCTTTAGTTTCTTTAGGTAGATATATTCCTAAGTATGTTATTATTTTCATTACAATGGTGAATGGAATTGCTTCCTCAATTTCTTTTTCTACTTGCTCATTACTAGTGTATAGGAATGCAAGGGTTTTTTGTGTGTTGATTTTATATACTGCAACTTCACTATATTCATTGATTAGCTCTAGTAATTTTCTGGTGGAGTCTTTAGGGTTTTCTATGTAAAGGATTATGTCATCTGCAAACAGTGAGAGTTTTACTTCTTCTTTTTCAATTTGGATTCCTTTTATTTCTTTTTCTGCTCTGATTTTTGTAGCCAAAACTTCCAGAACTATTTTGAATAGTAGCAGTGAAAGCTGGCATCCTTGTCTTGTTCCTGACTTTAGGGGAAATGCTTTCAATTTTTCACCATTGAGTATAATGTTTATAGTGGGTTTGTCATATATAACTTTTATTATATTAAGGTATGTTCCTTCTATTCCTGCTTTCTGGAGAGTTTTTTTCATAAATGGATGTTGAATTTTATCAAAGGCTTTCTCTGCATCTATTGAGATAATATGGCTTTTATTTTTCAATTTGTTAATGTGGTGAATTATATTGATTGATTTACAGATATTGAAGAATCATNCTGCTTTCTGGAGAGTTTTTTTCATAAATGGATGTTGAATTTTATCAAAGGCTTTCTCTGCATCTATTGAGATAATATGGCTTTTATTTTTCAATTTGTTAAT
This sequence comes from Raphicerus campestris, assembly GCA_006410735.1. Taxonomy (NCBI): domain Eukaryota; kingdom Metazoa; phylum Chordata; class Mammalia; order Artiodactyla; family Bovidae; genus Raphicerus; species Raphicerus campestris. Next base: position 37,071 of record SJYW01004805.1, read on the forward strand.
GTGGTGAATTATATTGATTGATTTACAGATATTGAAGAATCATTGCATCCCTGGGATAAAGCCCACTTGGTCATGGTGTGTGATCTTTTTAATGTGTTGTTGGATTCTGATTGCTAGAATTTTCTTAAGGATTTTTTCATCTATGTTTATCAGTGATATTGGCCTATAGTTTTCTTTTTCTGTGATATCTTTGTCTGGTTTTGGTAATAGGGTGATGATGGCCTCATAGAATGAGTTTAGAAGATTACCTTCCTCTGAAATTTTCTAGAAGAGTTTGAGTAGTATAGGTGTTAGCTCTTCTCTAAATTTTTGGTACAATTCAGGTGTAAAGCCATCTTGACCTTTGCTTTTGTGTGCTGGAAGATTTCTGATTACAGTTTCAATTTTCATGCTTGTGATGGGTCTGTTAAGATTTTCTATTTCTTCCTGGTTATGTTTTAGGAAAGTTGTACTATTCTAAGAATTTTTCCATTTCTTCTACGTTGTCTATTTTATTGGCATATAATTGCTGATAATAGTCTCTTATGAACCTTTGAATTTCTGTGTTGTCTGTTGTGATCTCTCCATTTTCATTTCTAATTGCTTATGGAATGTTAAGTGATGCAACCACTTTGGAAACCAGGTTGATGTTTTCTCAAATAATTAAGTGCAGAGCTGCCATATGACACAATAATTACACTCCTAAGTCAATATTCAGAATCCCTGAAAGCAGGGACTTAAATATATATTTGCACATTAACGTTCATAGCATTATTACTAACAGTCATTGAAAAGTGAAAATAATTCAATGTTCATCTACAAATGAATAGATAAACAAGATACATATTGAAAATCACACTGAGAATTATGAACTTTAAGCATATATCTACTTCATCTTATTCCCCTCATGAAGAAACTTGACCACACTCTAGCATGGCTTCTAGCAGCAGAAGGACATATCCTTCAGGTAACCCAAGAGCCTCACTGACCTTAATCTGCCACTGACATGGCGGCTTGAGAAAGCACAATGCTGTCAGGAAAATTTACTGCTTGTTCTGGACAGCATAGGCCAATATAGCTTTCTGACCTCACTTTCCTGAGCATTTATTTTTAAAAGGGCTTACAGTTGTGAATATGTTATTTTTTTACAATTCAAAAGTGTCTGTTTCAAGGACCTTAGAATCATTCCTTGGAAATCTAATTATTAGGAAAGAAAAGGTCTCTTGTCTCCTAGTGTCTATGGGAAGCTAGAGTCCCAAACCGGTTACTTCAGTAACTGTCAGTTCAGCCAAACCACATTTACACTGAACAATCCTTTGTACTTTTTCCTTCTCTGACTCTATTGAGTCCCTAGTTTCTCCCCTCCTTCATTCTAACTTTGCACACTCCATCACCTCTATGTGAATCATAATGGAGCTCAGCTCTTTCCCCTACTATTATCAATAGTTATCCAATGAAATCTGTTTTTTGTGCTTTAAATAATGCTCAGATGAGNTGAACCTTTGAATTTCTGTGTTGTCTGTTGTGATCTCTCCATTTTCATTTCTAATTGCTTATGGAATGTTAAGTGATGCAACCACTTTGGAAACCAGGTTGATGTTTTCTCAAATAATTAAGTGCAGAGCTGCCATATGACACAATAATTACACTCCTAAGTCAATATTCAGAATCCCTGAAAGCAGGGACTTAAATATATATTTGCACATTAACGTTCATAGCATTATTACTAACAGTCATTGAAAAGTGAAAATAATTCAATGTTCATCTACAAATGAATAGATAAACAAGATACATATTGAAAATCACACTGAGAATTATGAACTTTAAGCATATATCTACTTCATCTTATTCCCCTCATGAAGAAACTTGACCACACTCTAGCATGGCTTCTAGCAGCAGAAGGACATATCCTTCAGGTAACCCAAGAGCCTCACTGACCTTAATCTGCCACTGACATGGCGGCTTGAGAAAGCACAATGCTGTCAGGAAAATTTACTGCTTGTTCTGGACAGCATAGGCCAATATAGCTTTCTGACCTCACTTTCCTGAGCATTTATTTTTAAAAGGGCTTACAGTTGTGAATATGTTATTTTTTTACAATTCAAAAGTGTCTGTTTCAAGGACCTTAGAATCATTCCTTGGAAATCTAATTATTAGGAAAGAAAAGGTCTCTTGTCTCCTAGTGTCTATGGGAAGCTAGAGTCCCAAACCGGTTACTTCAGTAACTGTCAGTTCAGCCAAACCACATTTACACTGAACAATCCTTTGTACTTTTTCCTTCTCTGACTCTATTGAGTCCCTAGTTTCTCCCCTCCTTCATTCTAACTTTGCACACTCCATCACCTCTATGTGAATCATAATGGAGCTCAGCTCTTTCCCCTACTATTATCAATAGTTATCCAATGAAATCTGTTTTTTGTGCTTTAAATAATGCTCAGATGAGCTTTCTTTTGACATTTCATACAATGAAATGCTATTTGTCAATAAAAAGTAATAAAATTTTGATATATGCTACAATATGAATCAATCATGAAAGCATTATTCTTTGTAAAATAAACCAAATAGACAAACAAACATTCCATAATTGCACTCGTGTTGTACCCAGGATATGCAAATTCCTAGAGACAAGAAACAGAATATTGGTTATCAGTGGCTGAAGAGATGGGCAAGATGGGGCTGTTGTTTAATGGGTACAGATTTTCTGTTAGGGATGACGAAAGGTTTCATGTATAACTGGTAGTGATGATTGCACAACACTATGAATGTATTTATTGCCACTATACTGCACTTTTGTGAATGGTCAAAATAATAAATATGTTATGAATATTTTGGCACAATAAAAACAAACAGCAATAAGAAAACTGTTTAAAAACATCCGTTTGGAATGAAGTAGACCTTATCTTTTTATACAGTTCATAAGATTTGCATGGCAAGTATACTGGAGTGGTTTGCCATTCCCTTATCCAGTGGATTATGTTTTGTCAGAACTCTCTTCTATGACCCATCCATTTTGGATGGCCCACTTGGCATAGTTCATAGCTTCACTGAGTTATTCATTTGCCACGACAAGGCAGTGATTCATGAAGGGGGTCTTCACAAGCCTGTTGATGAGGGTAAAAGTGGAGTGTGAAAAAGTAAGCTTAAAACTTAAAAAATAAAAAAATAAAAAAATCATGGCATCCAATCCCATTACCTCATGGCAAATAGAAGGGGAAAAGGTGGAAGTAGTGACAGACTTTTCTCTTCCTGGGCTCTAAAATCACTACGGATGGTGACTGCAGCCATGAAATGAGAAAATTATTGCTTCTTGGCAGAAAAACTATGGCAGACATAGACAGTGTGTTGAAAAGCAGAGACATTACTCTGTTGACAAAGGTCTGTCTAGTCAAGTTAAGAACTATAGTCAAGTCAAGAACTACATGACCACTGTAGTTCTCCCAGTGGTCATGTATGGTTGTCAGAGCTGAACGGTAAAGAAGGCAGAGCACCAAAGAACTGATGCCTTTGATCTGTGGTGCTGGAGAAGACTACTGAGAATCCATTGGACAGCAAAAAAATCAAATCAGTCAGTCTTAAGGGAAATCAACCCTGAATATTCACTGAAAGACTGATGCTGAAGCTCCAGTATTTTGGTCACTTGAGAGGAGCAGACAACTCATTGGAAAAGTCCTTGATGCTGGGAAAGAATGAGTGTAGAAGAAGAGGATGTTAGAGGGTGAGGTGGTTGGATAGCATCAATGATGCAATGGACATGAACTTGGGAAAACTTCAGGAGATGATGAGGGACACGGAGGCCGGGCATGCTGTAGTCCATGGGGTCACAGAGAGATGGGACTGGCGACTGAACAAAACAGATCTTAATTTCCACTTTTTCATTTACTACTATTTTCTGCAAAATGACTAATGGTATAAAGGCCTAGCAGAGGTCAGTGGCCTAGAACTTTCAGCAGTCTTGGCAATGTGGGAAAGACTGAAAATTGAACTTGAAAAATTAGACAAGCCTTAAGATGACAAAATCCTGGAAAAAGGGAGAAACCAAGAAAAGTAAATATTAGCTTTTTTTCTCTGAGGTTTTTACATATTAAAAGCTCAGGAGTTTGTGGGGAAAAGACCAAGATGAAAACAGCTACTAACTGACTACCAAGAAGCAGCTTTATCAATCTCATGGAGCTAAAGAAAGAGTAACAACAATCAATTACAGTTGAACAACAGGAATAAATTACAATAAATACAGAGGAAGGGGCTTAATTACATAACAACAACAACAAAAACAAAACAAAACAAAACAAAACTACCTGGCTCCTTTCCTTTGAGATTTTCTAAAGTCTACATAAAATACAAGAACAGAGAGGAAATGAAATGGTCCTTAAAACATCTGAAATGTTTTTCAAATTTTTGAATGGTTGTTTGGATTTGTGATATAATTATCTTATCTAACCATTTGTGGAAAAGAAATTAAATCTTGTCTGGAGCATTTAACATCACCTACAGCCTAGACCATGTTTAATATAATACTTCAGTATTCAATTATCAAAATAACAGATTTGGAGAATAAAGGACTAAATGGTGGGAAAAAATGAAAATAAAAAATAGAGCAATAGAACTGTTAAAAAGTGAAGTTGACCTGAATAATGCTATCAATTTAATTATTGACATTTATGAAATATTCGATCTAACAATAGCTAAATACACATTATTCTCAAATTCATATCAAGACAAAATACATTTGGAGTTACAATATGCTTGTTAAAAATCCAACATAATATAAATCATATAGTTCTTTGTCATATCAAAGTACAATTAAACTAAAGATCACATAAATATATCAACAATATCCCCAAATATTTGAAAATTAAACAGTATATTGATGAATAACACATTCCTTGAGAAGTATAATATCCAGGAAAAGTAAAAATGTTTTAAACAAAATGAAATGAAATATAATTTATCAAATGTATGAAATGAAGTGTTCAGAGTGAAATTTATCCCAATAAATGTTTACATTAGAAAAGAATAATCTAAAATCAATAACGTAACTTTCACTCTTAGGAAACTTAAAAAAAAAATCAAGAGCCGTTCAGGTCTAAAAAACAAACAACACAAAAAATTGTAATATTAATTTATTGACAAAAATTCAAGTTCAGCAGCTATTCTCTCCTAAATTCTCCATTTATTTATATAACAAATTCTCCATTTCTTATATCTTTGATCATCTTTTTATGAAAGTGTGAGGCACTCCATCGTGTCTGACTTTTTGCAACCCCATGGATTATATGTAGCCCACCAGGCTCCTCTGTCCAAAGAATTCTCCAAACAAGAATACTGGAGTGGGTAGCCTTTCCTTCTCCAGGGGATCTTCCCAACCCAGGGACTGAACCCAGGTCTCCCACACTGCTGGCATTTTTGGTTTGTTTGTTTGTTTTACCATTTGAGCAACCAGGGAAGTCCTCTTCTTTTTATCAGTTCAGTTCAGTCACTCAGTTGTGTCCGACTCTTTGCAACCCCATGAATCACAGCACGCCAACCTCCCTGTCCATCAACATCTCCCGGAGTTCACTCAGACTCACATTCATCAAGTCTGTGATGCCATCCTGCCATTTCATCCTTGGTTGTCCCCTTTTCATCCTGCCCCCAATCCCTCTCAGCATCAGAGTCTGTTAAAATGAGTCAACTCTTCTCAAAAAGGTGGCCAAAGTATTGGGAGTTTCAGCTTTAGCACCATTACTTCCAAAGAAATCCCAGGGTTGATCTCCTTCAGAATGGACTTTTCTCCTTTGCTTTTCACATCTCTTCTTTTCACAGCTATTTGTAAGGTGTCCCCAGAGAGCCATTTTGCTTTTTTGCATTTCTTTTCCATGGGGATAGTCTTGATCCCTAACTCCCATACAATGTCATGAACCTCATTCCATAGTTCATCAGGCACTCTTTCTATCAGATCTAGGCCCTTAAATCTATTTCTCACTTCCACGGTATAATCATAAGGGGTTTGATTTAGGTCATACCTGAATGGTCTAGCTGTTTTTCCTACTGTTTTCAATTTAAGTCTGAATTTGATAATAAGGAGTTCATGATCTGAGCCACAGTCAGCTCCCGGTCCTTTTTTGTTGACTGTATACTGCTTCTCCATCTTTGGCTGCATAGAATATAATCAATCTGATTTCAGTGTTGACTATCTGGTGATGCCCATGTGTAGAGTCTTCTCTTGTGTTGTTGGAAGAGGGTGTTTGCTATGACCAGTGCATTTTCTTGGCAAAACTCTATTAGTCTTTGCCCTGCTTCATTCCGCATTCCAAAGCCAAATTTGTCTGTTACTCCAGGTGTTTCTTGACTTCTTATTTTAGCATTCCAGTCCCCTGTAATGAAAAGGACATCTTTTTTGGGGTGTTAGTTCTAAAAGGTCTTGTAGGTCTTCATAAAACCATTCAACTTCAGCTTCTTCAATATTACTGGTTGGGACATAGACTTGGATAACTGTGATATTGAATGGTTTGCCTTGGAAACAGAGATCATTCTGTCGTTTTTGAGATTGCATCCAAGCACTGCATTTTGGACTCTTTTGTTGACCATGATGGCTACTCCATTTCTTCTGAGGGATTCCTGCCCACAGTAGTAGATATAATGGTCATCTGAGCTAAATTCACCCATTCCAGTCCATTGTAGTTCGCTGATTCCTAGAATGTTGACTTCAGTCTTATGATCTCTTGTTTGACTACTTCCAATTTGCCTTGATTCATGGACCTGACATTCCAGGTTCCTATGAAATATTGCTTTTTGCAGTATCGGATCTTGCTTCTGTCACCAGTCACATGAGGATGTCCACAGCTGGGTATTGTTTTGCTTTGGCTCCATCCTTTCATTCTTTTTGGAGTTATTTCTCCACTGATTTCCAGTAGCATATTGGGCACCTAATGACCTGGGGAGTTCCTCTTTTGGTATCCTATTATTTTGACTTTTCATACTGNCCCTACTTTATTGTATGGTGAGAGTTTATAGGATGTTCTATTAGGAACGGAAAGACAGTCAAAGCCTGCCAGTCCCCAGGAGTTGCAGAGATGGAGCTGGGCATCTGGGGAGAGCAAAAGCAGTAGAGTTCATAGAACACAGTGCCAGGAAAGTGCCATGCAGACAAAGACATCTACATCTCTGTAGATGGCCATGGACTCTTAAACTGAGTATCAGTGTTCTTGTGTGAGAAATCTACCCAAAGTCAGGGGAAATACAATTTCAAAGAACTAGAGGAAACACGCCTCATATCCCATACTTGAGCAGAAATATTTAGTAATTTTAACGGCCAGATTGGAAAATCTCATAATTTATGATCTACCAAGTATAGCAAGTAATCACAAAGGCTTTTCATTCATAACAGTGAGATATTTGCCCTGAAATAAAAACTTTTATGTGCTTCCCAGGTGGCTGTATTAGTAAACAACCCACCTGCTAATGTAGGAGACAAAAGAGGTGGGTTCGATCCCTGAGTGGAGGAGATAACCTGGAGTAGGAACTGACAACCCACTTCAATATTCTTGCCTGTAGAATCCCATGGAAACAGGAGCCTGGAAAACTGCATATAATGCGGTCTCAAAGAGTCAGACACGATTGAAGTGACAGCATGAATATGCACAAATACTTCTACAGTTTTGCCTAAAATAATGATTTTAACTGCAATATTGAAAAGGATTAAACTTTTTCCAACTGACTTAACTGCATCTCGGGGGTGGGGGGGGGGAGCACATGCACATCTATAGAAACATTAAACTATCCAGTACTCAACCAAGTAAAATTGACAATGTATGGCATACTACTCCCAAATTACAAAGCATGTAGTAAAGTAGGAAAAAAATATAAAATAAATGAAATGAAGCAAGAAAAAAAATCAATGGATAAAGACTGAAACACAAATGAAACAGATGATACAATAAGTGAAAAAGGGAATTCAAAGTGTTATTATAAGTACATTTTTATGGATAAGAATCCTGAGGAAAACTTTAACAGGTTAAGTAAAGTCATGAATAAAATAAAGAATACATGAATATACATTCTAAAAAAGAAAAATCCAATGTCTGAGTGGAAAATATACTGTATGAAATTAATTGCAGATTGCATAATACAGAATGAAAGCTCCGTAACTTTGAAACTATAGTTTCACTAAGATGAATTTTGCACAAATTGGTTTCAAGTTATTGATACGAAACTAATGAATGTAAAAGTCCAGGAATTAGTGGAATCTTTCTGAATAAACAATAATCAGCCCACAAACACATTATCTCAGTTTTATTTTAATCTGGATATTTTGAATGTTGATATAGATTTAGATTTAGTTCTCATCAGGATTAAATATTGAAGATATTTTTACTTTTAATTGCTTTCCTATAGGTGCATATTTTTGTCAGTTCAGTCACTTAGTCATGTCCGACTATTTACAACCCCATGAATCACAGCGCATCACAGCACATCAGGCCTCCTTGTCCATCTCCAACTCCTGGAGTTTACCCAAACTCATGTCCATTGGGTCGGTGATGCCATCCAACCATCTCATCCTCTGTCATTCTCTTCTCCTCCTGCTCCAAATCCCTCCCAGTATCAGGTTCTTTTCCAATGAGTCAACTCTTTGTATGAGGTGGCCAAAGTATTGGAGTTTCAGCTTCAGCATCAGTCCTTCCAATGAACACCCAGGACTGAGCTCCTTTAGGATAGACTGATTGGATCTCCATGCAGTCCAAGGGACTCTCAAGCTTCTTCTCCAACACCACAGTTCGAAAGTGTCAGTAAGTACCAATAAAAGTACATTTCTATTTTTTCTATACTGACAATTTTTTTATTTCAATATTTTATGGGAGACATCAGTACTAAATTAAATTCTGGCTTATAATTTAAAAACATTATACAGAGTGAAGTAAGCCACAAAGAAAAACACCAATAGAGTATACTAACACATATATATGAAATTTAGAAAGATGGTAATGATAACCCTGTATGTGAGACAGCAAAAGAGACACAGATGTATAGAACAGATTTTGGACTCTATGGGAGAGGAAGANTGTGTCAAGCAATAGAGTACAAATTTTTCCATACAAATAGGAAACTCACAAGGATTGCACTAAATTTACCCTACTTTATTGTATGGAGAGAGTTTATAGGATGTTCTATTAGGAACGGAAAGACAGTCAAAGCCTGCCAGTCCCCAGGAGTTGCAGAGATGGAGCTGGGCATCTGGGGAGAGCAAAAGCAGTAGAGTTCATAGAACACAGTGCCAGGAAAGTGCCATGCAGACAAAGACATCTACATCTCTGTAGATGGCCATGGACTCTTAAACTGAGTATCAGTGTTCTTGTGTGAGAAATCTACCCAAAGTCAGGGGAAATACAATTTCAAAGAACTAGAGGAAACACGCCTCATATCCCATACTTGAGCAGAAATATTTAGTAATTTTAACGGCCAGATTGGAAAATCTCATAATTTATGATCTACCAAGTATAGCAAGTAATCACAAAGGCTTTTCATTCATAACAGTGAGATATTTGCCCTGAAATAAAAACTTTTATGTGCTTCCCAGGTGGCTGTATTAGTAAACAACCCACCTGCTAATGTAGGAGACAAAAGAGGTGGGTTCGATCCCTGAGTGGAGGAGATAACCTGGAGTAGGAACTGACAACCCACTTCAATATTCTTGCCTGTAGAATCCCATGGAAACAGGAGCCTGGAAAACTGCATATAATGCGGTCTCAAAGAGTCAGACACGATTGAAGTGACAGCATGAATATGCACAAATACTTCTACAGTTTTGCCTAAAATAATGATTTTAACTGCAATATTGAAAAGGATTAAACTTTTTCCAACTGACTTAACTGCATCTCGGGGGTGGGGGGGGGGAGCACATGCACATCTATAGAAACATTAAACTATCCAGTACTCAACCAAGTAAAATTGACAATGTATGGCATACTACTCCCAAATTACAAAGCATGTAGTAAAGTAGGAAAAAAATATAAAATAAATGAAATGAAGCAAGAAAAAAAATCAATGGATAAAGACTGAAACACAAATGAAACAGATGATACAATAAGTGAAAAAGGGAATTCAAAGTGTTATTATAAGTACATTTTTATGGATAAGAATCCTGAGGAAAACTTTAACAGGTTAAGTAAAGTCATGAATAAAATAAAGAATACATGAATATACATTCTAAAAAAGAAAAATCCAATGTCTGAGTGGAAAATATACTGTATGAAATTAATTGCAGATTGCATAATACAGAATGAAAGCTCCGTAACTTTGAAACTATAGTTTCACTAAGATGAATTTTGCACAAATTGGTTTCAAGTTATTGATACGAAACTAATGAATGTAAAAGTCCAGGAATTAGTGGAATCTTTCTGAATAAACAATAATCAGCCCACAAACACATTATCTCAGTTTTATTTTAATCTGGATATTTTGAATGTTGATATAGATTTAGATTTAGTTCTCATCAGGATTAAATATTGAAGATATGTTTACTTTTAATTGCTTTCCTATAGGTGCATATTTTTGTCAGTTCAGTCACTTAGTCATGTCCGACTATTTACAACCCCATGAATCACAGCGCATCACAGCACATCAGGCCTCCTTGTCCATCTCCAACTCCTGGAGTTTACCCAAACTCATGTCCATTGGGTCGGTGATGCCATCCAACCATCTCATCCTCTGTCATTCTCTTCTCCTCCTGCTCCAAATCCCTCCCAGTATCAGGTTCTTTTCCAATGAGTCAACTCTTTGTATGAGGTGGCCAAAGTATTGGAGTTTCAGCTTCAGCATCAGTCCTTCCAATGAACACCCAGGACTGAGCTCCTTTAGGATAGACTGATTGGATCTCCATGCAGTCCAAGGGACTCTCAAGCTTCTTCTCCAACACCACAGTTCGAAAGTGTCAGTAAGTACCAATAAAAGTACATTTCTATTTTTTCTATACTGACAATTTTTTTATTTCAATATTTTATGGGAGACATCAGTACTAAATTAAATTCTGGCTTATAATTTAAAAACATTATACAGAGTGAAGCAAGCCACAAAGAAAAACACCAATAGAGTATACTAACACATATATATGAAATTTAGAAAGATGGTAATGATAACCCTGTATGTGAGACAGCAAAAGAGACACAGATGTATAGAACAGATTTTGGACTCTATGGGAGAGGAAGAGGGTGGGATGATTTGGGAAAATGGCAATGAAATATGCATACTGTCATGTAAGAAACAAATCGCCAGTCTAGGTTCAATACAGGATACAGGATGCTTGGGGCTGGTGCACTGGGATGACCCAGAGAGATGATATGGGGATAGAGGTGGGTGGGGGTTCAGGATTGGGAACTCATGTACACCCACGGCAGATTCATGTCAATGTATGGCAAAACCAATACAGTATTGTAAAGTAAAATAAAAAATAATAAAATAAATAATACAAAATTTAAAATGTGACACAAATTATCAAAGTGTATTCTAAATCCATTAGAGTTCCCGGAAATTTCATAGTAATTGCTCACATCTAGAGATCAATAAGGTGAACACTGTTTAAAGTAATAAACTCAATTATTATAAGATAAAAATGAAATATAATTTGTTGTAATTTCATATTAAGGCAATGTTTAGAACATCACACTTTGTAGATATTTTAAATAATTTTTTTATAAATGAGGTTATTAAATAATTTTAAATAATTAGATATAATATATTAGAATCATTATCAGTAATTGTATATTTCACTATTATAGTACATGAGTTTCATTTTTCTGATTTGATATTAGAATCATAGAATGCTGGATTTCTTAGAGAATACAAAGTCAAGTGGGCCATCACTATGAACAAAGCTAGTGGAAGTGATGGAGTTCCAGTTGAGTTATTTCAAATCCTAAATGATGCTGTGAAAATGCTGCACTCAATATGTCAGCAAATTTGGAAAACTCAGCAGTGGTCACGGGACTGGAAAAGGTCAGTTTTCATTCCAATCCTGAGGAAAGGCAATGCCAAAAAATGTTCAAACTACTGCATATGGCACTCATCTCACATGCTAGCCAACTAATATTCAAATTTCTCCAAACTAGGCTTCAAGTGTCCAAGAACCAAGAACTTTCAGATGTTCAAGCTGGATTTAGAAAAGCCAGAGGGAACAGAGATCAAAATGCCAATATCCGGTCAGTTCAGTTCAGTCACTCAGTCGTCTCCGACTCTTTGTGACCCCATGAACCGCTGCACGCCAGGCCTCCTTGTTCATTACCATCTCTCGGAGTACACTCAGACTCAAGTTGATTGAGTCCGTGATGCCATGCAGCCATCTCATTCAAGGTTGTCCCCTTCTCCTCCTGCTCCCAGTCTCTCCAATCATCAGAGTATTTTCCAAAGAGTTAACCCTTCGCATGAAGTGGCCAAAGTACTGGAATTTCAGCTTTAGCATCATTGCTTCCAAAGAAACCCCAGGATCTCAGAATGGACTGGTTGGATCTCCTTGCAGTCCAAGGGACTCTCAAGAGTCTTCTCCAACACCACACTTCAAAAGCATCAATTCTTCGGGGCTCAGCCTTCTTCACAGTCCAACTCTCACATCCATACAAGACTACTGGAAAAACCATAGCCTTGACTAGACGGACCTTAGTCTGCAAAGTAATGTCTCTGCTTTTGAATATACTATCTAAGTTGGTCATAACTTTTCTTTCAAGGAGTAAGTGTCTTGTAATTTCATGGCTGTAGTCACCATCTGCAACGATTTTGGAGCCCCCCCCAAAATAAAGTCTGACACTGTTTCCATTGTTTCTCCTCTTGTTTACCATGAAGTGATGGGAACAGATGCCATGATCTTTGTTTTCTGAATATTGAGATTTAAGCCAAATTTTTCACTCTCCTCATTCACTTTCATCAAGAGGCTTTTTAGCTCATTTTCACTTTCTGCCATAAGGGTGGGATCATCTGTATATCTGAGGTTATTGATATTTCTCCCAGCAATCTTGATTCCTGCTTGTGTTTCTTCCAATCCAGCACTTCTAATGATGTACTCCGCATATAAGTTAAATAAGCAGGATGACAGTATACCGCCTTGACGTACTTTTTTTCCAATTTGGAACCAGTCTGTTGTTCCGTGTCCAATTCTCACTGTTGCTTCCTGTCCTGCATACAGATTTCTCAAGAGGCAGGTTAGATGGTCTGGTATTCCCATCTCTTTCAGAATTTTCCACAGTTTATTGTGATCCACACAGTCAAAGGCTTTGGCATAGTCAATAAAGCAGAAATAGATGTTTTTCTGGAACTCTCTTGCTTTTTCCATGATCCAGCGGATGTTGGCAAATTGATCTCTGGTTCATCTGTCTTTTCTAAAACCAGCTTGAACGTCAGGGATTACACAGTTCATGTATTGCTGAAGCCTGACTTGGAGAATTTTGAGCATTACTTTACTAGCATGTGATATGAATACAACTGTGTGGTAGTTTAAGCATTGTTTGGCATTTCCTTTCTTTGGAGCTGGAATGAAAACTGACCTTTTGCAGTCCTATGGCCACTGATGAGTTTTCCAATTTGCTGGCATGTTGAGTGCAGCACTTTCACGGCATCATCTTTCAGGATTTGAAATAGCTCAACTGGAATTCCATCACCTCCACTAGATTTGTTCATAGTGATTCTTTCTAAGGCTCACTTGACTTCACATTCCAAGATGTCTGGCTCTAGATGAGTGATCACATCATCATGATGATCAGGGTCATGAAGATCATTTTTGTACAGTTCTTCCGTGTATTCTTGCCACCTCTTCTTAATATCTTCTGCTTCTGTTAGGTCCTGATCATTTCTGTCCTTTATTGAGCCCATCTTTGCATGAAATGTTCCCTTGGTATCTTTAATTTTCTTGAACAGATCTTTAGTCTTTCCCATTCTGTTCTTTTCCTCTATTTCTTTCCAATGATCACTGAAGAAGGCTTTCTTACCTCTTCTTGCTATTCTATGGAACTCTGCATTCAGATGCTTAGATCTTTCCTTTTCTCCTTTGTTTTTCACCCCTCTTCTTTTTACAGCTGTTTGTAAGGCTTCCCCAGACAGTCATTTTGCTTTTTTGCATTTCTTTCCCATGG
>SJYW01004805.1:53008-70130 GCA_006410735.1 Raphicerus campestris
TTTTCACTTTCTGCCATAAGGGTGGGATCATCTGTATATCTGAGGTTATTGATATTTCTCCCAGCAATCTTGATTCCTGCTTGTGTTTCTTCCAATCCAGCACTTCTAATGATGTACTCCGCATATAAGTTAAATAAGCAGGATGACAGTATACCGCCTTGACGTACTTTTTTTCCAATTTGGAACCAGTCTGTTGTTCCGTGTCCAATTCTCACTGTTGCTTCCTGTCCTGCATACAGATTTCTCAAGAGGCAGGTTAGATGGTCTGGTATTCCCATCTCTTTCAGAATTTTCCACAGTTTATTGTGATCCACACAGTCAAAGGCTTTGGCATAGTCAATAAAGCAGAAATAGATGTTTTTCTGGAACTCTCTTGCTTTTTCCATGATCCAGCGGATGTTGGCAAATTGATCTCTGGTTCATCTGTCTTTTCTAAAACCAGCTTGAACGTCAGGGATTACACAGTTCATGTATTGCTGAAGCCTGACTTGGAGAATTTTGAGCATTACTTTACTAGCATGTGATATGAATACAACTGTGTGGTAGTTTAAGCATTGTTTGGCATTTCCTTTCTTTGGAGCTGGAATGAAAACTGACCTTTTGCAGTCCTATGGCCACTGATGAGTTTTCCAATTTGCTGGCATGTTGAGTGCAGCACTTTCACGGCATCATCTTTCAGGATTTGAAATAGCTCAACTGGAATTCCATCACCTCCACTAGATTTGTTCATAGTGATTCTTTCTAAGGCTCACTTGACTTCACATTCCAAGATGTCTGGCTCTAGATGAGTGATCACATCATCATGATGATCAGGGTCATGAAGATCATTTTTGTACAGTTCTTCCGTGTATTCTTGCCACCTCTTCTTAATATCTTCTGCTTCTGTTAGGTCCATACCATTTCTGTCCTTTATTGAGCCCATCTTTGCATGAAATGTTCCCTTGGTATCTCTAATTTTCTTGAAGAGATCTCTAGTCTTTCCCATTCTGTTCTTTTCCTCTATTTCTTTCCAATGATCACTGAAGAAGGCTTTCTTACCTCTTCTTGCTATTCTATGGAACTCTGCATTCAGATGCTTAGATCTTTCCTTTTCTCCTTTGTTTTTCACCCCTCTTCTTTTTACAGCTGTTTGTAAGGCTTCCCCAGACAGTCATTTTGCTTTTTTGCATTTCTTTCCCATGGAGATGGTCTTGATCCCTGTCTCTGGTACAATGTCACAAACCCATTCCAAAGTTCATCAGACCCTCTAGCTACCAGATCTAGTCCCTTAAATCTATTACTCACTTCCACTGTATAATCATAAGGGATTTGATTTAGGTCATACCAGAATGGTCTAGTGGTTTTTCCTACTTTTTTTCAATTTAAGCCTGAAATTGGTAGTAAGCAATTCATGATCTGAGCCACAGTCAGCTCCCAGTCTTGTTTTTTATTGACTGTATAGAGAGAGCTTCTCCATCTTTGGCTGCATAGAATATAATCAATCTGATTTTGGTGTTGACCATCTGGTGATGTCCATGTTTAGAGTCTTCTCTTGTGTTATTGTAAAAGGGTGTTTGCTATGACCAGTGCATTTTATTGGCAAAACTCTATTAGTCTTTGCCCTGCTTCATTCCACATTCCAAGGTCAAGTTTGCCTGTTATTCCAGGTGTTTCTTGACTTCCTACTTTAGCATTCCATTTCCTATAATGAATATCCATTAGGTCATCAAAAAAGCAAGAGTTCCATAAAAAAAAAATCTACTTCTGTTTTATTGACTACTCCAAAGCCTTTGACTATGTGGATCACATAAAAACTGTGGAAAATTCTTAATGAGCTGTGAATACCAGACCACCCTATTTGTATTCTGAGATAACTGTATGCAGGTCAAGAAGTGACACTTAGAACTGGTCATGGAAAAATAGACTGGTTCCATAACAGGAAAGGAGTATGTCAAGGCTGTATATTGTCACCGTTCTTATTTAACTTATCAGTTCAGTTCAGTTCAGTCACTCAGTCCTGTCTGACTCTTAGCGACCCCATGAATCATAGCACGCCAGGCCTCCCTGTCCATCACCAACTCCCAGAGTTCACTCAGACTCACGTCCATCGCGTCAGTGATACCTTCCAGCCATCTCATCCTCTGTCGTCCCCTTCTTTTCCTGCCCCCAATCTTTCCTAGCATCAAAGTCTTTTCCAATGTGTCAACTCTTCGCATGAGGTGGCCAAAGTACTAGAGCTTCAGCTATCGCATCATTCCTTCCAAAGAAATCCCAGGGCTGATCTCCTTCAGAATGGACTGGTTGGATCTCCTTGCAGTCCAAGGGATTCTAAACAGTCTTCTCCAACACCACATTTATGGAGAGTAAATTATGTGAAATGCTGCTTGGTATGAAGCACAAGCAGGTTTAAAGATTGCTGGAAGAAATATCATGAACCTCAGATATGCATATGACACCTCCTTTATGGCAGAAAGTGAAGAACAACTAAAGAGACTCTTGATGAAAGTGAAAGAGGTGAGTGAAAGAGTTGGCTTAAAAGTCAACATTCATGACACTAAGATCATGCATCCAGTCCCTTCACTTCATGGCAAATAGATCGGGGAACAATGGAAACAGTGTCAGAATTTATTGTGGTCGGGGGGGGGGGTGTTCAAAATCACTGAAGATGGTAAATACAGCTGTGAAATTAAAAAAGACACTTGCTCCTTGGAAGAAAAGCTATGACCAATATAGACAGTATATTAAAAAACAGAGACATTACTTTGCCAACAAAGGTCCATCTAGTCAAAGATATAATTTTTCCAGTTATCTTGTATGGATGTGAGAACTGGACTATAAAGAAAGCTGAGTGCTGAAGAATTGATGTTTTTTGAAGTTTGGTGTTGGAGAAAACTCTTGAGTATCCCTTGGACTGCAAGGAGATCAAACCAGTCAATCCTAAAGGAAATTAGTCGTGAATATCCATTGGCAGGACTGATGCTGAAGCTGAAACTCCGATAATTTGGCCACCTGATGTAAAGAACGGACTCACTGGAAAAGACTCTGATGCTGAGAAAGATTGAAGGAAGGAGAAGAAGGGGGTGGCAGAGGATGAGATGGTTGGAAGGCATTATCAACTCAATGTATATGAGCTTCAGTAAGCTCTGGGAGTTTGTGATGGACAGGGAAGCCTGGTGTGCTGTTGTCCATGGGCTCTCAAAGAGTGGGACATGACTGAGTAACTGAACTGAACTGAACTAAAGTGTTCAAAGAAGGTTTGGAAAAATGTTAATGTACTAATCGTGAAATATCTCTGTGTAATGTTTTCTCATGTCTCTATCTAATATACACACATGCATTCAGAGAGAGACAGAGGCAGAAACAAAGACACACCTTTATATCCTGAATGCTTGTCATGTGGTCACAATCTTGTTCCCTGGTAAACACACTCTAAAATTCTGAGATTAACTTGAAGTAGTTTATTGAAGTGTATTCTTGGAAACACTTTTGAAGAATAAGGAAAATATGATTTGGAAGAAGATAGTATTCCAAGAGGGAAACCTATAGTGGATGGTTCTTCTGAGTTGTCCTGAAGGCAATCATCTGAGGAAAGGGGGAAGTGTCTTTGTGCCCCATGAATTGCATGTTCTTTGCTGTCTCAAGGGAGGAAACTCAACATTGGACAAGAAAGCATGCTATAGATATTGGCTATTTTCAGAGGGGGAAGCAGCTAATACTCTGGATCTGGGATAATGAGTGTCTCTATCCAGAGGGATACCTGTCTGGTACCTCCCAGCATCCACTGAAGTAACTAATTTCCAAAGATCATTCTTCAGGAAAAACATTTTTCACATTCTGGCATTTTCCCCATATAAATGGATTTTAATTCCATAAAACTTGGACTCTTCTCTGGAACTTTATTCACTGTGACACAGAAGGATTCATATGAATTATCTGGTTGACAAATCTGAGAAGAATAAACAGTATTTTTATTGACTCTTTCCTCTGTGATGACCTAGAGGGGTGGAATGGGGAGGTGAGAGGAATGTTCAAGAGGGAGGGTACATATATGTACACAAAGCTGATTAAAATTGTCATACAGAAGAAATCAACGCAGCATTGTAAAGTAATTATCCTCCAATAAAAATAAGTTTAAAAATTGTTAAAAAAAATAGCTATCCATAGGTTGCATGTCATCTCTCAGTTCACAAGAAGTTATAGGCATGTAGATTCACAAAGGAGGTTGAGATCTTCCCAAATTTATCATAACAAGTACGTGGTATAAAAATTGCATTTGTATTATGTCCTATGGCTTTAGACCTTATCAATAATAGGGTATGCACTTTCTGTTCTCATGTTTCACTTTTGAGGTTTATTTCTTTATTCATTTCAAAATCAAAGAAAAGTGAAAATGAATTTGATCTCCTTACAGAAGTAAACTGAAAACTGGTACATCTGTCTGGAACTATATTCTAAAAGAAAATGAAGTGAGATTTAAAGAGAGCAAAACATACATGCAAAGTAACTCTTGTTAGGACAAGTATCTTGGGTTTGGGCCACATATTTAAAATGTGAGCATGTTTGTTTCATTTTTTTGTGTGTATGGGTGTGTTTGTAGACAACAATATTGCAACAATGTTTTAAATAATCAAACTAATTACGTGTAAGTTATATTGTTTAGGGTGTAAAGTGAAACTGTTCAGCATGGTAAATTCTTATTAATTTTGCTATGAATAATAGGAAAACGTAAATAGCATTATTTTCCTTAATGAGTCATGCTTTTGGTGTCATATACAGTAGCTCTTCCCTAAATTCTAGGTTACAAAAAATCTCCTATGGTTTCTTCTAAAAGTTTAATAGTTTTATATGCACAGATTTGGTTCACTTATAATTTTAATAAGGTATAAGATTTAGGCTGAAATTTATTTCCTAGCCCATGAATATCATTCTCTCAACATCATTTTTTGAAATGAACATATTCTCTACATTGAATTCCTTTAGCACATTTGTCAAAAATCCCTTGGCCCTACTTGTGTGAGTTTATTTTTTTATTCTCTATTCTGACATTTGAATTATATATCTATCATTTCATCAATATCACAGCCTTGATTAATGTAGTTGTATAAGCCCTTGAAAAGGGTAGACTGATCGTTTCTATTTTATTATTCTTTATCAAAATTGCTTTATTATACTAGTTCCTTTGTTCTTCCTCATAAATTTTAGAATAACAATATTTAAATCTACAAAACATTTTACAGGTGTTTTGAATTACATTAAACATATACATAAATCTGAAAAGATTTTAAATCTTGCCCAAGTTGAGTTTTCAATTTATGAATACAGTATGTCTCTCTACATGAAAAAAGCCTGCCAACTCCATTTTTCTAAAAGATTAGCTCACTTTTTTCTTTGTGTAACATTTTTGTTAATTCTAGCAATACTTTAAAATTTTACTATTATTATATTTGTAATGGTAAACTATGATTAGTGATCTTTGATGTTGTAATTATAATTGTTTTGGGGCCCAGGAACCAAGCTTATGTAAGANTTATCTCACTTTTTTCTTTGTGTAACATTTTTGTTAATTCTAGAAATACTTTAAAATTTTACTATTATTATATCTGTAATGGTAAACTATGATTAGTGATCTTTGATGTTGGAATTATAATTGTTTTGGGGCCCAGGAACCAAGCTTATGTAAGACAGAAAACTTAATCAATAAATGTTGTGTGTATTCTGACTGCTTCTCCAACCAGCTGTTCTCTCTTCTCTATGCCTATCGTGTGCCACTCCCCCATTCCCTGAGATACAACAATGTTGAAATCAAACCAATGAATACTTCTACAATATTCTTTAAGTTTCAAGTGAAAGAAAGTCACATATCTCTTACTCAAAGAGTCAGACAAGACTGAGCCACTTCACTCACTCACTCACTCAAGCTTAGAGAGGAAGAATGTTGTAAGCCATGATAGGCTGAAGGCCAAGTATCTTATGCCAAATAACTAAGTCGTAAATGCAAAAGAAAACTTAAAAGGGGACTTCAGTGAACATATAAAGGATAAAGAAAGTGTAACAACCTATAAGAATGTGTAACAACTTTACTTTAAATCTTTATGGGGAAAGTTTTAGTGGTCTGGGTAGAAGATCAAACCAGCCACAATACTCCCTGAATCCAAAACCTGGTTCAGAACAACGTCTTAACTCTATTCAGTTCTGTGAAGATTGAGAGAGATGAGGAAGGTGCAGAAGCAAAGACAAGTTAACAAGGGTTGGCTATTAAGGTTAAAGGAAGAAACTCTTTTTATAAAATAAAAGTGCAGGGAAAGCAGGAAGCACTGATGTAGAAACTGCAACAAGTTATCCAGATAATTTGGATAAGATAAAAATGATGACTACAGAGAAAAAAAACAAAAAACCCTTACAATGTAGAAGAAACACTTTTATATTGGAAGAAAATGCCATCTAGGACTTTCAAAGATAGAAAATCAATGCCTGGATTCAAAATATCAGATATAAGTTGACTCTCTTCTTAGACATCAATGCAGCTGATGAGTTGTCGTTAAAGTCAAGGCCCATTTGTCATTTCAATAATCCCATGGCCCTCAGTGATCAGTACAAAGAAATAGAGGAAAACAAAGACCAGAGATCGCCTCAAGAAAATTAGTGATACCAAGGAAATATTTCATGCAAAGATTGGCACAATAAAGGATGTAACAAAAGTGGAAGTTATTAAAAAGAGGTGGCGAGAATACACGGAAGAACTATAAAAAAAGACCTTCATGACCCAGATAACCATGATGGTGTGATCACTCACCTAAAGGCAGACATCACGAAGTCAAGTGGGCCTTAAGAAGCATCACTACGAACAAAGCTAGTGGAGGTGATGGAATTCCAGTTGAAGTATTTCAAATCCTAAAAGATGATGCTGCAAAAGTGCTGCACTTAATACACCAGCAAATTTGGAAAACCTAGCAGAGGCAACAGGACTGGCAAAGCTCAGTTTTAAATCCAATCCCTAAGAAAGGCAATGCCAGAGAATGTTCCAACTACCGCTTAATTGTACTCATCTCATATGCTAGCAAAATGATGCTCAAAATTCTCCAAGCAGGCCTCAGCATTATGTGAACCATGAAATTTCAGATGGTCAAGCTGGATTTAGAAAAGGCAGGGAAACCAGAGACGAAATTGCCAACATCTGCTGGATCATCAAAAAAGCGAGAAAGCTCCNAAGCGGGCCTCAGCATTATGTGAACCATGAAATTTCAGATGGTCAAGCTGGATTTAGAAACGGCAGGGAAACCAGAGACGAAATTGCCAACATCTGCTGGATCATCAAAAAAGCGAGAAAGCTCCAGGAAAAAAATATATATTTCTGCTTTATTGACTATGCCAAAACCTTTGGCTCTGTGGATTGCCACAAACTGCGGAAAATTCTTAAAGTGATGGGGATGCCAGACCACCTTACCTGTCTCCGGAGAAATCTGTATGCAGGTCAAGAAGTAACAATTAGAACTGGACATGGAACAGACTGGTTCCAAATAGGGAGGGAGCATGTCAAGATTGTATATTGTCACCTGGCTTACTTTAACTTGTTTACAGAATATATTATGCAAAATGCTGGGCTGGATGAAGCACAAGCTGGAATCAAGATTGACAGGAGATTATCTAGGTTGCTTCCATGTTCTAGCTATTGTAAATAGTGCTGCAATGAACAATGAGATACATGTATCTCTTTCAATTTTGGTTTCCTCAGGGTATATGTCTAAGAGTGGGATTGCTAGGTCATATGGTGGTTTTATTCTTGGAATCTCCATATTGTCTTCCATAAAGGCTATATCAATTTACATTCACAACAGTGTAAGAGCATTCCTTTTCTCCAAACCCTCTCCATCATTTATTGTTTGCAGACTTTTTGATTAGGGACATTCTAACTAGTGTGAGGTGATATCTCATTGTAGTTTTGATTTGCATTTGTCTAATAATGGCAGGATAGAGCGGGAGATGGGAGGGAGTTTCAGAAGAGAGGGGATATATGTATACCTATGGCTGATTCATGTTGAGGTTTGACAGAAAACAGCAAAATTCTGCAAAGCAATTTTCTTTAAATAAAAAATAAAAATAAAATGAAATTTTCCTTCAAGGAGAAAAAAAAAAAGATTTCCTGGAGAAATATCAATAACTTCAGATATGTAGATGACACCACCCTTATAGCAGAAAGTGAAGAACTAAAGAGCCTCTTTATAAAAGTGAAAGAGGAGAGTGAAAAAGTAGACTTAAAACACAACATTCAGAAAACTAAGATGATGGCATCCAGTCCCATCACTTCATAGCAAATAAACGGGGAAACAACAGAAACAATGAAAGACTTTATTTTGGGGGGACTTCAAAATCACTGCAGATGGTGACTGCAGCCATGAAATCAAAAGGCACTTGCTCCATGGAAGAAAAGTTATGACCAACTTAGACATCATGTTAAAATCAGAGGCATTACTTTGCCAACAAAGGTCCGTCTAGTCAAAGCTATGGTTTCTCCAGTAGTCACATATAAATGTGGAAGTCAGACCATAAAGAAGGCTGAGAACAGAAGAATTGATGCTTTTGAACTGTGGTGTTGGAGAAGACTCTGGAGAGTCCCTTGGACCACAAGGAGATCAAACCAGTCAATCATAAAATCAGTCCTGAATATTCATTGGAAAGACTGACTCTGAAGCTTAAAATTCAATACTTTGGCCACCTGATGTGAATAATTTGACTAATTGGAAAATACCCTTATGCTAGGGAAGACTGAAGGCAGGAGTTGAAGGGGATGGCAGAGGATGAGATGGTTGGATGGAATCACTGACTCAATGCACATGAGTTTGAGTAAGCTCCAGGTTTTGATGGTGGACAGGAAAGCCTGGCATGCTACTGTCCATGGGGTCACAAAGAATGGAATATGAATGAGCGACTGAACTGGACTGAATAGAAGACCCTTAGGAAATATGCTAAGTATACTCTCATTGTGCTCTATAAATGGAAAACAAAGCTTGAATGACAGCACATTCATTGGGTTACAACATGGTGTACTGAATATAAGCCATTCTTGAGAGCTACTGCCCAAGTGGGAAAAATAAATAAATAAATAAATAAAAGATTCCTTTCAAAATATTATTGTTTACTGATGATTTAAATTGTCAGCCAAAAGCTCTGATGAAGATGTGTAATATTATGAAATTTATGTTGTTTCATGCCCACTAGCATAACATCTATTCTGCCATCCATGGATAAAGGAATAATCACAAAAGTCAAGCCTTTATATTTTAGATGTCATAGATAGAGATTCCTCTGGTGGATCTGAGAACCATAAATTAAAAAGCTTCTGGAAGGGATTCCCCAGTTTAAATGCCAATAAGCACATTTACTGTTCTTAGAAACAAATAAAATTATTGGCATTGATAGGAGTTTGGAAGAAATTGATTCCAATCCTCATGGATGTCTTTAAGGGGTTCAAGATTTAAGGTGGAGCAAGTGCAGAAGTAGTAGAAATAGTAAGAGGTCTAGAATTAGAAGTGGAGCTTGAAGATGTGACTGAATTGTTGTGATCTCATAATAAAACTTTCACAGAAGAGTTGCTTCTTATGGATGAGCAAATTAAATAGATTTTTGAGGCAGAATGTTCTCCTGGTTAAGATACTGTGATGATTGGTAAAATAACCACAAAGTATTTCAAATATTACATAAATGTCTTTGATGTAATAGCAGCGGTGTTTGAGAAATGACTTCAATTTAGAGAGAAGTAGTACTGTAGCTAAAACGGCATTACATGCTATGGATAAATTGTTTGTTAAAGAATGTAAAAATATGGCAAACTTTGTTATTGTCTTATTTTAAGAAATTGCCACAGCCTCCTCAGCCTTCAGGAGCCACCAGCTGATGAGTCAGCAGTCACTAACATTCAGGGAATACCCTTGACTTACCAAGTGTTATGACTCACTGAAGGCTCATGTGATGGTTAATATTTTTAGCAATAAAATATATTTTAATAAAGATATATACATTTGCTTTGTAGACATTATGCTACTGCGCACAATAGACTACAGTATAAACATAATGCNCTATGGATAAATTTGTTTGTTAAAGAATGTAAAAATATGGCAAACTTTGTTATTGTCTTATTTTAAGAAATTGCCACAGGCTCCTCAGCCTTCAGGAGCCACCAGCTGATGAGTCAGCAGTCACTAACATTCAGGCAATACCCTTGATTTACCAAGTGTTATGACTCACTGAAGGCTCATGTGATGGTTAATATTTTTAGCAATAAAGTATATTTTAATAAAGATATATACATTTGCTTTGTAGACATTATGCTACTGCGCACAATAGACTACAGTATAAACATAATGCACCATAAAACTAAAAAAAAAAAAAAAGTGACTTGTTTTATCGTGGTATATGAAATGGCCTTGAAGTTAATTCATAGTATCTTAAACATATGCTTGTAAATTTTTTGATAATATTCCCTTTTAATGGTGCATTAGGGGTCTTTCATACTCAAAATTGATGAATTGTGTTATTTAGTTAGTTATTGTCAGTTCCTTTTTTTTTTTAAGTTTTCATTTAATTTATTTTTGAAAAACCAAATACTTCTCTCATTTATTTTTGTCCATCTTCTCTTATTTTTGGCTTCAATGTGCTTTGTTTTCTCTTATCTATAGTGTGCTTTTTACTTCTTGCTTTGGGTTCATTTTGTTCTTGCTTTACTTATTTCTTGAGAAGAGAGCTTAAATTATTGATTTGAGAACTTTCGTCTGGATAAGTACTGCGAAAGTACTTATCGTCTAGATAAGTTCTGAGAAATGGTAAATAGTGTGTGGCATAAATTTTCATTTTAGCACTGCATTGCTGTGACCTATGAATTTTGATATATTTCTCTCTCATTCAATTCAGTACATTTTCATTTCCGTTAAGACTTCCTCTTCAACCTTCATTTTATTTAGAAGTTTATTGGTTAATATAGAAATGAGGAAAAGATGTGTATAAGAGACAGGTGTTTTGAATTACATTAAACATATACATAAATCTGAAAAGATTTTAAATCTTGCCCAAGTTGAGTTTTCAATTTATGAATACAGTATGTCTCTCTACATGAAAAAAGCCTGCCAACTCCATTTTTCTAAAAGATTAGCTCACTTTTTTCTTTGTGTAACATTTTTGTTAATTCTAGCAATACTTTAAAATTTTACTATTATTATATTTGTAATGGTAAACTATGATTAGTGATCTTTGATGTTGTAATTATAATTGTTTTGGGGCCCAGGAACCAAGCTTATGTAAGACAGAAAACTTAATCAATAAATGTTGTGTGTATTCTGACTGCTTCTCCAACCAGCTGTTCTCTCTTCTCTATGCCTATCGTGTGCCACTCCCCCATTCCCTGAGATACAACAATGTTGAAATCAAACNTATTTTTCCTTATGTTCCAAGATCTTGGGCCAGACTGCCTTCTTATGCATATCATTCTGAGTCTCTTATGGCTTTCCTGAGTTTTCAGATGTACCTAGCTCGGGGGATAGAGAAAAGTGCAGCAACTACATTTTGTTAAGTTTTAGTTTTTAAATTTTTCTCCTTTGCACATAAAACATTATTTTTGTAGACCTTTTTACAAATATGAAGTACTTAGATAAAATAACATTTTCTCTATTAAGACTTTTTTTTTTCATTTAAAATCTTACTTTCATGTACTCAAAAGTATCTTGTACAAATCTCAATTATAGTACTTATCCAGCTTAAATATTAATACATTAAGATCACATGTCTCCTTTACCTAAAACTTTGATCCAGAAAGCAAGAAGCATGCCCTTAAATTTTGTACTATTATAACTATGCAAAATAACTCTTGTATAGTAGGATATTGATAAGACAATTATACTGTTTGTAGAATATGAGTAACCTCTATCTCCATGATTTTATTTAACCTGTCTGAAATGTTTCATTATTTATATACTAATTGTATATATTTTTTATTTTATTTTTACTTTATTCTATGTTACAATACTGTATTGGTTTTGCCATACCTTGACGTGAATCTGCCACAGGTATACACGAGCTCCCAATCCCAAAACCCCCTCCCACCTCCCACCCCATATCATCTCTCTGGATCATCCCCGTGCTCCAACCCCAAGCATCCTGTATCCTGTATCAAACATAGACTGGCGCTTCATTTCTTACATGATAGTACAAGTTTCAGTGCATTCTCCCAAATCATCCCACCGTCTCCCTCTCCCTCAGAGGCCAAAAGTCCGTTCTATACCTCTGTGTCTCTTTTGTTGTCTCACATACAGGGTCATCATTACTATCTTTCTAAATTCCATATATATGTGTCAGTATGCTGTATTGGTGTTTTTCTTTCTGGCTTACTTCACTCTGTATAATCAGCTCCAGTTTCACCCATCTCATATTAATTGTATTAAAATATTTTAAAGATTCTTTTTAACTCTTGAATGCTCTGCCTATACCAAGCTAAGGTAAGAAACATGGTCATGTGATGAAAAATAGTTACTCCAATTATTTAAGAAATTTATCTCAGAATATGCATAAATCTTGACACCATATAGACACTCATTTTTGCACATACTACATTGTTTTAGGATATATGTTACTATGTGGGGGTTATTTCCATTAAAATATATGAAAGTGAAAGTTGCTCAGTTGTGTCCAACTATTTGTGACCCCCACAGACTATACAGTCTATAAAATTCTCCAAGCCAGAATACTAGAGCTGGTATCCTTTCCCTTCTCCAAGGGACCTTCCCAACCCAGGGATCAAACCCAGGTCTCCCACATTTCAGACAGCTTCTTTACCAGCTGAGCCACAGGGGAAGCACAAGAATACTGGAATGGGAAGCCTATCCCTTCTCCAGGGGATCTTCTCAAGTCAAGAATCAAACCGGGGTCTCTTGCACTGCAAGCAGATTCTTTACCAACTGAGCTCTCAGAGTACCCTATTAAAATATATAGGTAGAATTTATTGATGAAAATATTTTCTAAATAATCAGGAGGTGTATCTTTCCAATTAAGATATAGAAAAAAAAAAACTTCATTTGGGAAATACATTGCAGGAAGTTAAAAAAGCAATGAATGACTTAATTGGCATTTTATTTTATCTTTTGAACTTTGCTATCATCTATAAGATGGTGAATAATAATGAACATGAGATATTCCATGATTATTTAAAGCATATTTTTTAAAAAATTTAACATGGGGCTCAGAAATCATGTTCATTCCTGGACACGTTAAGGAAAATTTCATAATAAAAGATTTAAGGCATTTATGTTAAATTGTATAATGGAAAACAGTAGAACAAGCCACGTGTAAAAGAAATGTGAAAAAAAAACTTGAATTTTATTAAAGTTGTAACAGTTAATATGGTATTTTGAAAAATAGGAAAGTACTATTAATCACATTATGCAAAATAATTTCTAAGTTTCGGTAACTGTGTCTTCATGAGGCCACTAAAAGAACACTGCTAAGGATGGAGTGGTTTTTTGATTGTTTGCTTTGTTTTGTAGTTCACCAAAACTGAGTAGTCAGATTGCTCTTTTACTAATTTTTTTTTTATTTTTAAAGTAGAAAAAAAAAAAACTAAATGTAATACAAGAGAAAATTAAGATGAAAACAAAATGCATGAAAATCTAAAATATAGAAAACTACAATTTTGGAACAAATACATGTTCAGTTCAGTTTAGTTCAGTTGCTCAGTTGTGTCTGACTCTTTGTGACCCCATGAACTGCAGCACGCCGGGCCTCCCTGTCCATCACCAACTCCCAGAGTGCACCCAAATCCATGTCCATCGAGTTGGTGATGCCATCCAACCATCTCATCCTCTGTCATCCCCTTCTCCTTCTGCCCTCAATCTTTCTCAGCATCAGGATCTTTTCAAATGAGTCAGCTTTTTGCATCAGGTGGCTAAAGTATTGGAGTTTCTGCTTCAACATCAGTCCTTTCAATGAACACCCAGGACTGATCTCCTTTAGGATGCACTGGTTGGATCTCCTTGCAGTCCAAGGGACTCTTGAGTTTTCTCCATCATCACAGTTCAAAAGCATCAATTATTCAGTGCTCAGCTTTCTTTATAGTTCATCTCTCACATACATACATGACTACTGGAAAAACCATAGCCTTGACTAGGCAGACCTTTGCTGGGAAAGTAATGCCTCCACTTTTTAATATGCTGTCTAAGTTGGTCATAATTTTAGTTCCAAGGAGTAAGTGTCTTTTAATTTCATGGCTGCAGTCACCATCTGCAGTGATTTTGGAGCTCAGAAAAATAAATTCAGCTACTCTTTCCACTGGTTACCCATCTAATTGCCAAGAAGTAATGGGACCGGATGCCATGATCTTAGTTTTCTGAATGTTGAGCTTTAAGCGAACTTTTTCACTCTCCTCTTTCACTTTCAAGAGGCTCTTTAGTTCTTCTTCACTTTCTGCCAGAAGTGTGATGTCATCTGCATATCTGAGGTTATTGATATTTCTCCCAGCAATCTTGATTCCGGCTTGTGCTTCCTCCAGCCCAGCGTTTCTCATTGTGGGGCCCTAAATGGGAAACCTCGGAAAGCAAAGGGGCTAGCTTTGTGGTCGAAAACCTAAGATGGTGCCTGGCGGAAGAGATGGGGGCAGGGTCTATGTTGTCTGTCAAAGTTTTTGATTGGCTCTCTTGATTTCTGTGCACATAGACAGTGTGTAATCTCCATAGATTCCTGTTATAATGAAGGGACACGACAATTTGACCTTTAAAGTGATTGGTGCAACTATGGAAAGTCCCTCCTCAAACCCTCCTGTTTGTCTATATAAGCTGGGAGTTTGCAACAATAAACCGGAACTGCTTTGATGGAACCCCTGTTGCATCTGATTGTCTCTCGCTCTCGCCGAGGGGCTGGGTTGGCGGACAGCAGGCTCACCTCTCCTCGGGACCCCTCGGCTTTGCTGAGGGAAGTTCCACTGCCTCTACTCTTTTTGCGGAGCGCCCCCCACATCTCATGATGTATTCTGCATATAAGTTAAATAAGCACGGTGACAATATACAGCCTTGACATACTCCTTTTCCTATTTGGAAGCAGTCTATTGTTCCATGTCCAGTTCTAATTGTTGCTTCCTGACCTGCATATAGGTTTCTCAAGAGGCAAGTCAGGTGATCTGGTACTCCGATCTCTTTCAAAATATTCAACAGTTTATTGTAATCCATACAGTCAAAGGCTTTGGTATAGTCAATAAAGCAGAAATATATGTTTTTCTGGAACTCTTTTGCTTTTTGGATGATCCAGCGGATGTCAGCAATTTGATCTTTGGTTCCTCTGCTTTTTCTAAAACCAGCTTGAACATCATGTGGATAGAAACTAACAGAACAACACAGATCAAAACGTATTACAAAGTCTCTATTGATATAAGTATTCTTCACTTTTATATAACAAGTAAAATTGTGTTTTACTTTGTAATACTATTTTTATATGTTGACATTCATTATTATAAATGTCTTAAAATTTTAAAACAACAGCTTAATTCTTCTAGTCACACTTATTGTACACTACATCATGTGATGTACTGGAACAAGCACTTATTGTTTGCCTTGTGAAAATCTATTGTTTGCAAGTTCACGAATCATGCATGTCTGTCGAAATCACATCATTAGCTTGACATCAGCCACGAAGATTGTTTTAGAAACTGGTGAGGGTTCCCTCCCCAAAGATATTTGTTATTTATTATTATTTATAAGATCACCATTGATTACCTTTAATTCATTTTATTATTTTAATTGAGATATGATTGATATGCATTGTTATGCTGCAGATATACAACACAGGTTCATAATTTTGAAAGATTATATCATTTACAGTTATTATAAAATGTTAATTATATTCTCTATTTTATAATTATATAAAATATAATTATATATTATAATTATAGTTCATACCTCTAAATTCCATACTCCTACCTTCTCCATTCCCCCTTTTCCCTTCCCATTAGTAACCACTAGTTTGTGATTATATGTAATTTAAAATAATTTCCTCATATACTTATATATACACATGTAAACATATATACAATTTACACATGTATGTATACATAGAGATATGTGTGAAAATATGTATATACATATTATAAGTACACATATATATGTGTGTGTGTATGTGTGTAAGTTGAGTAGTGTCCAACTCTTTGTAACTGTATGGGTTGTAGCCCACCTGGCTCCTCTGTCCATGAGATTCTCTAGGCAAGAATACTGGAGTGGCTTGCCATGTCCTTCTCCGGGGAATCTTCCTGACCAAATGACAGAACTTACATCTTCTATGTCTCCTGCATTGCAGACAGGTTCTTTGCCACTAGTGCCCTCTGGGAAGGTTATGCCTACATATGCATACACACACACATACACACACACGTATCTTATTAAAAGCATATTTACATATAAAGAGTGTCAATATCTGTTGTCATATATATATAGATGGATAAATGAACATATATTTGTATACAGGGCTTCTCAGGTAGCTCGGTGGTAAAGAATCTCCTTGCAGTACTGAAGAAACAGGAGATGTGAGTTTGATTCTTGGGTTAGGAAGGTTCCCTGGAGGAGGGCATAGTAACCCACTCCAATATTCTTGCCTGGAGAATCTCATGGACAGAGGAGCCTGGTGAACTACAGTCTTAGGGTGTGGGACATGACTGAAGCAACTGAGCGTGCACACAGGCACTTGTAAGTATATACATATATATGGACATATGAATAAGTTGAAATTGATGTTCAAATATGGATCAGTCTCTAATAGGCTGCAAAATTATTTGCCTTTACATTCACATATATTTCTTTAGAAAATGTATCTATGTATAAAAATTAATGAATTGCTTTTTGCTAAAGGTATTCTTTTTTTGTATTCTTAAGTGTTATAGGCTTGTTTTTCTTTTTTTCTTTTAAATGTGTGCAGTTTCATTCTTTTCTTTCATTGTATAAATAATTACTGAAATTAATGCCGAGATGAAGCCCTATAAAACAGTAAGCTCCCAAATAGCTATATAATAATCTCTCTTATATATAGAAATAATACTTTTTCTTCTAAAGAAGTTAATACATTTGATGTTAGTTTCTTAGAATAACTAGCACTACACACACACACACACACACACACACACACA
>SJYW01004805.1:70290-88004 GCA_006410735.1 Raphicerus campestris
TATATATATATAATATATATATATATTTATGGGCAGTGTATAAATAAAATAGCTTGATCTTCCAATACCAAATATTTCAATATATAAAGATTTTCATCAAAGCTAACCCTGTGATTAATATTTTAAAGCATTGTATCTACATAATATTTTTATGGGCAATCAGAAAAATTATCAAAAGTGAATACTTATATTTCTGATATTTAAATCCTTGTTAGTGATACTTTGTCATGCTTTTTCCTCAGAAAATATGTGTTCTATTTTTATTAGTACCATTTGGCTCTTCTAACTCAAAGTTTGCATTGTAAGTGTTGTATACAGTGATAAGAACAGACATTTTGATTACTCTATTATTGATCTAAACCAAAAATTAATATTTCTTATAATCTTTTAAAATTTTGTGGTTTTGCATTAATAAATTATTTTAGTTAGGAAATAAATGCTTCTACAATTCCAGTACTTAAATAAAATTCCATGTAGATTTATTATTATATAGTATGGCAAAAAAACAATGAAAAAAAAATCCTTCCTGACAGTTATCTGCTCATAGTTTTTAGTTCTGTGTGTGTTTCCATTTTAATTTTATACTTGATGAAGAGTAGAGTAAATGTACCTAGTCTCTTGTCCATAACCCAAAATTCAGTCTTTGATATATAAACATATATGAAACCGTGTGGTCAGCAGACATTCTGATTGTGGGAAAAGCACATTTCATTTCACATATTCTTATCAATTTTATGGATGTGAGTTCAGTATCATGTAAATATGTTTACAAAACAATCCCAAATTCACAGGTGTTCAGTTTCGTCTTTAAACTATTTCTACTTTCTAATTCATTCCAATTTTTATTGGCTCTAATGTTCTTAGTTTCATAGATTTGAAAATCTACTTTTAACTTCCAGTTTTTAAATGATGTTCTTGTCAGTATTTAATAGCTAAGTCCATCACTTCCCTGACTTTTTAACTGATGTTTTTATCAGTTAAGGACTCATTTTACTCAACTGATTTCCTGTTTAACACAACTATTGATTTCCACTGTATTTCAGAAGAACAGTAAATGTTATTCATATGTGTCATGAGAAATTTTATTTTTCTGGAGAAAAAGAAAAGATTTTTGTATAGTGTACATTTTCCACTCAGAATGCCTCAGTATTAATTGTGTTGTAATCCATTTTTCTCTTAATGGATGAAGCATACTTAGGACAATGATAAAACAAATTCTCAATTATTTATCATCTCTGTGTGACAGCAGGCTGTTGCCTAGATAGATCTATTTTCATTTAAAATTAAAATCTATTATTTAAAATTTATATAAAATCGATTTTTATAGTATTTTTTTTACTTCTCAGGTTGATAGAATTCACCTCCGACCTAGTGCTTTTTCTCCATGAACATCATATTGATGGCTAATAGTATAACACAGAGCAGACAGGAACAAAAATCAGAAGCAGCAGTTATATTTTAATCTACTGATACAAAGAAAAATTAGTTCCATAAATTCTACTACACACTTTGGATTTATTAAATCTACTAGGGAGTTTTTAAATAAAATTTAGTAAAATAATCATATAGTGACATAAAGAGTGGCATATAAATTGAAACTTTCTCAACAAAACTCCCTGGTGGCTCAGCTGGTAGAGGATTTACCTGCAATGTGGAAGGCCTGTATTTGATCCTTGGGTTTGGAAGATCTCCCCCAGAGAAGGGAATGACCACCTACTTCAGTATTCTGGACTGGAGAATTCCATGGACTCTTACCCTTCATGGGGTCACAAAGAGTTGGACATGGCAGAGAGACTGTCACTTTAGATTTGGATTCTTAAATAACAATATGGAATGAAAATAGAATACATATATTGATAAAACTGCACTGGTTAAACTATTTTAACATTTATCAAATTTGAACAAAATTATTGTGAATGACTCAAAGGGATTTTTATGCTTCTGAATAGTGATTGACTTCTATTTACTTATGAATTTCTATTTTTGTAGCAATAAACGGAGCTCCAGATTATTTTCTGAAATAAATCAAAACAAACTACATAATTGTATTTTAAAAGACATTTCTATTAATCAAATAGTCATAAGTGGTAGATATTTCTTCAATAGCTCAATGCACAATTTTTCTTTTCCAACTGCACTAAAATATGTGTGATACGTCACTTCAGTTGTGACTCTTTGTGACCCTATAGACTATAATTCATCATGCTCCTCAATCTGTGAGACTCTCCAGGCAAGAATACTGGAGTGGGCTGCCATGCCTTCCTCCAAGAAATCTTCCTTACTCAGAGATTGAACCTGCATCTCTTACATTTCCTGCATTGGCAGGCATGTTTTTTTAACCACTAGGACCACCTGGAAAGCCCCTCACTAAAAGGTATAATTGGGAAAGAGAAAAAAATCTCATGTATTATTTTTTTTTTACAGCTGAAAATGAGGACAAACATTTTATGCATGAAAATTGCTAGCTTTCTTGCCAAAACTGATGTTTTAGGGAATTTGATTTGTATTGTTTTTCTGAATATTATATTTCTGATTTCAGTTAGAACAGACAAAAACAGCAATTATATAAATTTCAACACATAATTTGTACATGGAATAATTTAGTAAATATTTTTAATCATCTTACTTGTTTATTGAAAACATTATTTTCTAAATATAGTAAACTTATTTTCTAGAAAATAAGAACACCTGCACATGACAGTGGTCTTAGGAATGATTGGAGAAAGAATGGTCATTTGGCAAAATTTTCCTACAGAATAGTTATGCCAGCATTTGCAGCTGAAATCCAAATGTTCAACAGATGGTAAGCTGAATAAGGTGCAATTGAAGCTAAAATGCATAGTTTGAGGGAAAAAAAGTATATGCTGATGAAAAAAGATAACACCAAGGAGGAACATTAACAAGACATCTTGAAACAATAGAGGAAGACGTTCAATCTAAGTCATATTATTAAAGTTTCATGCTAAGAAAAAGTAATGGGACCCTGCTGAACTAATTTCAGCTTTAATTTATGACATGACCTTTGGGCCAAAATGTAACAATGTAATACAGATACATCTTTATTCTAAAATCGCTTTAGTTCTGTAGTAACAGTAATTAGTTTCACAATAGATCTGTATGAATATTGTACTTTAATGCATGCATTCGTATAAACTCAAGCCATCAAGACACACTATTTCCATTTACTTATTCCGTGATACTTCTTCATACAAATTTTGATTTATATTTTTTTAAAACTGATTTACTACAAACGTTAAATACTTCAACAACTTGCAAATATTATCAGAGCTTATTTAAATTATTTTCTGAAGATTAGCACTCTGCTTCCGTGTTTGTATTATGGCTTTCATTACCTGCACGGGATTTCTTGAAAATAATTTTTACGTTCCTGCTCTCCCAATATTCATACCAACAGTTTTTCATTGTTGACATTTTTCCATTTAATAAATTTGTCTCTACTTTTCCAAAGCAATAGTGACATCTTTAATATAACCGTTATTGTAGCAACTCAAACGTGAAGCCAATTATGATGGCTAGCATGATTTTTAATGAAACGGTAGATTGTGTGAGCTAGTCTGTGAATAGTACCAATCTATTAGGACTTAATTTATCTGTATTTATTCTGAATTGTTCCTAAACACAAACATACTAACAATTTTTATAATTTATCACAAATTTAATTTAGCAATTTATCATTAATGGACCATATTAAAAGAAGCCAATAAGAAATTTGTTCTATTCAAGTTTAAAATGAATTTTTCTGAGATATATGTACATTTTCTGAGATATTCATTTTCAGAGATATGGGTACAGTGAAATTTAACAATGAAGTGGTTGCAATGACCAAAGCAAAAGCTTTTTAACAATCGTGATAAGGTTCAGTTTAATAAACTAGTGAAATTGGTCTTTCTCTTATATTCAGCATTGTACAAAATATGAATGCTTTTGTTTTCAGATGATATAATAGTGGTTTAGAGCTTAGTTTCTGGAGAAAGATTATCATATATTTTCTCCAATCAGTGCATAAATTGTAGGTAACACGTTCGATCTCCCCATACCTCAGTTTCTTCATGTGTAACATACCTTACTTCCACTGGGAACCCTCAGACACACCTTGGCATGATGTGGGAGACAAGAAGGTATGATAATCAGGAAGCAGGGCTCATTGTGGGACATCTTAGATGCTGGTTACAACATCTTCTTCTTAAAAAAACTTTTTCTCACCCAATATAGTAGTCTGTTATCAAGCAGATATATTCTCACAATTTCTTCATATATTCCCAGTGATTGTTATGCAATTTTTCTTAATTACTATGATGATTTTGTACTGTACTCTCTAGAGTAGTTACCTGGCCATAAGAAGGCCTTCATATTTAGCTACTTCATTAAACATAAGGTAAATAGTGTTAGTTTTAATGTAATTATGGGAAGTATTTTATATTTAACATGTTTTAATATGTAAAAATGTCAGTGGGGAATTTCTAGTTTATGTGTGTGTTACTCATGCCAGTCCAATTTTAATGTTCACATTATAATTTAATCCACTTTGATATTCAATTATAAATAGCTAGTTGCCATATGTAAAAAATTCAAATTTTGCTTTTGGAAATTTCCAGAATGTTCTTAAAATATATTTTGTTCCACACGTGGATAAACCTGCTAATGAACTGTGATTATGAAAGACTATATTCAGCTGTAAACGTGTGGTATCCTTCAAGAAAAGGAAAGGATGACTTTGAGAGAGGTTCAGAAATCAACAGGGTCACTGTTGTTACCAATTACAAGGTTATCACCAAGGGCTGAGGAGTTGAGGCTGCTCCCCATTCTGTCCATAGCACAGAACATAAAGTCACTTAGCTTTTTCTCAGGCCTTAAGATCTAATGCAATTTTCCCTGCTGAATTTTGAATTTCAACTTACTTTGTATTAGTAATCAGTTTTACTCTTTTTTCCCTTTTAACTTCTCCATTCTGGAATGGAATGCCTAATGTTTGCCTAGGCAATGTTGTGTTTTAGAAGCAAATTACTTGTTTTCTAAGTTTCACAGGTTCACAGATGCAGAGAAATTTGTCTCAGTTGGAAAATCNAATTTTTATAATTTATCACAAATTTAATTTAGCAATTTATCATTAATGGACCATATTAAAAGAAGCCAATAAGAAATTTGTTCTATTCAAGTTTAAAATGAATTTTTGTGAGATATATGTACATTTTCTGAGATATTCATTTTCAGAGATATGGGTACAGTGAAATTTAACAATGAAGTGGTTGCAATGACCAAAGCAAAAGCTTTTTAACAATCGTGATAAGGTTCAGTTTAATAAACTAGTGAAATTGGTCTTTCTCTTATATTCAGCATTGTACAAAATATGAATGCTTTTGTTTTCAGATGATATAATAGTGGTTTAGAGCTTAGTTTCTGGAGAAAGATTATCATATATTTTCTCCAATCAGTGCGTAAATTGTAGGTAACACGTTCGATCTCCCCATACCTCAGTTTCTTCATGTGTAACATACCTTACTTCCACTGGGAACCCTCAGACACACCTTGGCATGATGTGGGAGACAAGAAGGTATGATAATCAGGAAGCAGGGCTCATTGTGGGACATCTTAGATGCTGGTTACAACATCTTCTTCTTAAAAAAACTTTTTCTCACCCAATATAGTAGTCTGTTATCAAGCAGATATATTCTCACAATTTCTTCATATATTCCCAGTGATTGTTATGCAATTTTTCTTAATTACTATGATGATTTTGTACTGTACTCTCTAGAGTAGTTACCTGGCCATAAGAAGGCCTTCATATTTAGCTACTTCATTAGACATAAGGTAAATAGTGTTAGTTTTAATGTAATTATGGGAAGTATTTTATATTTAACATGTTTTAATATGTAAAGTAAAAATGTCAGTGGGGAATTTCTAGTTTATGTGTGTGTTACTCATGCCAGTCCAATTTTAATGTTCACATTATAATTTAATCCACTTTGATATTCAATTATAAATAGCTAGTTGCCATATGTAAAAAATTCAAATTTTGCTTTTGGAAATTTCCAGAATGTTCTTAAAATATATTTTGTTCCACACGTGGATAAACCTGCTAATGAACTGTGATTATGAAAGACTATATTCAGCTGTAAACGTGTGGTATCCTTCAAGAAAAGGAAAGGATGACTTTGAGAGAGGTTCAGAAATCAACAGGGTCACTGTTGTTACCAATTACAAGGTTATCACCAAGGGCTGAGGAGTTGAGGCTGCTCCCCATTCTGTCCATAGCACAGAACATAAAGTCACTTAGCTTTTTCTCAGGCCTTAAGATCTAATGCAATTTTCCCCTTTGAATTTTGAATTTCAACTTACTTTGTATTAGTAATCAGTTTTACTCTTTTTTCCCTTTTAACTTCTCCATTCTGGAATGGAATGCCTAATGTTTGCCTAGGCAATGTTGTGTTTTAGAAGCAAATTACTTGTTTTCTAAGTTTCACAGGTTCACAGATGCAGAGAAATTTGTCTCAGTTGGAAAATACTCAATGTCACCCATATTTTATTTTTTTTAATTTATTTATTTTAATTGGAGGCTAATTACTTTACAATATTGTAGCGGTTTTTTACCATACATTGACACAAATCAGTTAATGGGTGTACATGTGTTTCCCATCTTGAACCCCTCCTACCTCCCTCCCCACCCTATCCTGCAGGGTCATCCTGGGAAACCGGCCCTGAGCACCCTGTTTCACGCATTGAACCTGGACTGGCAATCTGTTTCACATACAGTAATATACATGTTTCAATGCTTTCTCTCATATCATTTCACCCTCACCTTCTCCCTCAGAATCCAAAAGTCTGTTCTTTACACATGTGTCTCTTCTGCTATCTCACATTTAGGGTCATCATCATCATCTTTCTAAATTCCATATGTATGTGTTAATATGCTATATAGGTGTTTTTCTTTCTGACTTAATTCACTCTGTATAATAAGTTCTCATTTCATTTACCTCATTAGAACTGATTTAAATGCATTCTTTTTAATAGTTGAGTAATGTTCTACTGTGTATGTGCATCACAGTTTTCTTATCCATTGATCTGTAGATAGACATCTAGGTTGCTTCCATGTCCTGGCTATTGTAAACAGTGCTGCAATAAACATTGAGGTACACATGTCTCTTTCAATCAGTTCTGGTTTCCTCAGTGTGAATGCCCAACAATGTAGTTGCTGGGTATATGGAGAACAGTGTGGAGATTCCTTAGAAAACTGGAACTAGAACCCATATCTTATTTAGATGATGTTGAAGATGATATTCAGGATATTTTGAGTTAATTATGTGTATATGAATTTTTGTAGTTTTATGCTGTAATGTGTTAAGACTTTTGGTGATACTGGGATGGGCTGAATGTATTTTGCATCAGGAAAGGCATGGCTTTTGAACTAATGGTTGAATTGTGTCATGTCAATGTGATCCTATTTAAAGATAGGGTCGTTCATAAATGTAATTCTATTGCAGTGAAGTCACTCTGGAATAGGGCTTCCCTGGTGGCTCAGATAGCAATGAATCCACCTGCAGTGAAGAAGACCTGGGTTTAATCCCTGGGTTGGGATGATCTCCTGGAGAAGGGAATGGCTACCCACTCCAGGACTCTTGCTTGGAGAATTCCATGTACCGAGGAGCCTGGTGGGCTATAGTCCATGGGGTCACAGAGGGTCAGACCTACTGAGCTATTAACACACTTTCACTTTCATTCTGGGATAGGGTGAACTCTAATCCAACATACTAATGTCCTTATAATAACAGAAGGAAAAAAAAAAAGATAAAGGAGGAGGATGAGACATGATAATAAAGGGGGAGATTAGAGTTATATGGCCACAGGTCAAGGAACATTAAGGATGGCCAACAACTGTCAGAGTCTAAGGAAAAGGTCTGAACAGATTCTCTATCTGAGTCCCTGTGTAGTCACCAAGCCTGACAACATTTTTATTTCAGACTTCTGCAGTCCATAACTGTGGGACAATACAATCCTGTTGTTTTAAGTTACCTCAGCTGTGGGACTTTTTATAGCAGCCTTAGTAAATTAACACAAATGCATAGAAACTTGTTAGTAAACATAAAATTTCATAAGGTGATCTCCCATCAAGAGCTCAGTTATGATACATAATTGAATATCATAAAATCATGAATAGTCAATTGAAAATCCCAGAACAGAGTTTCAGGCTCTTATACATCAGGATACAGACAACGAGCAGAGGCTGACTGGCATAATGTAATGAGAAAAAGAACTAAAGACTTTAAAGACTTTACATTTGCCTTCAGTTTCTCTTTCTACATTCTTTAGCCAAATAGGTAGGTATGAATTATGATCCACTTGTGGAGGAATGGTCCCTTCTCTTGTTTAGAAATTTACTAGTCTTCATGCAGAGACTGACAAAACATTTTCCATATTTGTATAGGAGAAAATAGTGAAATATATACATATATATCTATATATACATATATATATTTAATATCCTGTATATAAAATTATTGAGAGGAAAAAGAATGAAATTTGTACAGTAAATCCAAAACAAATATCAAAAAATAACAAAATTTCCTTATCTGTCCCTGAGAAACCTGTATGTGGTCAAGAAAAAACAATTAAAATCTGACATGAAATAACAAGCTGATTCAAAATTTGGAAAGGAGAAATTCAAGGTAGTATTTAATGTCCCCTGCTTATTTAACTTACATACAGAGTACATCATGTGAAAAGCCAAGCAGGATGAATCACAAACTTGAACCAATTTTTCCAGGAGAAATATCAATAACCATTTAGAGATGATATTACTCTAAAAAGCTGGCTTAAAACTCAACCTTCAGAAAACCAAAATCATTGCATCTGGTCAAATTACTTCATGGTAAATAGAAGGGGAAAAAATTGAAACAGAGACAACTTTTATTTTCTTGGGCTCCAAAATCACTGCAGAGGGGAACTGCAGCCATGAAATTAAAAGATACTTCCTGCTTGGAAGAAAAGTTATGACAAACCCAGACAGTGCCTGAAGAACTATGGATGAAAGTTTTTGACATTGCACAGGAGTCAGTGATCAAGAAGATCCCCCCAAAAAATAAATTCAAAAAGGTAAAATAATTGTCTGAAGAGACCTCACAAAGAGCTGAGAAAAGATGAGAAACTAAGGAAAAGGAGAAAAGGAAAGATACACTCATCTGAGTGAAGAGTTTCAAAGAATAGCAAGGATAGATAAGAAAGCCTTCCTCAGTGATCAATGCAAAGAAATAGAGGAAAGCAATAGAATGGGGAAGACTAGAGATGGCTTCAAGAAGATTACAGATACCAAGGGAATATTTCATGCAAAGATGAGCACAATAAAGAACAGAAATGGTATGGACCTAACAGAGCAAAAGATAGTGAGCCTTAGTAAGCATCACTACTAACAAAGCTAGTGGATGTGATGGAATTCCAGTTGAGCTGTTTCAAATCCTAAAGGATGATGCTGCAAAAGTGTTGCAGTCAATATTCTAGCAAATTTGAAAAATTCAGCAGTGGCCACAGGACTGGAAAAGGTCGGTTTTCATTTCAATCCCAAAGAAACTCAATGCCAAAGAATGTTCAAACTATCACTCAGTTGCACTCATCTCACACACTGGCAAAGAAATGCTCAAAATTATCCAAGCCAGGGTTCAAAAAACCAGAGATAAAATTGCCAACATCTGCTGGATTATAGAAAAAGCAAGAGAGTTCCAGAAAAACATACTTCTCCTTCTTTTACTCTTCCAAAGTCTTTGGCTGTTTGGATCACAACAACTGGAAAATTCTTAAAGAGATGTGTATATACCAGATCATCTTATCTGCCTCTTGAGAAATCTGTATGCAGGTCAAGAAGCAACAGTTAGAAATGGACATAAAACAGCAGACTGATTCCAAATTGGGAAAGGAGTATGTCAAGGATGTATATTGTTACTCTGCTTATTTAACTTATACACAGATTACATCATGCCAAATGCCAGGCTGGATGAAGGAAAAGCCAGAATCAAGATTGCCAGGAGAAATATCAATAACCTCAGATACACAGATGATACTATCCTTATGACAGAAAGTGAAGAACTGAAGAGCCTCTTAAAAGTATAAGTGTGAAAAAGTTGGCTTAAATGTTAACATTCAAAAAATGAAGATCATGGCATGCAGTGCCATCACTTCATGGCAAATAGATAGAGAAACGATGGAAACAGTGGCAGACTTTAGTTTGGGGGCTCAAAAATCACTGTAAATGGTGAATTCAGCCATGAAATTAGAAAACACTTGTTCCATGGAAGAAAAGCTATGATCAACCTAGACAGCATATTAAAAATCAGAGACATTATTTTGCTGATAGAGGTCCATCTAGTCAAATATATGGGTTTTTTTACTAGTCACATATGGATGTGAGAGTCAGACAATAAAGAAAGCTAAGCACTTACAAATGGATGCTTTTGAACTGTAGTGTTGGAGAAGGCTCTTGAGAGTCTCTTGGGCTACAAGGAGAGCAAACCAGTCATTCTAAAGGAATTCAGTCCTGAATATTTATTGAAAGTATCAGTGCTAAAGTTGCAATACTTTATCCACCTGAATCGAAGAACTGACTCATGGGAAAATAATCTGATGCTGTTAAAGATTGAAGGCAAGAGGAGAAGGGGATGACAGAGGATAAGATGAATGGATGGCATCACTGACTTGACAGACATGGGTTTGTGCAAGTTCCAGGAGTTGGTAACGGACAGGGAAGCCTGGCATGCTGCAGTCCATGGGGTCAGAAAGAATTGGACACAGTTGAGTAGCTGAACTGAACTGAGACAGTGTATTGAAAAAGAAATGACATCATTTTGTTGAAAAAGGTCAGTATTTTCAGAGTGTTGGTTTTTCCCTTAGTCATGGATGGATGAGATACCTGTATCGTAAAGGCTAAACCCTGAATAACTGATGCTTTTGAACTGTGGTGATAAAAATGAGTAGAAGGCAATGGCAACCCACTCCAGTACTCTTGCCTGGAAAATCCCGTGGATGGCGGAGCCTAGTAGGCTGCAGTTCATGGGGTTGCGAAGAGTCGGGCATGATTCGCTTTTCACTTTCATGCACTGGGGAAGGAAATGGCAACCCACTCCTGTGTTCTTGCCTGGAGAATACCAGAGTGGGCTGCTATCTATGGGGTTGCAGAGTCAGACATGACTGAAGTGACTTAGCAGCAACAGCAGCAGCTGGAAATGACTCTTGAGAATCCGTTGGACTGCAAGGAGATCAAATCAGTCATTCTGAAATGAAATCAACCCTGAATATTCATTGGAAAGACTGTTGGTGAAGCTCCAATATTTTGGCCACCTGATACAAAGAGCCAACTCATTGGTAAAGACTCTGATGCTGGAAAAGACTGAAGGCAAATGGAGAA
Organism: Raphicerus campestris; assembly: GCA_006410735.1. Lineage (NCBI taxonomy): Eukaryota > Metazoa > Chordata > Mammalia > Artiodactyla > Bovidae > Raphicerus > Raphicerus campestris. Next base: position 81,698 of record SJYW01004805.1, read on the forward strand.
GGGGGCAGTAGAGTATGAGATATATAGATATCATCATTTACTCAATGGACGTGTATTTGAGCAAACTCTGGGAGATAGCAGAGAACAGCAAACTCAGGGAGACAGCTATATGCCAGCAGATATCCTGGCATACTGCAGGCCATGGGGTCATAAACAGTCAGACATGACTTAATAAGTGAACAACAGCATATACAATTCTTGCAGAGCAAAAAGAGTGGGATTTGCATAAGTTTTAAATCCAAAACAAATATATGAAAAATAACAATAATAAATTTATCCTCTTTACAAATGTAATTTGTTATTTACTATCTTAATTTCTCAGTTACATCCTGGATCTTTCTAAACAAGATTCCATCAAATATCAGATAGCAAGCAATATCGGTTTAAAAAATAATTAAATGTGACAACAGTGAAGTGGTCCTTTTACTAAAAAGATAGTATTCCATAGATAAGAACTACTAAATGGAAGCATCTCAAATATGTTTTTATTCACACTCCAAAATATTAAAAATGAGTAAAATTCTTTGATAACATAAATACATTAATACACTATTTATGAGAGCATTATTTATGCATATTTGGTTTGTTCACATTCTAACTTGATCCTTTGCAAGTTCAGAGTTCTTGGCCAAGTTTTAACTTATCTGTGTCAAGATTTACCGTCTTAAAATGGGAAAAAGATAGATTCTGTCTCATGGGTTGATGTGAAGAGTAAAGTAATTAATATATGAAACACCTGACAAAAGTACTGATACTTTAACAACAACAACAAAAAATCAAAATTGATTAATTCCAAATACTTTATAGTGATATTTAAAAATTACAAATTTATTAGACATTTAATATTCTTAAATATAAAGTGATAACATGTAAGAAACATGGAAAATAATGAAATATGACTATGATTTTGTTTGCTAAAAATTATAATTTATTTTGATGTTACTAATGAGAGTGGATTAAACTTTTTTTTAAAGACACTTAAGAGATACAAAAGATGTATTTATTGGATTGACAAAAAAAGTTCCTTTGGTTTTTAAGCAAAAATAAAGATGCATTTTTCATTTTCATCAAGAACTTTATTGAACAATGTCTTCATCATTTTGCTACATTACCTTCTGCCATTTTCAGGTAACTTCATAATTCCATCACCCCCAAATCACTTAATCTTTTTGAGCAAAGAATTGTTCCATGTGTCTTTTACATTATCTGAGGGAATTTTTTCCCCCATTAAAGCAAGTTTATAAATACCAAAAACAAAAATAAAAAGAAAGGAAATATGAAGGTGCAATGTCTGATGAATATAGCAGATGACTCAGAACTCTGTAGCCAAGCTGTAACATTTTTTGGCTGGTCATCAAAGAAGCAGACAGTCTTGCCTTATCCCAGTAAAAGATGAAGCATTTTCTGTTGATTTATTTCAGACTTTTTTTTGTTGAATAGCTGTTTTCTGTTGGTCTACTTGGAGGTAATACTTACTAAAATTAATTATTTGATTTTCTGGAAGGACCTCATAAAAAAGGACCCCTTCCAAGCCCACTATGTACAGAGCATCACTTTCTTTGGATGAAGACCAGCCTTTGGTGTGCTAGGTGGTGGTTCCTTTGGCTTATGCCACAACCTCTTCTGTTCCATAATATTGTACAGTATCCATTTTTTATCACTTATTCTAATTTGTTTTAAGAATGAAATATTTTTGTTACATTTAAGTAAAGAATTGCATGTGGAAATATGGTAAAGAGTTTTTGCTTTACATATGTGGAACCTGAATATTAAAGTGATTGACATAACTAAGCTGGTACAAATAATTTTAAATACTTGATTTGGATATTTTGAGTGTGTTGACTATCTTTCACGTGGTATAGCATCAATTGTCCTCAATTAACGTCTCTGATTGCTCTAAGCTTCAACTGGTCTACCAGACTGTGAAGCATCATCCAAGGAGAAATCTCCAGCAGAAAATTTTGCAAATCACTTTTAACAAGTTCAATCAGTCACAGAACCTTCTTCATACACTGTATCAATCTTTTTCCATGTTTCAATTATGCTTTTACCTTTCTTGAAATAATAAAGCATAGTATACCAAACATGTTTTTCTTTCTTTTCAATATTAAAACGGCTACAAAAAAATTAATCAATTTTGTGTAAATTGATGAGTAAGTTTTTTTTTTAATGTACCCTTATATAGCAGTTATAACAATAACAAAACTGTTTTGAGTGAAGTTAAAGACAATTACGTGCTACTAGAGCCATCTTAGTAGCAGTAGTAATTGCTCAGTCATATACAACATTTTGGAACCCAGTGAATTATAGCTCACTGGGCTCCTCTGTCCATGGAACTTTCCAAGTGAGAATAGGAGAGTGGGAAGCCACTACATTTTCCAGGGGATCTTCCTGACCCTGGTATCAAACCCAGGTCTCCTGCATTGGCAGGCAGATTCTTTACCATCTGAGCCACCAAGGAAGCTCATTTATGGGGGCCAGAAGGGGGAATGAACAAAACTTTTGGTCAAGCCAGTGTTTATCCTTTGCATACACCTCACTGTAATTCAGACTGTATGTTTTTATCAAAGATTTCTATTTCCAATAAAATTGTAAAACTATCAGAAAATATAAGGGAAGTATTAGGAAAAATATAAGGTATTAAATTAGGCAATATAATAGGGCATAGAAAAATTTTTAAAAATTCACAAGTGTTGTGATTTTGCTAAATTAACATTTGTTAAGTAGAGCCACAGAATATCCAGTGGTGAGTCATCGTTCAACAAAAAACTTCAAGGGACAACAGACTTCAACAGAGAAGCAGGTCCTTGAGGTAATACAAGACAAATCTGGAAGAGCCAAGTGGAGTAGTCAAGACAGGGTGAAGACAGATGGCATAGCAGAACATGAGTACATGTTCTGAGTACTCACGAACTCGGGGGCAGTGTTCTGAGTTTCCTGGCTAAGGCTAATATGGTCAAATCAAACCAAAGAGAGTGGGATTTTGGTAAATTCCTTATCTTATAGGCACATAGGTGGAAGACCTTGGCAGGCAAGGAAGAGCACTTATCCCAAGGGCTTTTAGGAGCATCATATCAGGAGCATATATTTACCTGTGAGGGTTTCCTAGGGCATGTGTTGGCAGTAGGTGTGATGTCTGTTCAAAGCCTCTTCAGGCTTCTTGGCCACAGAAATGTCTGCCTTCCTGCTAAGGCAGCAATGCTGTGGAGTAGTTTACTTAAACCCCAATGACAAGCCACTTTACAGAATGGATTTAGATTTGGCTGAGGCTTCTCAAGAGGTCTGAAAGTGAAAGTGCAGTCGTTCAGTCATGTCTGAATCTTTGCGACCCCATGGATGGAGTTTACCAGGCTGCTCCACCCATTGAATTTTCCAGGCCAGAGTACTGGAGTGGGGTCCCATTTCCTTCTCCAGAGGATCTTCCTCACTCAGGGATCGAATCCAGGTCTCCTGCATTGTAGGCAGAAGCTTTACCATCAGGGCTCAAAGACAGTGTTACCACAGTGAATTCTGAGGAGGTCACTGGGAAAGAATTGGTCCATGGTCCATCATATAGGATTTGATATAAACTGATTTGGATGTAAATGTGCCTATGCTGAACTACTTTATGAAAACAATTAAATGGATGTCAAATTGTCTGTTCTTTTGAATTTATTCAGTTCAGTTCAGTTCAGTCACTCAGTAGTGTCTGACTCTTTGTGACCCCATGAAGCATAGCATGCCAGGCCTCCCTGTCCATCACCAACCCCCGGAGTCCATCCAAACCCATGTCCATTGATTTAGTGATGCCATCCAATCATCTCATCCTCTGTCGTCCCCTTCTCCTCTTGTCCTCAATCTTTCCCAGCATCAGGGTCTTTTCCAATGAGTCAGCTCTTTGCATCAGGTGCCAAAGTACTGGAGTTTCAGCTTCAACATGAGTCCTTCCAGTGAACAACTACTTACTTTATATGAATATGTAGAAAATTATCAAGGCATAGTTCTATAATTTGGAAAAATAAGCATCTTATAATAATGCCTGTTCTCCCATTAGCTCAAGGATTGAATTAAACAATAGTGTATAAAGTCACTTAGTGACAAAATATAAATTCTCAGTAAATAGAAAATAATTTTTTATACCAGTCTTTCTTTCCACCTGCAATTATGAAATCTTAATTGATTAAACTATATTTTATAAATTATAATTGTAAATGTTATAATAAATAATTCTTATTTATCTTATTATTGTACTTATTTTAAAAAACTTATTTCATCAGCTCTTACAAGGAATAAGAAACTATGGCTTATGCATTCAATATCATGCCATATGACAATTAGATGAGGAATTAAAACAACCAAATAAACATATTTAATAAATTTTACAAGCATTATATTCAGTGAAAGAATTTAGATATAAATGAGTATATACCGAATAATCTCTTTTATATAAATACAAACCATTTTTACTTATCATAAAAGTAAAAAAAAATACAAAACTAATTCAGTCTACTGGAAGTCAGGATAATGGTTGCTCTTGTGAGTAATACAGTGCATTTAGGATTCTAATAATTTTGTTTCTTAACCTGTATGATATTTACCTAGATTTGATCATTCTGTGATCACTCATCTAAAGCCATACATCTTGGAAATGTGAAGTCAAATGGGCCTTAGGAAGCATCACTATGAACAAAGATAGAGGAGGTGATGGAATTCCATTTGAGCTATTTCAAATTTTAAAATATGATGCTGTTAAAATGCTGCAGTCAACATTCCAGTAAATGTGGAAAACTCAGCAGTGGTCACAGGACTGGAAAAGATAAGTTTTCATTCCAATCCCAAAGAAAGGCAACGCCAAACAATGTTCAAACTACGACTCAATTGCACTCATTTCACATGTTAGTAGGGAGAAAGAAATGGCAACCCATTCCAGTATTCTTGCCTAGAGAATCCCGTGAACAGAGGATCCTGGTGTGCTGCTGTCCATAGGGTTGCACAGAGTCAGACATGGCTGAAGCAACTTAGCATGCATACATACATTGGAGAAAGAAATGGCAACCTACTCCAGCATTCTTTCCTGGAGAACCTCAGGGACAGAGGNGTTTATAAATACCAAAAACAAAAATAAAAAGAAAGGAAATATGAAGGTGCAATGTCTGATGAATATAGCAGATGACTCAGAACTCTGTAGCCAAGCTGTAACATTTTTTGGCTGGTCATCAAAGAAGCAGACAGTCTTGCCTTATCCCAGTAAAAGATGAAGCATTTTCTGTTGATTTATTTCAGACTTTTTTTTGTTGAATAGCTGTTTTCTGTTGGTCTACTTGGAGGTAATACTTACTAAAATTAATTATTTGATTTTCTGGAAGGACCTCATAAAAAAGGACCCCTTCCAAGCCCACTATGTACAGAGCATCACTTTCTTTGGATGAAGACCAGCCTTTGGTGTGCTAGGTGGTGGTTCCTTTGGCTTATGCCACAACCTCTTCTGTTCCATAATATTGTACAGTATCCATTTTTTATCACTTATTCTAATTTGTTTTAAGAATGAAATATTTTTGTTACATTTAAGTAAAGAATTGCATGTGGAAATATGGTAAAGAGTTTTTGCTTTACATATGTGGAACCTGAATATTAAAGTGATTGACATAACTAAGCTGGTACAAATAATTTTAAATACTTGATTTGGATATTTTGAGTGTGTTGACTATCTTTCACGTGGTATAGCATCAATTGTCCTCAATTAACGTCTCTGATTGCTCTAAGCTTCAACTGGTCTACCAGACTGTGAAGCATCATCCAAGGAGAAATCTCCAGCAGAAAATTTTGCAAATCACTTTTAACAAGTTCAATCAGTCACAGAACCTTCTTCANTTAATGTCTCTGATTGCTCTAAGCTTCAACTAGTCTACCAGACTGTGAAGCATCATCCAAGGAGAAATCTCCAGCAGAAAATTTTGCAAATCACTTTTAACAAGTTCAATCAGTCACAGAACCTTCTTCATACACTGTATCAATCTTTTTCCATGTTTCAATTATGCTTTTACCTTTCTTGAAATAATAAAGCATAGTATACCAAACATGTTTTTCTTTCTTTTCAATATTAAAACGGCTACAAAAAAATTAATCAATTTTGTGTAAATTGATGAGTAAGTTTTTTTTTTTTTTAAATGTACCCTTATATAGCAGTTATAACAATAACAAAACTGTTTTGAGTGAAGTTAAAGACAATTATGTGCTACTAGAGCCATCTTAGTAGCAGTAGTAATTGCTCAGTCATATACAACATTTTGGAACCCAGTGAATTATAGCTCACTGGGCTCCTCTGTCC
>SJYW01004805.1:119669-163388 GCA_006410735.1 Raphicerus campestris
AGAGTTTTGCCAAGAAAATGCACTGGTCATAGCAAACACCCTCTTCCAACAACACAAGAGAAGACTCTACACATGGACATCACCAGATGGTCAACACCGAAATCAGATTGATTATATTCTTTGCAGCCAAAGATGGAGAAGCTCTATACAGTCAACAAAAACAAGACCAGGAGCTGACTGTGGCTCAGATCATGAACTCCTTATTACCAAATTCAGACTCAAATTGAAGAAAGTAGGGAAAACTGCTAGACCATTCAGTTATGACCTAAATCAAATCCCATATGATTATACAGTGGAAGTGAGATATAGATTTAAGGGCCTAGATCTGATAGATAGAGTGCCTGATGAACTATGGAATGAGATTCATGACATTGTATGGGAGACAGGGATCTAGACCATCCCCATGGAAAAGAAATTCAAAAATGTAAAGTGGCTGTCTGGGGAAGCCTTACAAATAGCTGTGAAAAAAAGAGAGGTGAAAAGCAAAGGAGAAAAGGAAAGATGTAAGCATCTGAATACAGAGTTTCAAAGAATAGCAAGAAGAGATAAGAAAGCCTTCTTCAGCGATCAATGGAAAGAAACAGAGGAAAAGAACAAAATGGGAAAGACTAGAGATGTGTTCAAGAAAATTAATGATACCAAGGGAATATTGCATGCAAAGATGGGCTTCATAAAGGACAGAAATGGTCTGGACCTAACAGAAGCAGAAGATATTAAGAAGAGGTGGCAAGAATATATGGAAGAACTGTACAAAAAAACTCTTCACAACCCAGATAATCATAATGATGTGATCACTAATCTAGAGCCAGACATCTTGGAATGTGAAGTCAAGTGGGCCTTAGAAAGCATCACTACGAGAACAAAGCTAGTGGAGGTGATGGAATTCCAGTTGAGCTGTTTCAAATCGTGAAAGATGATGCTGTGAAAGTGCTGCACTCAAAATGCCAGCAAATTTGGAAAACTCAGCAGTGGCCACAGGACTGGAAAAGGTCAATTTTCATTCCAATCCCAAAGAAATGCAATGCCAAAGAATGCTCAAACTACTGCACAATTGCATTCATTTCACATGCTAGTAATGTAATGCTCAAAATTCTCCAAGCCAGGCTTCATCAATACGTGAACTGTGAACTCCCTGATGTTCAAGCTGGTTTTAGAAAAGGCAGACAACCAGAGATCAAATTGCCAACATCTACTGGATCATGGAAAAAGCAATAGAGTTTCACAAAAACATCTATTTCTGCTTTATTGACTATGCCAAAGCCTTTGACTGTTTGGATCACAATAAACTGTGGAAAATTCTTCAAGAGATGGGAATACTAGGCTACCTGACCTGCCTCTTGAGAAATCTGTATGCAGGTCAGGAAGCAACAGTTAGAACTGAATATGGAACAACAGACTGATTCCAAATAGGAAAAAGAGTCCGTCAAGGCTGTATATTGTCACCTTGCTTATTTAACTTATATGCAGAGTACATCATGAGAAATGCTGGACTGGAAAAAACACTAGCTGGAATCATGTTTGCTGGGAGAAATATCAATAACCTTAGATACACAGATGACACCATCCTTATGGCAAAAAGTGAAGAGGAACTTAAAAGCCTCTTGATGAAAGTGAATGAGGAGAGTGAAAAGATTGGCTTAAAGCTCAATATTCAGAAAATGAAGATCATGGCATCCGGTCCCATCACTTCATGAAAGCAGATGGGGAAACAGTGGAATCAGTGTCAGACTTTATTTTTTGAGACTCCAAAATCACTGCAGATGGTGACTGCAGCCATGAAATTAGAAGATGCTTACTCCTTGGAAGAAAAGTTATGACCAACCTAGATAGTATATTCCAAAGCAGAGACATTACTTTGCCGACTAAGGTCCGTCTAATCAAGGCTATGGATTTTCCTATGGTCATGTATGGATATGAGAGTTGGACTGTGAAGAAGGCTGAGCAGTGAATAATTGATGCTTTTGAACTGTNTCCGACTAAGGTCTGTCTAATCAAGGCTATGGCTTTTCCTATGGTCATGTATGGATATGAGAGTTGGACTGTGAAGAAGGCTGAGCAGTGAATAATTGATGCTTTTGAACTGTGGTGTTGGAGAATACTCTTGAGAGTCCCTTGGACTGCAAGAAGATCCAACTAGTCCATTCTGAAGGAGATATACCCTGGTATTTCTTTGGACGGAATGATGCTAAAGCTGAAACTCCAGTACTTTGGCCACCTCATGCAAAGAATTTACTCATTGGAAAAGACTCTGATGATGGGAGGGATTGGGGGCAGGAGGAGAAGGGGACGTCCGAGAATGAGATGGCTGGATGGCATCACAGACTCGATGGATGTGAGTCTCAGTGAACTCCAAGAGATGGTAATGAACAGGGAGGCCTGGCATGCTACAATTCATGGGCTTGCATAGAGTCGGACATGACTGAGCGACTGAACTGAACTGATAGCAAAAATGATTCAGTATCTCAGAAATTAAATGGTTTTAAGGACAGAGATGATGCAAGAAATGTTTAATAAAAACCTAGATGAACTGAAAAACAAGCTGAGATAAACAGTACAATAAATGGTGGGGGGGGGCACTAGAATTAATCTATAACAGAGTAACTGACAAACAGAAATGTGTTAGTGACCTGGAAGACAGAATGGTGGAAATTACTGCAATGGAACAAAATAAAGAGAAAAGACTTAAAGCAATATAGAAAGTCTATGAGACTTCTGGGACAAAAATTTGCATTATAATATTCCTTGAAGGAGAAGAGAGAGCACAATGACCTGATAACATGTTTTTAGAGATACGAGCTGAAATATTTTTCTAATATGGGAAAGCAAATAGCAATTCAAGTTCAGGAAGTGAAAATTCAAAATAATTTTTAAAATGGCAATAGGAACATGCATATATATAATTACCTTAAATAAAAATGGATTTAATGCTCCAATCAACAGACGTTGACTGGTTGAATGGATATAAAAATAATGTTAATATATTTATATATTTGCTGTCTATAAGAGACACACTTGTGATATACGGACATATACAGATTGAAAGTGAGAGGATGAAAAAAGCTATTTCATGCAAATTAAAATAAAAATAAATCTGGAGTATCAATGCTATCAGGCAAAATAGACTTTAAATCAAATATTTTTATAGAGCCAAAGAAGGATATTATTAAAAGGTCAAAGGATAAATGCAAGATCAAGATACAACAGTTTTAAATATATGTACTTCCAATATAGGAGCATATCAATATAGAATCAATATATAAGGCAAATTAATAACAATAATAAACAGAGATGTTGAGAGTAACACAGTCATAGTATTTAGCATTCCACTTTCATCAATCAACAGATCATCCAGCTAAAAATTTAACAAGGAAACCTAGAACTCAAATGACTGTAGACAAGATGAACTTAATTGATATTTACAGAGCATCCTATTCGAAAGCAGCTGAATATATATTCTTCTCAAGTGCACCTGGAATATTTTCTAGAGTAAATTAAAAGCACAATGATCCCAAACCCTTGCAATGTAGCAAAAGTAATTTGAGAGCAGTTTATAGCAATACTATCTTATCTCAGAAAGCAAGAAAATTTCAACTAAACAACCTAAACTTACTGCTAAAGTAATTAGAGAAAGAAGAACAAACACAACCTAAAGTAAGTGGAAAGAAATCACAAAGATCAGAAATAAACAAAATAGAGGGGAAAAAATTGCTAAGACCAATGGAACTAAAAACTGTTTAATTGAAGAGATAAGAAAAATTGATAAACACTCAAGAAGGAAAAAAAAAAAAAAGGAGAGGACTCAAATCAACAAAATTAAAGATGAAAAAGGAAAGTCACTACTGACACCAAAAAAATACAAAGGATCATAAGATACTGTGACAAGCAGATGTATTCCAATAAAATGGACAACCTGACAGAAACATACAAATTCTTAGAAAGGTACTATCTCTTAAGACTGAACCAGGAGGAAAAATAAAATATGAACAGACAGATCACAAGCACTAAAAGTGATTTAAAAACTCTCAGCAAAAAGAAGTCCAGGAGCACATGGCATCAAAGGTCATGTCTACGTGCATCCTAATGTTCATCACAGCACTATTTATAATAGGCAGGACATGGAAGCAATCTAGATGTCCATCAGCAGATTAATGGATAAGAAATCTGTGGTATGGTACATATACACAATGGAATATTAATCAACCATTAAAAAGAATACATTTGAATCAGTTCTAATGAGGTGGATGAAACTGGAGCCTAATATACAGAGTGAAATAAGTCAGAAAGAGAAACACCAATACAATATATTGACACATATATGTGGAATTTAGAACGATGGTAACAATAACCTTGTATGCGAGACAGCAAAAGAGAAACAGACGTATTGAACAGTCTTTTGGACTCTGTGGAAGAGGATGAGGGCAGGATGAGATGGGAGAATGGCACTGAAACATGTCAATTATCACATGTGAAATGAATCGCCAGTCCAGGTTCGATGCATGATACAGGGTGCTCGGGGCTGGTGCACTGGGACGACCCAGAGGGATGGGATGGGGAGGGAAGTGAAACGGGTATTCAGGATGGGGAACACATGTACACTGAAGGCAGATTCAACTCAATGTATGGAAAATCAATACATTATTGTAAAGTAAAATTAATTAAATTAAACTAAACAAAACAAGCAAAGGTCACGTCTACTAAATTTTATAGAAGAGTTAACACCTATCATTCTGAAGCTGTTCCAAAAAAATTGCAAAAGAAAACTGCCCAAGTCACTCTATGAGGCTATCAGACAAAGACACAACAAAGAAAAAAGAAAAACACAGGTCAATCTCACTGATGAACACAGATGAAAATATCCTCATCAAATACTAGCCATTCATGTCCAACAATTCATTCAGTTCAGTTCAGTTCAGTCGTTCAGTCATTCATTCGTGTCCGACTCTTTGTGACCTCATGAGTCGCAGCACGCCAGGCCTCTCTGTCCATCATCAACTCCCAAAGTTCACTCAAACTTACATCCATTGAATTGGTGATGCCATCCAGCCATCTCATCCTCGGTCGTCCCCTTTTCCTCTAGCACTCAATCCCTCCCAGCATCAGAATCTTTCCCAATGAGTCAACTCTCCACATGAGGTGGCCAAAGTACTGGAGTTTCAGCTTTAACATTATTCCTTCCAAAGAAATCTCAGGGCTGCTCTCCTTTAGAATGGACTGGTTGGATCTCCTTGCAGTCCAAGGGACTCTCAAGAGTCTTCTCCAACACCACAGTTGAAAAGCATCAATTTTTTTAGTGTTCAGCTTTCTTCATTGTCCGACTGTCATATCCATACATGACCACAGGAAAAGCCATAGCCTTGAATAGATGGACCTTTGTTGGCAAAGTAATATCTCTTCTTTTCAATATGCTATCTAGGTTGGTCATAACATTCCTTCAAAGGAGTAAGTGTCTTCTAATTTCATGGCTGCAATCACCATCTGCAGTGATTTTGGAGCCCCCCAAAAATAAAGTCTGACACTGTTTCCACTGTTTCCCCATCTATTTGCTGTGAAGTGATGGGACCAGATGCCATGATCTTCGTTTTCTGAATGTTGAGCTTTAAGCCAAGTTTTTCACTCTCCTCTTTTACATTCATCAAGAAGCTTTTTAGTTCCTTTTCACATTCTGCATTAAGGGTAGTGTCATCTGCATATCTGAGATTACTGATATTTCTCCAGGCAATCTTGATTCCAGCTTGTGCTTCTTCCAGCTCAGTGTTTCTCATGATGTACTCTGCATGTAAGTTAAATAAGCAGAGTGAAAATATACAGCCTTGATGTACTCCTTTTTCTATTTGAAACCACTCTGTTGTTCCTTATCCAGTTCTTACTGTTGCTTCCTGAGCTGCATATAGTTTTCTCTAGAGGCAATTCAGTTGGTCCAGTATTCCCATCTCTTTCAGAATTTTTAACAGTGCATTGTGATCCACACAGTCAAAGGCTTTGGTACAGTCAATAAAGCAGAAATAGATATTTTTCTGGAACTCTTTTGCTTTTTCCATGATCCAGCAGATGTTGGCAATTTGATCTCTGGTTCCTCTTCCTTTTCTAAAACCAGCTTGAACATCTGGAGGTTCGTGGTTCACGGATTGCTGAAGTCTGACTTGGAGAATTTTGGGCATTACTTTACTAGCATGTGAGATGAGTGCAATTGTGCAGTAGTTTGAGCATTATTTGGCATTGCCTTTCTTTGGGATTGGAATGAAAACCGACCTTTTCCAGTTCACTAGGAGGATCATATAGTATGAGCAAGAGGGATTTATTCCAGGGATGAAAGGATTTTTAAATATTCACAAATAAAATAATGTGATTTTCCTCATCAAAAAAGTGATTAATAAAGAGCAGATAATAATCTTAATAATGCAGAAAAAGCTTCTGAGGAAATTCAGCAAGCACTTTGATACCATGTGATCCTATAATCTTACTTCTGGGCATATATCCAGAGAAAAACATGGATGAAAAGGATATATTCACTGAAATGTTCATTGCAGCTCTGTTTACAGTAGTCAAAACATGAAAACAACTTAAATGTTCTTCGACAGAAGAATGGATAAAGAAGACATGGTATGCATATAAGACTATTATTTGGCTATTAAAAAAAAGTACAAAATAAAATCATTTGCAACAACAAAGATGGTCCTAGGAGATTTTCATACTAAGTCAGACAAAGAAAAAGAAATACAGTATGATATTATATGATATCACTTACACAGATAATCTAAAAAAATGATAAAAATAAACATTTACAAAGCAGAAACAAACTCACAGACTTAAATAACTAACTTATGGTAACCAGGGTTGTAAGGTGAGGGAAGTTATAGGAAGGAAATTGGGGACTGATATGCATACACTGCTATATTTAAAATGGATGACCAGCAATGTTCTACTATAACACAGGGAACTCAGCTCAGTATTATGCAACTATATAAATGGGAAAATTTTTGAAAAAGAATAGATATAAGTATGTGTGTGTGTGTGTGTGTGTGTGTGTGTGTGTGTGTGTGTAAATGAATTACTTTGCTGTATGCTTGAAGTTATCAAAACATTGTCAATCAACTATAATCCAATATAAAATTAAAAGCTTACAAAAGTTCTTAAAACACTAATATAATTGTGGCTTTTGATATTGTTTGTTATAATTCAGGTGATGTCTTGTGAGATTTTACTAGAATTCAAATATTTAAAGTCACAAGAATACATGCACTATCAAAAATTATTTTCTGTTGTTTCTGATATGTTCTTAGTCAAAGCAAGTTCACACACACACACACACACACACACACATATGTGTATATATATATATATATATATATATATATATAAACTAAAGCCAGAATATGAAAACAATATCCAAGCAAAAATTGCGTTGAAAAATTTAAGTTGGCAAGGAAAATTGTATTCAAAACTACTGCTTTGAAGCAAATGATTAAAAGGTTTTTAAGACCTTAGGTAGTGGGATAAAAATTCATTTTTGTTTCCTGTTTGGCTTTGCCCAAAGAAGAACTAAGCTTTCTCAAATTTTTATACAAGAGGTAATTTTACAACCGGAGTAAGGCAACTGCCAAAGTTAGGCTTCTGCACTCTTATGAAAAGTGAGGAATATGGGCACTGTCTTCCTTGATGATGACATGTCAAAGAAATGGTTCCCAGTTCCTTGAGAAATTCTTTCTTGGTTTATAAATATCAAGAATCTTTTAAAAAAGTTTCTCAGGCAAAGAACTTAAAACAATTTGTTCTACTCTGAACATAATGTTTTCTAGTCATGTTTCTAAACATACCACAGTCTTACAGAGAAAGAGAAGAACTTGACTTTCTTCTCTGTAGGAGAAAATCTTATAAATGTATTAGCAAATACAGTCTGTCATTTTTGTTATTTGTTATTATTATTAAGAGTGCAGACTGATCTTGCTTTCAAATTTAGTTATGTCACTTACAAATATGCAAACTTAAGAAAATTATAGCATGTATCTACCTACAACATGGTTTCTTCTTTAGCAAAAATGCTTCAATGCTTTTAGAATTTTGCTCAAGATTAACTATAATTTGAGCAGTGATTGGTAAATTGCCTAGCTTATAATACATTTTAAGTATCATTTCAGTTCAGTTCAGTCACTCAATCGTGTCCGACTCTTTGCGACCCCGTGAATCGCAGCATGTCAGGCTTCCCTGTCCATCACAAACTCCCGTAGTTCACTCACATTCACATCCATCGAGTCAGTGATGCCATCCAGCCATCTCATCCTCTGTTGTCCCCTTCTCCTCCTGCCCCCAATCCCTCCCAGCATCAAAGTCTTTTCCAATGAGTCAACTCTTCGCATGAGGTGGCCAAAGTACTGGAGTTTCAGCTTTAGCATCATTCATTCCAAAGAAATCCCAGGGCTGATTTCCTTCAGAATGGACTGGTTGGAACTCCTTGCAGTCCAAGGGACTCTCAGGAGTCTTCTCCAACACCACAATTCAAAAGCATCAATTCTTCGGCGCTCAGCCTTCTTCACAGTCCAACTCTCACATCCATACATGACTACTGGAAAAACCATAGCCTTGACTAGACAGACCTTAGTGAGCAAAGTAATGTCTCTGCTTTTGAATATGCTATCTAGGTTGACTATAACTTTTCTTCCAAGGAGTAAGCATAAATATTTATATTTTGAAGTAGCTTATGATCTTTTTTTTTTTTTTGAGCTGATAAGAGTAAATTATCTATAGTGTATATGGAAGAAGTTAAATTACTTTCAATACTTTGAACTCTAGCTACTTCCTATATGACCAGAAGAAAAAGTGATGGTTCTATACATATATCTGATAAAAAAAAATGCATCTTTAATTTTTCACAAGTAAAGATCAAGTGATGGTTTAGTCTCTAAATCATCCTGACTCTTGCAACCCCATGGACTGTGGTCTGCTAAGCTCCTCTGTCCACGGGATTTCCCAGGCAAGAATACTGAAGTGGGTTACTATTTCCTTCTCCAGTGTATTTTCCCAAACCAGGGGTTGAACCCAGGTCTTCTGCACTGCAGGCAATCTCCTGCATTATAGCTGGATTCTTCACCCTTTGAGCCACCAGGGGAGACACAGATCAGAGTAGTGTGCATTTACATGTGGAATTTACCATAGATTGGTTGACCTCCTCAAAGAGCTATGTAACAATAGTTAATTTCTCAGAATTTAAAAAGACCATATATTCAATAAAATATTTTATTCTTACAGTCTTTGGTCTATGTTTTAGTGACCATCTGGATAAACAAAAGAGTTCTTGCTCATAATAAATTCATAATGTATTAAAGTGATTCATAGTCTGAGGAGCATATTAGAATGACTTGAAAAGTAGCTCTCACATTACAATGATCAAGTAAAAATATTACAAAAAAATATTATACAAAGGTATTGGTATTTTTTAACAGATTATTAGGTTTTCTTTATTGTGGCCAGGGCAAGAATTACCTATATAGTAATTAGCTCAGAGACTACAGTGAAAAAAAAATCGGTTTATTTTTGGACTAAAAACAACAACAACAAAAATCATTATTTGTTATATCAGGATTAAAGTACATATTTACAAAACAAAAATTTCTTTTAAAAAATCTATCTAGGTCTAAAAATAAAGAATTCTATTAATACATATTTAATATTTATTTTGTTCCAAGTTTATTTGAGATTATAAGAAATTATACCTTAGAAAATTCTATTTCAAGATATATATTTTGAAAATTGAGACTGATAATAATTCGACTCTGATCTGACGACTGAGAAACGCCAAAAGGACAGACAATGATTTTTTTGGCTCATTTGTAATATATATTTTATTATTCATCCTTGAGTTGCCTATGTATGGACAAGGCAAAAATTATTTCTCTTCACATTCTTCATTTAAATTTTTATCTATAATGCTTAGATCTACCTGTACTTCTTAGGCATCTGAGGATACTTAGTACCTATATGTATTACGCACCTAGCGAATGATAACAAGATCTAAACTTGTAATTAAAGAACGACTGACCTAGCATAAACAGGAAAATGCATATAAGCACATATTGATCATTTTAAATTTGTATGTCGATGGTAAGAAGTCACTGTCATCAAAAATTTAAAGCAGCTCCAAAATTAATCATTCATTCTGCTGGTACTCCAAATATATCAGGGAAATTAATATCCTAACTCACTTTATTTGATTTAGTAAAAATGTAATTAAGTATTACTTGACCTTATCCCCCAAGCACTTGATTACTGATCATTTCAGAACTGAGGCTTATGGTAGTAAGCAATATATTTTATATAGTTTTAATCTAATTTAATTCTGTCTAGTTTATAAATATATTTAAATGATATATTTTTAAATTATACCGTTAATTTTACTGAATTTCACAGCAACTTCAGAGTAAAGTCAGACACCATTGTACTATAATTGTTTTGCATTTCTTTTTGAATAATAATACTGTATAGCCAAATAAAGTCAGTGAAGTGTATGCAATCATATTATCTAATGCTGTTTGTGATGCTTTACCACTTGCTTCTTGGGAGCTAAAGAAAAATGTGTCCTCATTGTAGGAGTAATAAACACAGACAATTATGCATAATTATGGAGATTAAGTTCCAATTAAGGTTCAATTCAATAATACCTCTATCCAGAAATCTTTTCAAGTTTTTAGTGACATGACAGAAGATCAAAGTAACTAAGGTATTAATCTCTATTATGGTTTAAGGAAAAAAAAAGTTTGATTAGGGAATTCTGTAAGTATTCCAGTATTCAGGCAGCATGACAAGTTCAAAAGCACATCTCCATTTACATTAGTATTTGGACAGTTATCTCTTACTTGATATAGTATTTCAGAGTCAGGAAAGAGGTTTTATATTCCCAAACTATATTTACTGCTTGGAAATATGCCAAAGAATCAGTTATCAGTCTGATTTTACCTACAAAAGTGTGTTTAAAATATTGCAATGTTGCCTAACAGACTTAGAATATTTCCTGATGAAACTTCACAAATCATTTCAGAATCCCACAGCTGCATCCTGGAACCCTGAGCTCTCTCCCACATCCTATGGGCACTTCAAAAACTTCTCCCCTATCATTTTTCTGTTTACTTGCTTACTTTTTCACTTATTTGTCTGGACCATGTCTTAGCTGTGGGATACAAGATCCTCAGTCTTTGTTGTGGCATATGCGGTCTTTGGTAGCTGGAGTTGCAGCATGCAAACTCTTAGTTGTGACATGTGGGATCCAATTACCAGAAGAGGAGTCACACCTCCTCACCCACTTTGGGAGTTCAGAGTCTCAGTCCCAAGCAATCAGTGAATTCTATACTCACTACATATAGCACCAGAAAGATCCTAAAAATTAAATATAGGGAGAATAAAAGAAAAATTAGTGATCAAATATTATAATGTGAAACCCAATAAATACTTCCTAAAAAACATAAAACCAAGTATTATCCGATGTTAGACCTCACCTATGTATTTTCAAACAATGTCCAATAATAAATACATTAAGTCTAGGACATAGAATCAATGATCTATGTAACTGAAGTTAACATGCATGTAAAAAAGACAGAGTCCTTGTTTAATAGCCCTCATTTGTTTCAGTGATTTTTTTAAAAAATAACAGAATGAAAATAAAAGAAGGGGATGTTTTGAATCAAATTAATATGTCCTCCCTAATTTCATATGTTGAAGTTCTAACCCCCAATATCATAATATTTGGAGAAGAGACCTTTAGGACACAGAATTAAATTAGATAATAGAAGTAATATATTCATGGTGGAATTAATGACCTTTGAAAAGGAGGAAGAGAGAGAGATCTCTCTCTCTCCAGGAAATCAAAAAGGAAAGGCCATATGAATGAAAAGTCAAGAAGGCCATCTGCACTCCAAGAAGAGAGATCTGACCAGATGATGACCCTGCTCGCACATTGATCTTGGACTTCTAATATCTGTGAGATCTTCCAAAAGTTTGAGAAATAAATTTTTATTGACATGATATTTTGGCATTTGCCTTTCTTTCGGATTGGAATGAAAACTAACTTTTCGAGCCCCATGGCCACTGCTGTATTTTCCAAATTTGCTGGCATACTGAGTGCAGCACTGTCACAGCATCATATTTTAGGTTTTGAAATAGCTCAATTGGAATTCCATTACTAGCTTTGTTCATAGTATTACTTCCTAAAGCCCACTTGACTTCACATTCTAAGATGTCTGGCTCTAAGTGAGTGATCACACCATCATGACTATCTGGGTCATGAAGATTTTTTTTTTTTTGTATAGCTTTTTGTGTATTCTTGCCACCTCCTCTTAATATCTTCTGTTTCTCTTAGGTCCATAACATTCCTGTCTTTATTGAGCCCATCTTTGCATGAAATGTTCCCTGGCTATCTCTAATTTTCTTGAAGAGATCACTAATCTTTCCCATTCTATTGTTTTCCTCGATTTCTTTACACTGATCACTGAGGAAGGCTTTCTTATCTCTTCTTTCTATTCTTTGGATCTCTCCATTCAAATAGGTATACCTTTCCTTTTCTCCTTTACTTTTTGCTTCTCTTTTATTTTCACAGCTAATTTTAAGGCCTCCTCAGACTGCCATTTGCTTTTATGCATTTATTTTTCTTGGGGATGGTCTTGATTGCTGTCTCCTGTACAATGTCATGAACCTACATCCATATTCATCAGACACTCTGTCTATTAGATCTAGTCACTCAAATCATCAAAAAAGCAAGAAAGGTTCAGAAAAAAATATCTATTTCTGCTTTATTGACTATGCCAAAACCTTTGACTGTGTAGATAACCACAAGCTGTGGAAAATTCTGAAACAGATGAGGAGTGAGGAAATACCAGGCCACCTGAGCTGCCTTTTGAGAAATCTGTATGCGGGTCAGGAAACAATAGTTAGAACTGGGCATGGAACAACAGACTGGTTCCAAATAAAAAAAAAGAGTACATCAAGGCTGCACATTGTCACCTTGCTTATTTAACTTATATGTAAAGTACATCATCAGAAATGCTGAGCTGGATGAAACACAAGCTGGAATCAGGATTTCTGGGAGAAATATCAATAACCTCAGCTATTCAGATGACACCACCCTTATGGCAGAAAGCAAAAAAACTAAAGAGCCTCTTGATGAAAGTGAAAGAAGAGAGTTTAAAGGTTGGCTTAAAGCTCAGCATTCAGAAAACTAAGATCATGGCATCCTTTCACATCACTTCATGGCAAATAGATGGGGAAACAATGGCAGACTTTTTTTTTGGGGGGGTGGGGGCTCCAAAATAATTGCAGATAGTGACTGCAGCCATGAAATTAAACGATACTTACACCTTGGAAGAAAAGTTATGATCAACCTAGACAGCATATTAAAAAGCAGAGATTACTTTGCCAACAAAGGTCCATCTATTCAAGGCTATGGTTTTTCCAGTAGTTGTGTATGAATGTGAGAACTGGACTATAATGAAAGCTGAGCGCTGAAGAATGATACTTTTGAACTGTGGTGTTGGAGAAGACTCCTGAGAGTCCCTTGGACTGCAAGGACATCCAACAAGTCCATCTTAAAGGAAATCAGTCCTGAATGTTCATCGGAAGGACTGATGTTGAAGCTGAAACTCCAATATTTTGGCCACCTGATGTGAAGAGCCAACTCGTATGAAAAGATCCTGATGCTTGGAAAGATTGAAGGCAGGAGTGGAAGGGGATGACAGAGAATGAGATGGCTGGATGGCATCATCGACTCTATGGACACGAGTTTGAGTAAATTCTGGGAGTTGACGATGGATAGGGAAGCCTGGGGTGGTGCAATCCATGGGGTGGCAAAGAGTCAGACACGACTGAGTGACTGAATTGAACTGAACTGATACATTTTGGTAGGAAAAGAAGAGGGACTCAAGTGAATTTAAAGTCTTTAATATTTGAAAATAGATTTATTTTGCTTTCACATTGAATCAATAAAAGGTGTGCCATAAAATTTTATGTGGGAAAATTTTTTTCTCCAGAATTTTGCGGGGAACATGCCAATGTCTTATAGCTTCCAACATGTCTGCTTCTAAATTTTTGTTCTTTATGTGAATGCATTTGTTATAATAATATTTTCTTGCACAGTAGCTTGTAGAATTTTATTTTTTGCCTCACTATGCTGATGCCCAATGAACAATAGTATCATGGCTAAGTATGTAATTATTTATTTAGGAAATATTGTTCATATTTTGTTCAAACTTTACTTAATTAAAAATTGGATGACTTTTTTCCTTTTGTTTGCTCCAATATGTCACAATGGTATAACTCTTTTTAAGGTATTGAACCTCCTGAACAATTTCTCTAACTTTAAAGCCTACAGATGATAACAAAAACTTTGATTCAATTGAAATAATGTAACATTTTTCAGAGTATGTTTCATAAAATATAGGCCTTCTCACCAGGAGAATTTACATAAAGCAAATGGCTCATAGTTAACATCAGCTTAGGAAATGCGTGGCTGAACATTTATTAACTGTTAGTATTATTAGAATATTTTGTATACCAGGTACTTTTTAGTTATTCATAAAAGACACATGCTGTAAAATATATAATAATTAAAAATATTGTTTTCAGAAGGCATCACATAAAACTAGTTCTAAATAATAAACTGTAAAATTATCTCTAGTGATATCACCTTGACTTTCTTATGTGCCTTCATAAAGCTATCAGTCTAAATCATCAATTTAAAATTAGCTATGAGGCGAAGTCACTCAGTCGTGTCCAACTCTTTGTGACTCCATGGACTGTAACCTACTAAGCTTCTCTGTCCATGGGATTCTCCAAGCAAGAATACTGGAGTGGATTGCCATTTCCTTCTCCAGGGGATCTTCCCAATCCAGGGATCGAACCCAGGTCTCCTGCATTGCAGGCAGACACTTTAACCTCTGAGTCACCAGGGAAGCCCAAAATTAGCTATAAATGCCATGATAACTCAGATGTATGTATTGGTTTCTTCTATATTTATAAAATAAACTTGTCCTATTGGCAATTGCTTCATATAAATATAATAAATTAAGCTCCTTTTTTAAAATTAGCTATAAATACACAAAAGCATCCTATTTTGAGATAAAAGCAACTTAATTATATAACTCAAAGAAAGAATATATTATTTTGTTTCAGCAAAAACAAAAGTAAAGCAAATGCAACTACCATGACTAAAATAACCATTCATTTAATAAACATTTATGGAAAACCAATAGACTAGGTCATTAGATTCTAGAGAGTTAAGATGGTTCACCTCTGCCTTTTTTTTTAATATAAAATTATTTATTTTAACTGGAAGTTAACTACTTAACCAATATTGTATTGGTTTTGCCATACATCAACATGAATCTGCCACAGGTATACACATGTTCGCCATCCTGAATCCCCCTTCTTCCTCCCTCCCAGTACCATCCCTCTAGGTACAGGAGCTTAGAAAATTCGTGGATGGAAGAGCCTGGTAGGCTGCAGTCCATGGGGTTGCTAAGAGTCTGACACGACTGAGCAACTTCACTTTCACTTTTCACTTTCATGCATTGGAGAAGGAAATGGCGACCCACTCCAGTGTTCTTGCTTGGAGAATTCAGGGACGGGAAAGCCTGGTGGGCTGCCATCTGTAGGATCGCACAGAGTTGGACACGGCTGAAGAAACATAGCAGCAGCAGCAGCAGCAGTCAGATATTAGGCAAATCCCTAGCAATCTAGCTGATATGTGGTATCAGAATGGCACACACAATGTTTTGAGTTCTCAGAGGTGGACACTAAAGTCTAAACTGAATGAGTGACAATGGTTAATATGTGCTTTTTGAGGAGGTGGTATCTAAACCTTGAAAAGCGATATGGAGTTGATTGGAAAGGAGTCACAAGCAGCAGCTGGGAACGGGGTGCTTAGATTGTTCACTCTGAATAACTCTGTATGCTTTATGGAGTTAATTATGGTCTGGAGACTTAGCTAAGGTTTACTGACTATTTTTCCAGTCTGCTTATATAATAAATAATAACCTTGTCATCAAGAAGAAATGTTTATATTTGTTTGTTTTTGTTCTTTTTGCTTTCCCCCCCAGATAAGCAGCACTTAACATTCTTAAATAGAACTGAGTAAAAGTAGGTGTTTAATTTTTCATTTTATGGCAAACTTACAATTTATTGTAGTATTAAGGCTACGTACAGCAAATGGCTAGTTACTTTTATTTTTTTTTTTCTTTGTGGTAAGATATTCAGTAGCAGAAGCTAAAGAATAGTAGCTTTAGGTGTACATATACACAATAATAATGGTAAATAATAATAACAGTACTGCTAGGCTTTAAAAACAAAGAATTCATCAGAAGTCCAAAGTTGGGGTTTTATTAACTATTTCTTAAAAAATTGTACAAACGGTAACAATTTGCAGCATTCCTTATATTGTTAACTTACAGAAACCCAAAGTTATTTCTTTTTAAATGCACAGTCTGCAACAAAGAGTAAATTCTGTTGAAGCATTTATGAATGTATCACTTCAAAGACAATCCAGATATGACCTTTCTGCCTGGTCACTTTACGTCTCAGTAGATAAGCTTGCCAATTTGTACTGAATGATGAAATTTTCAATTTGGTTTCATTTTCCTGTTATCAAGAAATAAAACATTGGTTTAGAAACAAAGAACAATCACATCAGAAATCTTTATTCAATATTTTTATGTGTAAAACTTTTCCATCCATGATTTACTGTTGTTTAAAAATCCTTCCTGATAATCACTGTCATTGACTCCAAAGATGCATTTTATTTGTAATAATGTATGAATCATAAGGGCACTAAGCACGGGTGGCTGTGATTGGCACACTAAGCTCAGGCAGCTGTGACTGGTGCACTAAGCGCAGCCGAGAGAAGCTACCCCACCTCCGAGGTCAGGGGCAGCGGCCGAGAGTGCCAGGCTGTGATGGCACAGGAAAGGCCAGGAGGAGCTACACCATGTACGAGGTCAAGGGCAGCGGCCCAGAGGAGCAACCCCAAGTCCAAGGAGTGGTGGCTGCACAGGCGCAGAAGGGCCTAGAGGAGCTATCCCATGTTGAAGGTCAGGAAGGGTGGTGGTAAGGAGTTACCCTTCGTCCAAGCTAAGGAGCAATGGCTGCTCTTTGCTGGAGCAGCCATGAAGAGATAATCCATGCTCAAGGTAAGAGAAACCCAAGTAAGATGATAGGTGCTGCAGGAGGGCATCAGGGGCAGACACACTGAAACCATACTCACAGAAAACTAGTCAATCTAATCACACTAGGACCACAGCCTTATCTAACTCAGTGAAACTAAGCCATGCCTGCGGGGCAACCCAAGAAAGGCGGGTCATGGTGGAGAGGTCTGACAGAATGTGGTCCACTGGAGAAGGGAATGGCTAACCACTTCAGTATTCTTGTCTTGAGAACTCCATGAACAGTATGAAAAGGCAAAATGATAAGATACTGATAGAGAACTCCCCAGGTTATAGGTGCTCAACAGCTACTGGAGATCAGTAGAGAAATAACTCCAGAAAGAGTGAAGGGATGGAGCCAAAGCAAAAACAATACCTAGCTGTGGATGTGACAGGTGACAGAAGCAAGACCCAGTGCTGTAAAGAGCAACATTGCATAGGAACCTGGAATGTTAGGTGCATGAATCAAGGCAAATTGGAAGTGGTCAAAGAAGTGATGGCAAGAGTGAACGTCGACATTCTAAAATCAGTGAACTAAAATGGATGGGAATGGGTGAACTTAACTCAGATGACCATTATATCTACTACTGTGGGCAAGAATCCCTCAGAAGAAATGGAGTAGCCATCATGCTCAACAAAAGAGTCCGAAATGCAATACTTGGATGCAGTCTCAAAAACAACAGAATGATCTCTGTTCATCTCCAAGGCAAACCATTCAATATCACAGTTATCCAAGTCTATGTCCCAATCAGTAAAACTGAAGAAGCTGAAGCTGAATGGCTGTATGAAGACCTACAAGACGTTTTAGGACTAACACTCAAAAAAGGTGTGCTTTTCATTATAGGGGGTTGGAATGCAAAAGTAGGAAGTCAAGAAACACCTGGAGGAACAGGCAAATTTGGCCTTGGAATGTGGAATGAAGGAGGGCAAAGACAAATAGAGTTTTGCCGTGAAAATGCACTGGTCATAGCAAATGCCCTCTTTCAACAACACAAGAGAAGACTCTACACATGGACATCACCAGATGGTCAACANTCGTCCAAGCTAAGGAGCAATGGCTGCTCTTTGCTGGAGCAGCCATGAAGAGATAATCCATGCTCAAGGTAAGAGAAACCCAAGTAAGATGATAGGTGCTGCAGGAGGGCATCAGGGGCAGACACACTGAAACCATACTCACAGAAAACTAGTCAATCTAATCACACTAGGACCACAGCCTTATCTAACTCAGTGAAACTAAGCCATGCCTGCGGGGCAACCCAAGAAAGGCGGGTCATGGTGGAGAGGTCTGACAGAATGTGGTCCACTGGAGAAGGGAATGGCTAACCACTTCAGTATTCTTGTCTTGAGAACTCCATGAACAGTATGAAAAGGCAAAATGATAAGATACTGATAGAGAACTCCCCAGGTTATAGGTGCTCAACAGCTACTGGAGATCAGTAGAGAAATAACTCCAGAAAGAGTGAAGGGATGGAGCCAAAGCAAAAACAATACCTAGCTGTGGATGTGACAGGTGACAGAAGCAAGACCCAGTGCTGTAAAGAGCAACATTGCATAGGAACCTGGAATGTTAGGTGCATGAATCAAGGCAAATTGGAAGTGGTCAAAGAAGTGATGGCAAGAGTGAACATCGACATTCTAAAATCAGTGAACTAAAATGGATGGGAATGGGTGAACTTAACTCAGATGACCATTATATCTACTACTGTGGGCAAGAATCCCTCAGAAGAAATGGAGTAGCCATCATGCTCAACAAAAGAGTCCGAAATGCAATACTTGGATGCAGTCTCAAAAACAACAGAATGATCTCTGTTCATCTCCAAGGCAAACCATTCAATATCACAGTTATCCAAGTCTATGTCCCAATCAGTAAAACTGAAGAAGCTGAAGCTGAATGGTTCTATGAAGACCTACAAGACATTTTAGGACTAACACTCAAAAAAGGTGTGCTTTTCATTATAGGGGGTTGGAATGCAAAAGTAGGAAGTCAAGAAACACCTGGAGGAACAGGCAAATTTGGCCTTGGAATGTGGAATGAAGGAGGGCAAAGACAAATAGAGTTTTGCCGTGAAAATGCACTGGTCATAGCAAATGCCCTCTTTCAACAACACAAGAGAAGACTCTACACATGGACATCACCAGATGGTCAACACCGAAATCAGATTGATTATATTCTTTGCAGCCAAAGATGGAGAAGCTCTATACAGTCGACAAAAACAAGACCAGGAGATGACTGTGGCTCAGATCATGAACTCCTTATTACCAAGTTCAGACTTATGTTGAAGAAAGTAGGGAAAACCACTAGACCATTCAGGTATAACCTAAATCAAATCCCTTATGATTATACAGTGGAAGTGAGAAACAGTTTTAAGGGCCTGGATCTGATAGATAGAGTGCCTGATGAACTATGGAATGAGGTTCATGACATTGTACAGGAGACAGGGATCAAGACCATCCCCATGGAAAAGAAATGAAAAAAAGCAAAATGGCTGTCTGGGGAGGCCTTACTGTGAAAAGAAGAGACGTGAAAAGCAAAGGAGAAAAGGAAAGATATAAGCATCTGAATGCAGCGTTCCAAAGAATAGCAAGAAGAGATTTAAAAAAAAAAAGCCTTCTTCAGTGGTCAATGCAAAGAAATAGAGGAAAGGAACATAATGGGAAAGGCTAGAGATGTCTTCAAGAAAATTAGAGATACCAAGGGAACATTTCTTGCAAATATGGGCTTCATAAAGGACAGAAATGGTAATGGACCTAGCAGAAGCAGAAGATATTAAGAAGAGGTGGCAAGAATACACAGAAGAACTATACAAAAAATATCTTCACAACCTAGATAATCACAATAGTGTGATCACTCACCTAGAGCCAGACATCCTGGAAAGTGAAGTAAAATGGGCCTTAGAAAGCATCATTATGAACAAAGCTAGTGGAGGTGATGGAATTCCAGTTGATTGTTTCAAATCTTGAAAGATGATGATGTGAAAGTGCTGCACTCAATATGCCAGCACATTTGGAAAACTCAGCAGTGGCCACAGGTCTGGCAACGTCAGTTTTCATTCCAATCCCAAAGAAAAGCAATGCCAAAGAATGCTCAAACTATCACACAATTGCACTCATCTCACATGCTAGTAAAGTAATGCTCCAAATTCTGAAAGCCAGGCTTCAGCAATATGTGAACCGTGAACTTCCTGATGTTCAAGCTGGTTTTAGAAAAAGCAGAGGAACCAGAGATCAAATTGCCAACATCCACTGGATCATGGAAAAAGCAAGAGAATTCCAGAGAAACATCTATTTCTGCTTTATTGCCCATACCAAAGTCTTTGTGTGGATCACAATAAACTGAGAAAAATTCTGAAAGAGATGGGAATACCAGCCCAATTGACCTGTCTCTTGAGAAATCTGTATGCATGTCAGGAAGCAACAGTTAGAACTGGACATGAAACAACAGGCTAGTTTCAAATAGGAAAATGAGTACTTCAAGGCTGTATATTGTTCACCGTGGTTATTTAACTTATATGCAGAGTACGTCATGAGAAATGCTGGGCTGGAAGAAGCACAAGCTGGAATCAAGATTGCTGGGAGAAATATCAATAACCTCAGATATGCATATGACACTACCCTTATGGCAGAAAGTGAAGAGGGACTAAAAAGCCTCTTTATGAAAGTGAAAGAGTGAAAAAGTTGGCTTAAAGCTCAACATTAAGAAAATGAAAATCATGGCATCCGGTCCCATGACTTCACGGGAAATAGATAGGGAAACAGTGGAAACAGTGTCAGACTTTATTTTGGGGGGCTGCAAAATTACTGCAGATGGTGATTGCAACCATGAAATTAAAAGGTGCTTACTCCTTGGAAGGAAAGTTATGACCAACCTACACAGCATATTTGAAAGCAGAGACATTAGCTTGCTGACTAAGGTCCCTATATTCAAGGCTATGGTTTTTCTTGTGGTCATGTATGGATGTGTGAGTTGGACTGTGAAGAAGGCTGAGCACCAAAGTATTGATGCTTTTGAAATGTGGTGTTGGAGAAGACTCTTGAGAGTCCCTTGGACTGCAAGGAAATCCATCCAATTCATTCTGAAGGAGATCAGCCCTAGGATTTCTTTGGAAGCAATGATGCTGAATTTGAAACTCCAGTACTTTGGCCACATCACGTGAATAGTTGACTCATTGGAAAAGACTCTAATGCTGGGAAGGATTGGGGACAGGAGGAGAAGGGCACGACTGAGGATGAGATGGCTGGATGGCATCTCTGACTTGATGGATGTGAGTCTGATTGAACTCCGGGTGTTGGTGATGGCCAGGGAGGCCTGGCTTGCTGCGATTGCTGTTGTCACAAGAGTCGAACATGACTGAGATAGTGATCTAACTGAACTGATGAAATATGGGGTTGGAGGTGGGACGGGGCTTCGGCAATGAGAGATCGTGTACACCTGTGGCTGATTCATGTCAATGTATGGCAAAACCAATACAGTATTGTAAAATAGAATAAAGTATTAAAAAAAAGGATTTTATACAAGTTAAGAGAAATGAATTTTATTTGTTTGTAATATTTCTTAGAAGAAGGGAAATATATTGAGGCATGTTATTGATTTATTGAAGTTATTAGAGTAATGGAATAACCATTAAAATATCTATTATCTGTGTTTTATGAAGTCATAGAGGTATATGGGTTAGCATTATGACTTGAAAAATGTTTCATAATGCAGAATAAAGAAAATATATTTATTTGAGGCACTGTAATACACCTTTGATATATCCCTTGATTTTTAAACCCAGTGACATTTTATTGAGTAAGTGAATTACATTTATAAAGTAAAAAGACAAAATTAAATCTTCACTGGATTAAGATTACTTATGCAAGAAATTACATTTCTCACGGAATGAGTCATAGCAGGAAGAAAGGTTTTGTTTTTTGTAGACTTTCATTACTAGTATCAGGACATCTAATGCTGAACAATGCATTCAATAAATTCAAATTCATTTGTACATTATTTATTCATTCTGAAATGCTCCAAAGAAAGTCACATGTCTTAGAATGGAGAAGATCTGGTTAATGCTCCATATAATAATTCTTGAGTCTTTTGCTTTTTCTTATTACTATTTTCTCCTCATCTTGGGCTTATTTGAAGCCAGAAGGGCAGAGCAGCATGGTCTCCCAGACCTGTAATTACTGCTTCTTATTCTGATGAATCAATATAAAATGTTAGCCTGAAACCTGATATCATCAACCACATTCTCTCTGTTTCACAGCAGGAAATAAAGTTATTTCAGAATCCAAGACACAGAAATGAGTGTTTATTGTAACATAATTTTGCCAGGCAAAACACTGAACCATTGTTTTCTCATAATACTCTTGGTTAAAATAGTTGATTCAATATTTTTGTAAAAATATGCTGTAACATGTAAACCAGCCTGAATATATTCCTTTCTTATACATATTTGTTGACAATATCTGTAATTAGGATGTAGATCAAAGAGTAAAACAGTTAAAAATATATATATTTAATAGTTTACTTTTAGTAGTTTTATTGTTTATTCTGTGTTTCTGTATATCTTTTCTGTTCTTTAGCATTTAATACTGTTCTAGTTTCTAGTCTATTTGGCATTTACTAAAATGGAACTAAGAAATCACTTGCAGAAAAATAAATAAAATATCACTTTAGAGACAATGTCAATAAAATGAAGGGGATATTTGACACTGAGTGGTTTTCAATTATGCAAAGTATCACAATGAAGCCATTACTTACTGTGTATGTTCTTATTAGTAACACCTGATGCATATCTGTTAAAATTTGAGAATTTTGACATTTTTGGATAGTAGATATATTGGTGATAGCATATTTTTAAGTCACAAATCTTCTAAATCTTTGCCGTTTGACATTCTTAATATCATCTTGCTACTCAAATATCAGACTGAATTCCAATGTCTTTCCCAGAAACAGTGACCTAGTATTTTTCACGTTACATGAAGTCTGTGAAGTAACCACCTCAAGAACCCTATGATGAGCACTACACTGAGTCATGACTGAGAACTATTATAACAATAAGCCAGTCAGGACAGAAGGGAAAATATATATATATACTTAAATACTGAATACTTTTTCATCCATATTTCTCTACCTAGACAGGAACAGAATGAATTTAGAGTTTAAATTTGAGAAAAGGCTTGTTTTGTGATACAGTTATTCACTCATCATATCTAGGCTAATGCACAATTTTAAATATAATATCCGACAACAAATCCCATTTTCTTTTCCTAAAATAGCTTTAAGGAATTTTAAAAAGATTTTTTGTAGTTTAGCTGAATGCTATGATACTTTAATGTTAAAAAATTTCACTGTTAATAACAGAATTATCAATCACATTATTTATCTGTATTACATTCTGATAGCATGCAAAATCTACAATTTTTCTCTTTTATTAGTAAACTGAGGAATTAACTCAGTTTATTAATTAATGTGTCTTCAAATATTTATTTGTGTTAAGTCCAGAAAACTTTTCCCTTTTAACTGATGGAAAAAAATAATAATGTCACATATACACAGAGGAAATAAATCAACTTGTGATGATGGTAGGTATTTTACCAGCTCCAGATGTTTGAAGCATTGTTTGTCATTTCTACAGACTGAATAAAAATGACATTCAGTGAAGAAGAAGGAGGTTCAGTAAAGAGGAAAAAGAAACTTGAAATCATACAATAGACCATAAATAAAGCACATAATTACTTCTTAGAAACAGAACAAAAGTTTATCATTCAAATAGCTCTCAATAGTTTAGCTTCATTCAGAAAGATGTTTACGTTTTATGTTAAATTTGAATACATTGGACTCATTCCTTAGGCAAGCCGGATTTTAGCTCAGTAGGCATTGGAGTAGATCCAGGTAGCTGACACAAGGCCTCAAATAAATAATCGTTAAAGTGTACAATACTACAACGGCATTAAATTAAACTTGACTTCTTAACAAAAAGATTCATTATTTGTATGCTTTGGGGAAATCTGACTTGTTCCCATAATTCTCTTATCTTGGTATTTTGAGCAGCTGGTTTAAAACAAAATATTTCTGCCACCTTAATTTATTACTCATAATTAATACTTATAAAATATAAATATTTACAAATGCCATAATTTACTAGTAAAATTATTTAAATCATTGCAGCTTAATTTCGAATGACATTATTAAGCATCTATCAGCCATTTGAAAAATCCATTAACCTATGTTGTATAATGTTTCCCTTGACCATATCCTTCTTTCTGTAATAGTGATGTCAAAGCAACTAAAATATTTATCTAACTTTACCTCTAAAGGCTAAACATGCATTTAAGCCTCTTTAAATTACTTCTGAATAATGTTTGTGCATCTCTAAGAGGGAATTTTTATAGACTCACATAGTTTTTCTCTTTGATATACTAAAGTATATGCCAGTTTCCTCATATAGCATAGTAGTATAACAGTGACAATAGACATTCAATATGACCAATGAACAGTGGGATGTGTGGATAATTATTCAATTCCACACTATCTGCCTGAACCATTGAGACAAAGACCTCCTTCAAGATGAGATGTTTTCCTTCTCTGTCTGACTTATATCACTAAGTATAATATCCCTATGTGTGCATGCTTAGTCACTTCAGTTGTATCCAACTCTCTGCAAAGCTATGGGTTGTAGCTCACCAGGCTTCTCTCTCCATGGAATCATGCAAGCAAGAGTAGGTTGCCATGGCCTTCTCCAGAGAATCTTCCCGACTTAGGGATTAAACCTGTGTCTCTTACATCTTCTGCATTGGCAGGTGGATTCTGTACCACTAGCCCCACCAGGAAAGTCCATATATTTGTATATGTGTATTTTTAAATATATGTGTATTTATATATGGGCCTCCGGGTGGCTCAGCAGTAAAGAATCCACCTGCAATGAAGGAGCTGCAGGATATGTGGATTCTGTCCCTGGGTTGGGAAGATACCCTGCAGACAGGACTGAAGTGACTTAGCACACATGCATATATTTCTATATAAAATGTATATATTATCATTATATATCACTTTGGTTATTTTATAGAGAGACTTAACATGATTTAAGATTATCATTTAATCTGTAGGAATATATAATTTTTCATATATATGTACATATATATAACAGAAAAAATCAAAAGGAACTTAAAATATATACATATTATAAGTAGCTTCACTTGATATCCCAGAAAATATTTTTTCACATTACTATTTTATGGTCCAATGTATTTCAAAGAAGACTTAGACTAAAATATAATGTGCATTATTCATTTGTCTAAGTATTCAGTCTTGATAATATAGAACCTGAAGGCTGAAGACATTTAAGAATATAGAGATCTATTGAAAGTCTCTCATAACAGCACTTTATAGTAAAATATATCTAAGTTATGAGATCCACAGCAATATTTGAAAGAGACAGCTTTGCTTATCTAATTAATGTATGCCAGAAAGTTATATTATTATGACTGATGTATCAAGCTCACTACACTCTAATCTGATTAGACTTACATAATATATAAATGTTACATTTCATCATACTAACACAAAGATGTTGGTGTTTGGAAAATGCCCAAAAATTTTCACAGCAGAGATATCCAGGGAAGAAGACAAACTGATTTTGTGTATTAAATCCTACATAATTGCATGGGCAAACCCGTCAGGTGCATAAAGCCTCAGAAACTGAATTGAGATCACTGCCTTAGTCTAAAATCATTGAGTGGGCCATGTAAATGGCAAATCCAATGCAGCAGAGCAATAGAGCTTTGGAATTAGAATTTTTAAACCACAAGCCAAAGAAAGTGAAAATTGGTCTGAAATTATCTGAGTTAATTTTATGCTAAAAATAAATAAATAAAAATAAAACCCCCATATTCTTTCAAAGAATTATAACAGGAAATAAAGTCTACATAAAATCCAAACACAATAAACAAGGACCAGTAGCATTTAACCAATCTCTGTCGATAAAACAATAATGATATCTTACCCAAATCNAATAAATAAATAAAAATAAAACCCCCATATTCTTTCAAAGAATTATAACAGGAAATAAAGTCTACATAAAATCCAAACACAATAAACAAGGACCAGTAGCATTTAACCAATCTCTGTCGATAAAACAATAATGATATCTTACCCAAATCTAACTAAGATGTTAACATTATCAAACAGACTTTATTTTTTTTTCTTTTAATACTTTATTCTATTTTACAGTACTGTATTGGTTTTGCCATACATTGACATGAATCATCCACAGGTGTACACGATCTCCCCATGCCAAAGCCCCCCCCCCGCTCCCCCCNCTGATGTCCTCTGCCAGCATTCAGAAGTTGTTTTGTGGAGTTTATTCAGCTTGAAATGTTCTTTTGATGAAGTAGTGAGGGAGAGAGTGTTCTCCCCGTCCTATTCCTCCACCATCTTTGGGAACCTCCATCAAACAGACTTTAAAGCACCCATTGTAACTATCTCACGAGGCAACGGAAAACCTTCAGAATGAATGGAAAGGTAGTTCTGAGAGAAAACTTTTAATATAAGAAAAATGATGTACAAAAATTATAATACTTAAAAAAATCCCAAATGAGTACTCTATGTATTCAACAGCAAAATAAAGATGAGAAAAGAATTCGTGAATTTGAAGAAAGATCTTGAAGACACATTAATAGAAATTATTTATTCAGAAAGAGAGAAATGTTTAAAAAAAAAAAAAAGGCAAAATATGACCAGGAATTTAAGTATTGATTTCACTTGCTATTGAAAGTAGACCGTTTCTATGAAACCTTTTGAAAGTTTAAATGGACTAAGTGAAGAAGCAGTTACTTTAGGACACATCTTGCTATTGAATACACACAGTAAGTAGAGACAAAGCACAGATGCTCACAGACACATTTTAAACTCCGGTGGCTTGATGCTAAGTGTAGTTCCCAGGGAACGAGCTTGGTGGCGCCACTCTCGCAAAATCAACATTAAACTCTATTTTTGCTTTTTCTCTATTTTTGTATAAGCAAAAATAACCCTCTTCACATATCTTTTTGTTAGTGGAAAGTAGTATTAAGCAATCTTTGGAAAAGCAAGGTGTACCAGGATTGTGCAAACTAGTACAATAGTATCAAAAGACTTACAGACAAGATAGTCACTGTGATAAGGCCATCTGTATTTGCTGTCTGGCTCTTAGGGAAGTTAGGCTACTACCCTTCCAAAGAAATTGGAAGACAAGAGTTGCTCTTTTTGTGTATGATTATATTTCAAAGAAGGTAGGTAACTCCCAGGTCCTGAGAAAAACATTCCTCATTTGTAGAAAACTGACATTCAAAGAGGTAGAGAAAGAGTTTACAATTGCAAGTTTTTCTAAAGTAAATGCCCTAAGAAAAGAGAAATCNTATTTCAAAGAAGGTAGGTAACTCCCAGGTCCTGAGAAAAACATTCCTCATTTGTAGAAAACTGACATTCAAAGAGGTAGAGAAAGAGTTTACAATTGCAAGTTTTTCTAAAGTAAATGCCCTAAGAAAAGAGAAATCAAGGACTTATAATTGGGAAGAAATCTGTTTAAATTTAATTAAGCTGTGTGTGCTAAGTAGCTAAAGTCATGTCTGAATATATGATCTGATGGGCTGTAGCCCACCAGACTCCTCTGTCCAATGGACTCTCCAGGTAAGAATACTAGAGTGGATTGCCATGCCCTCCTTCGGGGGATCTTTCTGACTCAGGGATTGGACCCACATCTCTGAATCTTCAGCACGGGCAGGTGGATTTTTTACCACTAGAAGCAGCTGGGAAGTGCTTAAATTAAGCTGAAGAGAATGGTAAGACTATTGGTCAATGACTAGGATAAAGTATGGACATAAATAATACAGCCGAAATATTTCAGTTTTTAGCTCTGTTTTATTTGACACTGGTTATCCTATAATCAGGTTAACTTCTATTCTCAGTGTCCTTTTTCTATATTTTAAAAATTCCAATTAAAGCTATCCTAATTCATGCTTTAATTTCTGCTGACAATATTTTCCTAATAGTACTCATTTCTTCTTTAATTGGTCCAAGTATATTAACTTGGGATTGTTTTTCAAATGTTTTTCTTACTGCTATAATAGAATCTTGTCAATCACTTATTTTTAAAGTGGCTACATTTGAGTATTTTGTTTTAAAAACAAAGTAAACACTGTAAGTTGTATCTTTAAAAATGAAAACAAATCTTGACCAAAATTCAAGTGAAAAAAAAAACAAAACTCTTCATGACCTGAAAATGGTCAGAAATTCAGGCCTTAGGAATTTCAAATATTTTAAGAATCAAGCACAGTCACATAGAAATACTTTTACCTTATTAACTTCTCAACAGATATTTGTTAATTACCACTTATGTTCCAAGCATTGCTTCAATGTTGAAGATATAATACACCAAGGAATGGGGAGCAAAGTGCAACTGAACAGATACATTCAATTCAGTTCAATTTAGTCACTCAGTCGTGTCCGATTCTTGAGACCCCATGAATCACAGCATGCCAGACCTCCCTATCTATCACCAACTCCTAGAGTTCACTCAGACTCATGTCCATCAAGTCAGTGATGCCATCCAGCCATCTCATCCTCTGTCGTCCCCTTCTTCTCCTGCCCCCAATCCCTCACAGCATCAGAGTCTTTTCCAATGAGTCAGCTCTTCGCATGAGGTGGCCAAAGTACTGGACTTTCAGCTTTAGCATCATTCCTTCCAAAGACAGATACATTAATAACAAACAAATAGTTCATTTATTTCAGTTCAGTTCAGTTCAATTCAGTCACTCAGTCGTGTTTGACTCTTTGCGACCCCATGAATCACAGCACGCCAGGCCTCCCTGTCCATCACCAACTCCCGGAGTTCACCCAGACTCACATCCATCGAGTCAGTGATGCCATCCAGCCATTTCATCCTCTATCATCCCCTTCTCTTCCTGCCCCCAATCCCTCACAGCATCAGAGTATTTTCCAATGAGTCAACTCTTCGCATCAGGTGGCCAGAGTACTGGAGTTTCAACTTTAGCATCATTCCTTCCAAAGAAATCCCAGCGTTGATCTGCTTCAGAATGGACTGGTTAGATCTCCTTGCAGTCCAAGGGACTCTCAAGAGTCTTCTCCAACACCACAGTTCAAAAGCATCAATTCTTTGGCGCTCAGCATTATTCACAGTCAAACTCTCACAGCCATACATGACCACAGGAAAAACCATAACCTTGACTAGACTGACCTTAGTCAGCAATGTATCTGCTTTTGAATATACTATCTAGATTGGTCATAACTTTTCTTCCAAGGAGTAAGTGTCTTTTAATTTCATGGCTGCAATAACCATCTGCAGTGATTTTGGAGTCCCAGAGAAATAAAGTCTGACACTGTTTCCACTGTTTCCCTGTCTATTTCCCATTCGTTAAGAAAACTCAAAGCAAGTTTGGTAGTGTCTGCTATAGTTTAAAAAAAAAAAAAGTAAATAATGGGGAGAATGAAGATGAGACACCATAAAGAATGTGGCGTTGACATTTTCAACAATTTAGTGGGAAATCCTTACTGATAATGAACATTCAGTTTGGCAGGTGGCTATCTGTGGGTAAGGTACCCCAGACAAAGAAAACAGCAAGTGCAGAGACTCAGAGTTAAAAGAGCTAGACCAATTAAAAAAAAAAATGAAAAGAAAAGAGGCTAGAATGCCTGGTGAGGGTAAGAAGAAGGAAAGGAGTTGGGGATGTTCCCCAGTGATAACAGCGGACCAGGTTATGTAACCCTATATATATCATGGAGAAACTTTAACATTTTATCTGAGTAAAGTGGGGCCACTGGAGTAGAATTTTGATCTGAGCTTAAAGCTCAACATTCAGGAAACAAAGATCATGGCATCCAGTTCCATCACTTTATGCCAAATAGATGGAGAAACAGTGAGAACACTGGCAGATTTTATTTTGGGTGGCTCCAAAATCAGTGCAGATGATGACTGCAGCCATGAAATTAAAAGATGCTTACTCCTTGGAAGACAAGTCATGACCAACCTAGACAACATATTAAAAAGCAGAGACATTACTTTGCCATCAAAGTCCGTCCAGTCAAGGCTATAGTTTTTCCAGTAGTCATGTATGGATGTGAGAGTTGGACTATAAAGAAAACTGAGCACTGAAGAATTGATGCTTTTGAACTGTGGTGTTGGAGAAGACTCTTGAGAGTCCCTTGGACTGAAAGAAGATCCAACCAGTCAATCCTAAAGAAGATCAGTCCTCAATGTTCAGTGGAAGGACTGATGTTGAAGCTGAAACTCCAATACTTCAGTCACCTGATGTAAAGAGCTGACTCATTTGGAAAGACCCTGATGCTGGGAAAGATTGAAGGTGGGAGAAACGGAGGACAGAGGATGAGATGGTTGGATGGCTTCACGGACTCAATAGACATGCATTTTAGTAAACTCTGCGAGTTGGTGATGGACAGAGAGGCCTGGAGTACTGCAGTCCATGGGGTCGCAAAGAGTTGGACATGACTGAGTGACTGAACTGAACTGAACTGAACTGAGAGCATTTATTTATTTGACTTCCCAGGTGGTGGTAGTGATAAAGTACCTGCCTCATGTCTCTCAAGAGACATGAGAGGCAAGTTCAGTCCTTGGGTTGGAAAGATTCCCTGGAGAAGGGCATGTAGCCTGGCAGGCTACAGTTCATAGGACTGCAAAGAGTTGGACACAACTGAAGTGACTTAGCAGGCACACACATACAACATATATTAAAAGGATCATTATGGCTGCTCAGTTGATCAGAAACTATGAGTTAGGGAGTATCTTTACAGCATTCTTACAATAGTTCTGATGGAAGGGTCAATGTCTTTACTCCTAATGTCATAACAATGATAAGGGGTAGGATTCTGAAGTTGGAGCTAAATACAATATAGCGTGTGACAAAAATTACAGAATAATTTCAAGGATTTAGCCTCCAGAATCTGGAAAAAGGGAGTTGCCATTTATTGAAATAAGTGAAGTTTCCTGTGAGGAGGTGGTTTGAGAGGTATTTCAGACATGTTATGTGTGAAGACCTAATAGAAATATATGTGGAGAGAGTAAGCTGATGTTTGGATGTGATTATAATTGGGGGAAGATCTCTTGTAGATGTAGGCAGATAGAGTCAGAGGTCCCCTTATTTCCTAACATAAGAGAAGCATTTTAGGACTAAGTCATTCTGTGATATTTGCCTGGCCACAGTGCTTGACTTTGCAGAATAATAGGTCTTGTATTTAATAATTTCAAAGAAACAAAGGAATGGAAGAACTAACAGTTATTACTAGGCAGGAAGATAACTCACTATATCAGAGACAATATTTTGCTTGTAAAGACTCCTAGTTCCATTTTGAAGGTAAAGGTTAGCAAAGATCACATTCTTGAGCTGTTTTGCAGGATCCAAACCCCCTTGCACATTCAACCACCTATTAACTGCAACCTCGGGAATGAAGATGCTAAACATTATTTGCCTTTGCGACTTCAATCGAGGCCTAGAGCTTAGACTCTGTCCAACCTTTGCCTCAGTTTCGTTCTGAAGTTTCCTCTGCTCAAACCCCTTCATGAATATGCATATACCCATCCTTATCCTAAGACAAGCTCAATTTTGCTGTTTGGGGAGACACAGCAGGAAATATCTTAAGAGTTCTCTTACTTGCTGCAAGTAATAACTATTGTCTTTTCCATGATTTTTTTCTTGGTTTTGTCTCATGGCTTCACATCTACCAAGATGTAAACCCAGTTTTAGGGTAGCAGTTAGAGATACATAATTTTTATTCTTAGCAAATAAATGGTGTTTAAATGATAAAGCTGTTAATTTGCAATTAATGCTATTGTTCTTATCTTCATTACCTATCTCTTTAGGAACTTATTAAATAACGTTGTTCACAGTATTAATGACACAAATGATTACAAATTTTAGTACTTCATAATTTTACTTTGAAAGTGTTAACGTGTAAGTTGCTCAATAATGTCTGACTCTTTTTACCCAAGGGACTGTAGCCCACCATAGGGCATCCATTCCTCTGTCCATGGAATTATCCAGGCAAGTATATTAGAGTGGGTAGTCATTCCCTTCTTCAGGGGATCTTTCTGACCCAGGGACTGAACCCAGATGTCCTTCATTGCAGAAAGATTATTTTCCATTCTGAGCCAGGAAAGAAGCCCCACTTATTGCCGTATGCCTGCATGCATATGTGCTCAGTTGCTTCAGTCATGTCTGACTCTGAAACCCTATGGATGATAGCCTACCAGGCTCTTCTGTCCATGAGATTATCCAGGCAAGAACACTGGAATGAGTTGCATGCCCTACTCCAAGATATCTTCCTGAACCAGGGATTGAATCCAAGTCTCCTGGGTCTATTGCATTGCAGGTATATATATATTTTTTAACCACTGAGCCAAAGGGAAAGCCCATTGGTTGCCATGCTACCAAGCTATTCTCGGACATCTGGATGTCTCATAATTCAACTCAATTCTGATAATATCTGAAGATACCCTCAGTTTCTGCAGGTTAAGGACTCAGTTCTCAACACATGTACACTGTTCAGATTCCAGGCACAAGTTCAGGTTATCATTTGTACTTCTGACTATCTATTGGATTGGTAATTTCAAGGAATTGCCTCCTTGAGTTTTATTAATTTGCTAGAGCAGCTCACAGAACTCTGAGAAACATTTTGTGTACTAGATTAATGGTTTATTATAAAAGGTTATAACTCAGGAAAAGCCTGATGGAAGGAAGAAATGCAGAGGGCAAGGTATGAGGAAAGGGTTTGGAGCTTCTACACTCCCTCTCATCATGCCTATATTCCCAGAAGCTCACTGAACGTCACCCTTTTTTATTTGATGGAGGCTTCATTGCATAGACTAATTACAGTATTATCCACTGGAAATTGACTTAATCTCCATTCCCTTTGGAAGTCAAAGGGGTGGGACTAAAATTTCCACCTCTTTTATCACTGATTGGTCCTCCCGGGAACTAGTTCACATCCTTCAGTGGTTCCAAGAGCCACCTTATCAACAGAAAAAAAGGACTTTGTTGTAGCTGAAAGGACATCCCAAGGTTTTTGTACCAGAGGTATGATGAAGAATATATACTTCTCATTATAAATTACCATATCACAAATAGTTTAAATGTTATCTGACAATGGTTTGCCTTGGAAACAAACAGAGGTCATTCTGTAGTTTTTGAGATTGCATCCAAGTACTGAATTTCAGGCTTTTGTTGACTAGGATGGCTACTCCATTTCTTCTAAGGGGTTCCTGCCCACAGTAGTAGATATAATGGTCATCTGAGTCAAATTCACCCATTCTAGTCCATTTTAGTTTGCTAATTCCTAAAACGTCAATGTTCACTCTTGCCATCTCCTGTTTGACCACTTCCAATTTGCCTTGATTCATGGACCTAACATTCCAGGTTCCTATGCAATATTGCTCTTTACAGCATCAGACATTACTTTCATCACCAGTCCCATCCACAACTGGGTGTTGTTTTGTTTTGGCTCCGTCTATTCATTCTTTCTGCAGTTATTTCTCCACTGATCTCCATATTGGGCATCTACAGACCTGGGAGTTTCATCTTTCAATGTTCTATCTTTTTGCCTTTTCATACTGTTCATAGGGATTTCAAAGCAGAAATATTGAAGTGGTTTACCATTCCCATCTCCAGTGGACCACATTTTGTCAGAACTCTTCACCATTACCTGTCCATCTTGGGTGGCCCTACATGTCATGGCTCATAGTTTCATTGAGTTAGACAGGCTGTGGTCCATGTGATAAGATTGGTTAGTTTTCTGTGACTGTGGTTTTCAGCCTGTCTTCCCTCTGATGGAAAAGGATGAGACTTATGGAAGCTTCCTGATGGGAGAGACTGACTGGGGGGGGAGGGGGAACTGGGTCTTGTTCTGATGGATTGGGCCATGCTCATTAAATCTTTAAACCAATGTTCTGTTGATGGGTGAAGCTGTGTTCCCTCCCTGTTATTTACCTGGAACCAAACTATGGAGGAGGTAATGAAGATAATGGTGAACTCCTTCAAAAGGTCCCATGCAAACACTGCTACACTCAGTTCTCCCAATCCTGCATCAGGCCACTGCCAACCTATGCCTCTGCCAGAGACTCCTGGACATTCATGGGCAAATCTGGTTCAGTCACTTGCGGAGTCACTGCTCTTCCCTCCTGGGTCCTGGGGTGCAGTCTTCTGTTTGTGCCCTCCAAGAGTCTATTTCCCCAGCCTTGTGCAATTTCTGGCAGTTCTTTGGTGGAGTTAATGGCGACCTCCTCCAAGAGGGATTATATCATACCCAAGTCTGTTGCACCCAGCCCAAATCTGCTGCAACCAGAGCCCGTGACCCTGTGACAGTCCACTGCTGACACATGCCTCCACAGGAGACACTCAAAATCAGTTCTGTCTCAGTCTCTGTGAGGTCTCTGGGTCCTGGTGCACACAAGGTTTGTTTGAGCCCTCTGAGCATCTCTGGCGGGTGTGGGGTTTGATTCTAAATGCAATTTAGCCCCCCCCACCACCACCATCTTGCTTGGGCTTGTCCTTTGCCCTTGGACATGGGATATCACCTCAAATTAGCCCCAGCACCGTGCAGCCACTGCTCCAGTGCCTACTGACTTGATGGGACTTTTCTGCCCTTGGACATGGGGTATCACCTCACAGTCGTTTCAGCACCATGCAGCCACTGCTATAACTTTGTGGCCAAAGGTGGAGAAGCCATATATAGTCAGCAAAAACAAGACTGGGAGCTGACTGTGGCTCAGATCATGAACTCCTTATTGCCAAACTCAGACTTAAATTGAAGAAAGTGGGGAAAACCACTAAACCATTAAGGTGTGACCTAAATGAAATCCCTTATGATTATAGAGTAAACATCACTAATAGATTCAAGGGTTTAGATCTGATAGAGTGCCTGAGGAACTATGGAATGAGGTTTGTGACATTGTACATGAGGCAGGGATCAAGACAATCCCCCAAAAAAATAAATAGAAAAAAGCAAAATGGTTGTCTGATGAGGCCTTACAAATAGCTGTGAAAAGAAGTGAAAAGCAAAGGAGAAAAGGAAAGATATACCGTTTGAGTGCAGAGTTCCAAATAATAACAAGGAGAGAGAGGAGAGTTTATCTCAGTGATCAATCCAAAGAAATAAAGGAAAACAATAGAATGGGAAATACTAGAGATCTCGTCAAGAAAATTAGAGATACCAAAGGAACATTTCATACAAAGATGGGCACAATAAAAGACAGAAGTGGTATGGACCTAAGAGAAGCAGAAGATTTTAAGAAGAGGTGTCAAGAATACACAGAAGAACTATACAAAAAAAGATCTTCATTACCCAGATAATCACAAAGGTATGATCACTAACCTACAGCCAGACATCCTGGAGTGCAAAGTCAAGTGGACCTTAGGAAGCATCACTATAAACAAAGCTTGTGGAGATGATGGAATTCCAGCTTATCTACTTCAAATCTTAAAAGATGATACTGTGAAAGTGCTGGACTCAATATGCCAGCAAACATGGAAACTCAGCAGTGTCCAAAGGACTGGAAAAGTTCAGTTTTCATTCCAATTCCTAAGAAAGGCAATGCCAAAGAATGCTCAAACTACCGCACATTTCATCTAATCTCACATGTAAGTAAAGTAATGCTCAAAATTCTCCAAGCCAGGCTTCAGCAGAATGTGAACCATGAACTTCCAGATGTTCAAGCTGAATTTAGAAAAGGCAGAAGAACTAGAGATCAAATTGCCAACATTGGTTGGATCATCAAAAAAAAAGAAGGTTCCATAAAAAAAAAAATCTACTTCTGCTATATTGACTATGTGAAAGCCTATGACTGTGTACATCACAACAAACTGGAAAATTCTTCAAGAGATGGGAATACCAGACTATCTTACCTACCTCTTGAGAAATCTGGAAGTGGAACAACAGACTGGCTCCAAATAGGGAAAGTAATACGTCAAAGTTGTATATTGTCACCGTGCTTATTTAACTTACATGCAGAGTACATCTTGAGAAATGTTGGGCTGGATGAAGCAAGCTGGAATCAAGATTGCCAGGAGAAATATAAATAGCCTCAAATATGCAAATGACAGGACCCTTATGGCAGAAAGGAAAAAAGAACTAAAGAGCTTCTTAATGAAAGTGAAAGAAGAGAGGGAAAATTTGGCTTAAAATTCAACATTCAAAAAACTAAGATCATAGCACCTGGTCCCATCACTTCATGCCAATAGATGTGGAAATAGTGACAGACTTTTTTTTTTTAATATTTGAGTATTTATTAGCAGGCAACATATTATTTTGGGGCTCCAAAATCACTGCAGATGGTGACTGCCTCCATGAAATTAAAAGACACTTGCTCCTTGGAAGAAATGTTATGACCAGTCTAAACAGTATATTAAAAAGCAGAGATATTACTTTGACAACAAAGATCTGTCTAGTAAAATCTATGGTTTTTTCAGTAGTCATGTATGGATGTGAGAGTTGGACTATAAAAATGCTGAGTGCTGAAGAACGATGCTTTTGAACTGTGGTGTTGGAGAAGACTCTTGAGAGTCCCTTGGACTGCAAGGAGATTTAACCAGTCCATCCTAAATGAAATCAGCCCTTAATATTAATTGTAAGGACTGATGCTCAAGCTGAAGTTCCAATACTTTGGCTACCTGATGTGAAGAGCTGACTCACTTGAAAAGTCCCTAATGCTGGGAAAGATTGAAGGAGGGAGGAGAAGCGGACGACAGAGGATGAAATGGTTGGATGGCATCACCAACTCAATGGACATGAGTCTGAGTAAACTCTGGGTGTTGGTGATGGACAGGGAGGCCTGGCATGCTGCAGTCCATGGTTTCACAAAGACTCGGACATGACTGAGCGACTGAACTGAACTATCTAAAAAACGAGTTCTAATATATTAAATTATAATTGTGATATTTTTCTATTACCTTTCAAGGTTTTGTGTGTGTGTGTGTGTGTGTGTGTGCTTCATGCATCTTTAAGCTTAGTTTTCAGGTATATATATATGAACTAAGAATTATATTTACTTGATGATCTTGTTTATCCATGTTTATATAA
Organism: Raphicerus campestris; assembly: GCA_006410735.1. NCBI lineage: Eukaryota > Metazoa > Chordata > Mammalia > Artiodactyla > Bovidae > Raphicerus > Raphicerus campestris. Next base: position 156,906 of record SJYW01004805.1, read on the forward strand.
ATAAATATTTCTTGTTCTGAAATGGATTTGTTTAAAATTAAAACATTTATCCCAGAACTCTTTTGGTTACTATTTATCTAGCATTTTATTTTTTATTACTTTTTTTTAAATTTTATTTTTACTCTATTTTACTTTACAATACTGTATTGGTTTTGTCATACGTTGACATGAATCTGCCATGGGTGTATATGAGCTCCCAATCCTGAACCACCCTCCCACCTCCCATCCCAAATCATCTCTTTGGATCTTCCCCATGCACCAGCCCCAAGCATACTGTATCCTGTATTGAACATAGACTGGCCCTTCATTTCTTACATGATAGTATATATATTTCAACACCATTCTCCCAAATCATCCAACCCTCTCCCTCAGAGTCCAAAAGTCTGTTCTATACATCTGTGTCTCTTTTGCTGTCTCACATAGAGGGTCATCATGATCATCTTTCTAAATTCCATATATATGTGTCAGTATATTGTATTGGTGTTTTTCTTTCTGGCTTACTTCACTCTGTATAATTGGTTCCAGTTTCATCCACCTTATTAGAACTGATTCAAATGTATTCTTTTTAATGGCTGAGTAATACTCCATTGTGTATTTGTACCACTGCTTTCTTATCCATTCGTGTGCTGTTGGACATAAACAGTTCTGCAGTGAACATTGAGTACATGTGTCTCTTTCAATTCTGGTTTCCTCAATGTGCATGCCCAGCAGTGGGATTGTTGGGTCATAAGGCAGTTCTATTTGCAATTTTTAAAGAAATCTCCACACTGTTTTCCATAGTGGTTGTACTAGTATCCATTCCCACCAACAGTGTAAGAGGGTTCTCTTTCCTCCACACCCTCTCCAGCATTTATTTCTTGTAGACTTTTGGATCACAGCCATTCTGACTGGTGTGAAATGGTACCTCATTGTGGCCTTGATTTGCATTTCTCTCATTATGAGTGATGTTGAGCATCTTTTCATGTATTTGTTAGCCATCTGTATGTCTTCTTTGGAGAAATGTCTATTTAGTTCTTTGGCCAATTTTTCGATTGGGTCATTTATTTTTCTGGAGTTGAGCTGCATAAGTTGCTTGTAGATTTTGAGATTAGTTGTTTGTCAGTTTCTTCATTTGCCAATATTTTCTCCCATTCAGAAGGCTGTCTTTTCACCTTGCTTATAGTTTCCTTTGTTATGCAGAAGATTTTAATTAGATCTCATTTGTTTATTTTTGCTTTTATTTCCAGTATTCTGGGAGGTGGATCATAGAGGATCCTGCTGTGATTTATGTCAGAGAATGTTTTGCCTGTGTTCTCCTCTAGGAGTTTTAGAGTTATTGGTCTTATGTTTAGATCTTTAATCCATTTTGAGTTTATTTTTGTGTGTGGTATTAGAAAGTGATCTAGTTTCATTCTTTTACAAGTGGTTGACCAGTTTTCCCAGCATCACTTGTTAAAGAGACTGTCTTTACTCCATTGTATGTTCTTGCCTCCTTTGTCGAAGATAAGGTNCTGAGCGACTGAACTGAACTATCTAAAAAACGAGTTCTAATATATTAAATTATAATTGTGATATTTTTCTATTACCTTTCAAGGTTTTGTGTGTGTGTGTGTGTGTGTGTGTGCTTCATGCATCTTTAAGCTTAGTTTTCAGGTATATATATATGAACTAAGAATTATATTTACTTGATGATCTTGTTTATCCATGTTTATATAAATAAATATTTCTTGTTCTGAAATGGATTTGTTTAAAATTAAAACATTTATCCCAGAACTCTTTTGGTTACTATTTATCTAGCATTTTATTTTTTATTACTTTTTTTTAAATTTTATTTTTACTCTATTTTACTTTACAATACTGTATTGGTTTTGTCATACGTTGACATGAATCTGCCATGGGTGTATATGAGCTCCCAATCCTGAACCACCCTCCCACCTCCCATCCCAAATCATCTCTTTGGATCTTCCCCATGCACCAGCCCCAAGCATACTGTATCCTGTATTGAACATAGACTGGCCCTTCATTTCTTACATGATAGTATATATATTTCAACACCATTCTCCCAAATCATCCAACCCTCTCCCTCAGAGTCCAAAAGTCTGTTCTATACATCTGTGTCTCTTTTGCTGTCTCACATAGAGGGTCATCATGATCATCTTTCTAAATTCCATATATATGGTCAGTATATTGTATTGGTGTTTTTCTTTCTGGCTTACTTCACTCTGTATAATTGGTTCCAGTTTCATCCACCTTATTAGAACTGATTCAAATGTATTCTTTTTAATGGCTGAGTAATACTCCATTGTGTATTTGTACCACTGCTTTCTTATCCATTCGTGTGCTGTTGGACATAAACAGTTCTGCAGTGAACATTGAGTACATGTGTCTCTTTCAATTCTGGTTTCCTCAATGTGCATGCCCAGCAGTGGGATTGTTGGGTCATAAGGCAGTTCTATTTGCAATTTTTAAAGAAATCTCCACACTGTTTTCCATAGTGGTTGTACTAGTATCCATTCCCACCAACAGTGTAAGAGGGTTCTCTTTCCTCCACACCCTCTCCAGCATTTATTTCTTGTAGACTTTTGGATCACAGCCATTCTGACTGGTGTGAAATGGTACCTCATTGTGGCCTTGATTTGCATTTCTCTCATTATGAGTGATGTTGAGCATCTTTTCATGTATTTGTTAGCCATCTGTATGTCTTCTTTGGAGAAATGTCTATTTAGTTCTTTGGCCAATTTTTCGATTGGGTCATTTATTTTTCTGGAGTTGAGCTGCATAAGTTGCTTGTAGATTTTGAGATTAGTTGTTTGTCAGTTTCTTCATTTGCCAATATTTTCTCCCATTCAGAAGGCTGTCTTTTCACCTTGCTTATAGTTTCCTTTGTTATGCAGAAGATTTTAATTAGATCTCATTTGTTTATTTTTGCTTTTATTTCCAGTATTCTGGGAGGTGGATCATAGAGGATCCTGCTGTGATTTATGTCAGAGAATGTTTTGCCTGTGTTCTCCTCTAGGAGTTTTAGAGTTATTGGTCTTATGTTTAGATCTTTAATCCATTTTGAGTTTATTTTTGTGTGTGGTATTAGAAAGTGATCTAGTTTCATTCTTTTACAAGTGGTTGACCAGTTTTCCCAGCATCACTTGTAAAGAGATTGTCTTTACTGCATTGTATATTCTGGCCGCCTTCGTTGAAGATAAGGTGTCCATGGGTGTGTGGATTTATCTCAGGGCTTTCTATTTTGTTCCATTGTTCTATATTTCTGTCTTTGTGCTAGTACCATACTGTCTTGATGACTGTGGCTTTGTAGTAGAGCCTGAAGTCAGGCAAGTTGATTTCTCCAGTTCCATTCTTCTTTCTCAAGATTGCTTTGGCTATTTGAGGTTTTTTGTATTTCCATAAAAATTTTGAAATTATTTGTTGTAGTTCTGTGGAAAATACTGCTGGTAGCTTGATAGGGATTGCATTAAATCTGTAAATTACTTTCAGTAGTATATTCATTTTCACTATAGTGATTCTTCTAATATATGAACATGGTATATTTCTCCATCTATTCGTGTCCTCTTTGATTTCTTTCATCAGTGTATTATAGCTTTTGATATATAGGTCTTTAGTTTCTTTAGGTAGATATATTCCTACGTATTTTATTCTTTTCATTGTAATGGTGAATGGAATTGTTTCCTTAACTTCTTTTTCTACTTTCTCATTCTTAGTGTATAGGAATGCAAGGGATTTCTGTGTGTTGATTTTGTATCTTGCAACTTTACTATATTCTTTGATTAGCTCTAGTAATTTTCTGGTGGATTCTTCAGGGTTTTCTATGTAGAGGATCATGTCATCTGCAAACAGTGAGAGTTTTACTTCTACTTTTCCCATTTGGATTCCTTTTACTTCTTTGTCTGCTCTTATTGCTGTGGCCAAAACTTCCAGAACTATGTTGAATAGTAGTGGTGAAAGTGGCACCCTTGTTTTGTTCCTGACTTTAGGGGAAATGCTTTCAATTTTTCACCATTGAGGATAATGTTTGCTGTGAATTTTGTCATATATAGCTTTTATTATGTTGAGGTATGTTCCTTCTTTTCCTGCTTTCTGGAGAGGTTTTTTTTTTTTTTTTTTTAATAAATGGATATTGAATTATGTCAAAGGCTTCTCTGCATCTATTGAGATAATCATATGGCTTTTATTTTTCAATTTGTTAATGTGGTGAATTACATTGATTGATTGGTGGATATTGAAGAATCCATGCATCCCTGGGATAAAGCTCACTGGGTCATGGTGTATAATCTTTTTAATGTGTTGTTGGATTATGATTGCTAGAATTTTGTTGAGGATTTGTGCATCTATGTTCATCAGTGATATTGGCCTGTAGTTTTCTTTTATTGTGTCATCTTTGTCAGGTTTTGGTATTAGGGTAATGATGGCCTCATAGAAGGAGTTTGGAAGTGTACCTTCCTCCTCAATTTTCTAGAAGAGTTTTAGTAGGATAGGTGTTAGCTCTTCTCGAAATTTTTGGTAGAATTCAGCTGTGAAGCCGTCTGGACCTGGGCTTTTTTTTTTTTTTTTGCTGGAAGATTTCCGATTGCAGTTTCAATTTCTGTGCTTGTGATGGGTCTGTTAAGATTTTCTATTTCTTCCTGGTTCAGTTTTGGAAAGTTATACTTTTCTAAGAATTTGTCCATTTCTTCCATGTTGTCCATTTTATTGGCATATAATTGCTGATAGTAGTCTCTTATGATCCTTTGTATTTCTGTGTTGTCTGTTGTGATCTCTTCAATTTCATTTTTAATGTTATTGATTTGATTTTTCTCTCTTTGTTTCTTGATGAGTCTGGCTAATGGTTTGTCAATTTTATTTATCCTTTCAAAGAACCAGCTTTTTGCTTTGTTGATTTTTGTTATGGTCTCTTTTGTTTCTTTTTCATTTATTTCTGCCTTAATTTTTAAGATTTCTTTCCTTCCACTAACTCTGGAGTTCTTCATTTATTCCTTTTCTACTTGCTTTAGGTGTAGAGTTAGGTTATTTATTTGACTTTTTTCTTGATCTTGATGTATGCCTGTATTGCTATGATCTTTCCTCTTAGCACTGCTTTTATACTGTCTCACAAGTTTTACGTTGTTGTGTTTTCATTTTCATTCATTTCTATGCATATTATGATTTATTCTTTTTTATTTCTTCTGTGATTTGTTGTTTATTAAGAAGCATGTTGTTCAGCCTCCATATATTGGAATTTTTATTAGTCTTTGTCCTGTAATTAAGATCTAATCTTAATGCATTATGGTCAGAAAAAGATGCTTAGAATGATTTCGATTTTTTTTTTTTTTTAATTTATCAAGGTTAGATTTATGGCCCAGGATGTGATCTATCCTGGAGAAGGTTCCGTGAGCACTTGAGAAAAAAGTGAAATTCATTGTTTTGGGATGAAATGTCCTACAGATATCAATTAGGTCTAACTGGTCTATTGTATCATTTAAAATTTGTTTTTCTTTGTTAATTTTCTGTTTAATTGATCTGTCCATAGGTGTGCTTGGGGTATAAAGTATCCCACTATTATTGTTAATTTTCCCTTTCATACTTGTTAGCATTTGTCTTACATATTGCAGTGCTCCTATGTTGGCTGCATATACATTTATAATTGTTTTACCTTCTTCTTGGATTGATTCTTTGATCATTATGTAGTGGCCTTCTTTGTCTCTTTTCACAGGTTTTGTTTTAAAGTCTATTTTATCGGATATGAGTATTGTCACTCTTGCTTTCTTTTGGTCTCTATCTGCATGGAATATTTTTTTCCAGCCCTTCACTTTCAGTCTGTATGTGTCCCTTGTTTTGAGGTGGGTCTCTTGTAGGCAGCATATATAGGGATCTTGCTTTTGTATCCATTCAGCCAGTCTTTGCCTTTTGGTTGGGGCATTCAATCCGTTTATGTTTAAGGAAATTATTGATAACTATGATACCGTTGCCATTTACTTTATTGTTTTGGGTTCGGGTTTATACACCCTTTTTGTGTTTCCTTTCTAAAGAATATCCTTTAGCATTTGTTGCAGAGCTGGTTTGGTGGTGCTGAATTCTCTCAGCTTTTGCTTGTCTGTAAAGCTTTTTATTTCTCCTTCATATTTGAATGAGATCCTTGCTGGGTACAGTAATCTGGGCTGTAGGTTACTTTCTTTCATCACTTTAAGTATGTCTTGCCATTCCCTCCTGGCCTGAAGTGTTTCTATTGAAAGATCTGCAGTTATCCTTATGGGAATTCCCTTGTGTGTTATTTGTTGTTTTTACCTTGCTGCTTTTAATATTTGTTATTTGTGTCTGATCTTTGTTCATTTGATTAATATATGTCTTGGGGTGTTTTGCCTTGGGTATAACCTGTTTGGCACTCTCTGGGTTTCTTGGACTTGGGTGATTATTTCCTTCCCCATTTTAGGGAAGTTTTCAACTATTATCTCCTCAAGTATTTTCTCATGGTCTTTCTTTTTATCTTCTTCTTCTGGGACTCCTATAATTCAAATG
>SJYW01004805.1:164804-185832 GCA_006410735.1 Raphicerus campestris
TGTGTGGATTTATCTCAGGGCTTTCTATTTTGTTCCATTGTTCTATATTTCTGTCTTTGTGCTAGTACCATACTGTCTTGATGACTGTGGCTTTGTAGTAGAGCCTGAAGTCAGGCAAGTTGATTTCTCCAGTTTCATTCTTCTTTCTCAAGATTGCTTTGGCTATTTGAGGTTTTTTGTATTTCCATAAAAATTTTGAAATTATTTGTTGTAGTTCTGTGGAAAATACTGCTGGTAGCTTGATAGGGATTGCATTAAATCTGTAAATTACTTTCAGTAGTATATTCATTTTCACTATAGTGATTCTTCTAATATATGAACATGGTATATTTCTCCATCTATTCGTGTCCTCTTTGATTTCTTTCATCAGTGTATTATAGCTTTTGATATATAGGTCTTTAGTTTCTTTAGGTAGATATATTCCTACGTATTTTATTCTTTTCATTGTAATGGTGAATGGAATTGTTTCCTTAACTTCTTTTTCTACTTTCTCATTCTTAGTGTATAGGAATGCAAGGGATTTCTGTGTGTTGATTTTGTATCTTGCAACTTTACTATATTCTTTGATTAGCTCTAGTAATTTTCTGGTGGATTCTTCAGGGTTTTCTATGTAGAGGATCATGTCATCTGCAAACAGTGAGAGTTTTACTTCTACTTTTCCCATTTGGATTCCTTTTACTTCTTTGTCTGCTCTTATTGCTGTGGCCAAAACTTCCAGAACTATGTTGAATAGTAGTGGTGAAAGTGGCACCCTTGTTTTGTTCCTGACTTTAGGGGAAATGCTTTCAATTTTTCACCATTGAGGATAATGTTTGCTGTGAATTTTGTCATATATAGCTTTTATTATGTTGAGGTATGTTCCTTCTTTTCCTGCTTTCTGGAGAGGTTTTTTTTTTTTTTTTTTTAATAAATGGATATTGAATTATGTCAAAGGCTTCTCTGCATCTATTGAGATAATCATATGGCTTTTATTTTTCAATTTGTTAATGTGGTGAATTACATTGATTGATTGGTGGATATTGAAGAATCCATGCATCCCTGGGATAAAGCTCACTGGGTCATGGTGTATAATCTTTTTAATGTGTTGTTGGATTATGATTGCTAGAATTTTGTTGAGGATTTGTGCATCTATGTTCATCAGTGATATTGGCCTGTAGTTTTCTTTTATTGTGTCATCTTTGTCAGGTTTTGGTATTAGGGTAATGATGGCCTCATAGAAGGAGTTTGGAAGTGTACCTTCCTCCTCAATTTTCTAGAAGAGTTTTAGTAGGATAGGTGTTAGCTCTTCTCGAAATTTTTGGTAGAATTCAGCTGTGAAGCCGTCTGGACCTGGGCTTTTTTTTTTTTTGCTGGAAGATTTCCGATTGCAGTTTCAATTTCTGTGCTTGTGATGGGTCTGTTAAGATTTTCTATTTCTTCCTGGTTCAGTTTTGGAAAGTTATACTTTTCTAAGAATTTGTCCATTTCTTCCATGTTGTCCATTTTATTGGCATATAATTGCTGATAGTAGTCTCTTATGATCCTTTGTATTTCTGTGTTGTCTGTTGTGATCTCTTCAATTTCATTTTTAATGTTATTGATTTGATTTTTCTCTCTTTGTTTCTTGATGAGTCTGGCTAATGGTTTGTCAATTTTATTTATCCTTTCAAAGAACCAGCTTTTTGCTTTGTTGATTTTTGTTATGGTCTCTTTTGTTTCTTTTTCATTTATTTCTGCCTTAATTTTTAAGATTTCTTTCCTTCCACTAACTCTGGAGTTCTTCATTTATTCCTTTTCTACTTGCTTTAGGTGTAGAGTTAGGTTATTTATTTGACTTTTTTCTTGATCTTGACGTATGCCTGTATTGCTATGATCTTTCCTCTTAGCACTGCTTTTATACTGTCTCACAAGTTTTACGTTGTTGTGTTTTCATTTTCATTCATTTCTATGCATATTATGATTTATTCTTTTTTATTTCTTCTGTGATTTGTTGTTTATTAAGAAGCATGTTGTTCAGCCTCCATATATTGGAATTTTTATTAGTCTTTGTCCTGTAATTAAGATCTAATCTTAATGCATTATGGTCAGAAAAAGATGCTTAGAATGATTTCGATTTTTTTTTTTTTTTAATTTATCAAGGTTAGATTTATGGCCCAGGATGTGATCTATCCTGGAGAAGGTTCCGTGAGCACTTGAGAAAAAAGTGAAATTCATTGTTTTGGGATGAAATGTCCTACAGATATCAATTAGGTCTAACTGGTCTATTGTATCATTTAAAATTTCTTTTTCTTTGTTAATTTTCTGTTTAATTGATCTGTCCATAGGTGTGCTTGGGGTATAAAGTATCCCACTATTATTGTTAATTTTCCCTTTCATACTTGTTAGCATTTGTCTTACATATTGCAGTGCTCCTATGTTGGCTGCATATACATTTATAATTGTTTTACCTTCTTCTTGGATTGATTCTTTGATCATTATGTAGTGGCCTTCTTTGTCTCTTTTCACAGGTTTTGTTTTAAAGTCTATTTTATCGGATATGAGTATTGTCACTCTTGCTTTCTTTTGGTCTCTATCTGCATGGAATATTTTTTTCCAGCCCTTCACTTTCAGTCTGTATGTGTCCCTTGTTTTGAGGTGGGTCTCTTGTAGGCAGCATATATAGGGATCTTGTTTTTGTATCCATTCAGTCAGTCTTTGCCTTTTGGTTGGGGCATTCAATCCGTTTATGTTTAAGGAAATTATTGATAACTATGATACCGTTGCCATTTACTTTATTGTTTTGGGTTCGGGTTTATACACCCTTTTTGTGTTTCCTTTCTAAAGAATATCCTTTAGCATTTGTTGCAGAGCTGGTTTGGTGGTGCTGAATTCTCTCAGCTTTTGCTTGTCTGTAAAGCTTTTTATTTCTCCTTCATATTTGAATGAGATCCTTGCTGGGTACAGTAATCTGGGCTGTAGGTTACTTTCTTTCATCACTTTAAGTATGTCTTGCCATTCCCTCCTGGCCTGAAGTGTTTCTATTGAAAGATCTGCAGTTATCCTTATGGGAATTCCCTTGTGTGTTATTTGTTGTTTTTACCTTGCTGCTTTTAATATTTGTTATTTGTGTCTGATCTTTGTTCATTTGATTAATATATGTCTTGGGGTGTTTTGCCTTGGGTATAACCTGTTTGGCACTCTCTGGGTTTCTTGGACTTGGGTGATTATTTCCTTCCCCATTTTAGGGAAGTTTTCAACTATTATCTCCTCAAGTATTTTCTCATGGTCTTTCTTTTTATCTTCTTCTTCTGGGACTCCTATAATTCAAATGTTGGAACATTTCATATTGTCCTGGAGGTCTCTGAGTTTGTCCTCATTTCTTTTAATTCATTTTTCTTTTTTCCTCTCTGATTCATTTATTTCTACCATTCTATCTTCTATTTCACTAATCCTATCTTCTGCCTCTGTTATTCTACTATTTGTTGCCTCCAGAGTGTTTCTGGTCTCATTTATTGCATTATTCATTATATATTGACTCTTTTTTATAATTTCTTCTAGGTCCTTGTTAAACCTTTCTTGAATCTTCTCAGTCCTTGTTTCCAGTCTATTTACCTGTGATTCCATTTTGATTTCAAGACTTTGGATCATTTTCACTATCAATATCCGGAATTCTTTTCTCAGGTAGATTCCCTATCTCTTCCTCTTTTGTTTGGTTTGGTGGGCATTTCTCCTGTTTCTTTTCCTACTGGGTTTTTCTCTGTCTCTTCATCTTGGTTATTTTGCTGTGTTTGGGCTGGCCTTTCTATATTCTGGGTATTTGTGGAGTTCTCTTTATTATGGAATTTCCTCACTGTTTGTGGGGCTGTATCAGTGGCTTGTCAAGGTTTCTTGGTTAGGGAGGCTTGTGTTGGAGTTCTGGTGAGTGGAGCTGGATTTCTTCTCTGTGGATTGCAATGAAGTGTCCAGTAATGGGTTATGAGACATTAATGGTTTGGGAATAACTTTGAGTTGCCTGTATATTGAAGCTCAGGTGTGTGTTCCTGTGTTGCTGTCAAATTTGCATGGTATGTCTTGCTCTGGAACTTGTTGGCCCTTGGCTGGTGCTTGGTTTCAGTGTAGGTATGGAGGCATTTGATGAGCTCCTATCAATTAATGTTCCCTGGATTCAGGAATTCTCTGATGGTCTCAGGATTTGGACTTAAGCCTCCTGCTTCTGGCTTTCAGTTTTATTTTTACAATAGCCTCAAGACTTCTCCATCTATATAGCGCCAATGATAAAACATCTGGGTTAAAATGAAAGAGTTCTCCACATTGAGGGACACCCAGAGAGGTTCACAGGGTTACATGGAGAAGAGAAGTGGGAGGGGGTAATTAGAGGTGACTGGAATGAGATGAGGTAGGATCAAAAGAGGAGAGAGCAAGCTAGCCAGTAATCACTTCCTTATGTGCGCTCCACAGTCTGGAATCCTCAGAGGTGTTCACAGAATTATAGAGGGAAGAGGAGAGGGAGGAAGTAGACAGAGGTGGCCAGGAGGATAAAAGTGGGAAATGAAAAGAAGAGAGGCAGATCCAGCCAGTAACCAGTTCCCTAAGTGTTCTCCACCATCTGGAACACACAGAGATTCACAGAGTTGGGTAGAGAAGAGAAGGGGGCAGGAAGAGACAGAGGCCACCTGGTGGAGAAAACAAGAGTCCAAAAGAGGAGAGAGTGGTCAAGACAGTAATCTTGCTCTCAAGTAAAATTGGGTATAGAAGATAAGATTTTTAAATGTACAAAATTGAAAACAAAAAACAAAAAGCAAATACTAAAAATCTGGAGTAGATATTGGATTTTCAAAAATACAATATTAAAGAAAAGAAGAAAAGAAAAATTCCACAAGAATTATTAAAAAAGAAACAACAATCACAAAAAGACTATATACGNGAAAACAAAAAACAAAAAGCAAATACTAAAAATCTGGAGTAGATATTGGATTTTCAAAAATACAATATTAAAGAAAAGAAGAAAAGAAAAATTCCACAAGAATTATTAAAAAAGAAACAACAATCACAAAAAGACTATATACGGCATTTGCTTTAAAAATAGGGTCTTTTTTTTTTGAAAAGTAATAGTAGGTTATAAAAATAAAAATTAGAGAAATAGAGGACTTAAAAATTTAAGAGTTAAAAACAAAGAAGAAGAAAGCGAAAAGAAGGGAAAACAACCACGCAACATCCACACAGACACACACAAAGAATGATCGTAAAAATAGTAAAGATATATCTGGCCCTTTCTCTGGTGTTGTGGGTAGTGTGGGGTCACTTCCAAGGCATTTCCATCTTTTTAACTTCCTCTGTATGCTTTTCTCTTCAGTGTCTGATTTCCGTCTTGACACAGCGAGGGCAGTGGTGGATACTTTTTTTTTTTTTAGGCTCAGTTAGTTGTTTAGTTACGCTGTGGGGAGGGAGGGATACTGCATGTGCAGTATCAAATAACACTGCATGTGCTTGCAGTGTCTCACGCTGGGCCTGCCCCCACTCATGGTGAACACTGCTCAGGCTCTACATTGCTCCACCGGGAACAATCTGAGGCCGGCCCTAGGCTTCATGCACCTCCCTCTCTAAGCCGCTCAAGCTCGGCACTCAGGTAGCCCTTAGAGGCACAGATTTGGTTGGGCCTGCATCTTGTGCCCTTCCCAGGTCCGAGTGGCTCAGGAGATTGGTGAGCACAGTCACTACGACTTATCTCCTTTCCCTGCTGCTCAGTTTTCTGGGTGTACCGCTGGCATTTCTTCTTAGGTGGATGATGACTGTCCAGAAACCCCCAGGCTTAGTTAGCAAAGAAGCCTGCTTGCATTTTTATAGGTAATGTCTCCCTTGGGCTGTGATCACCCCCTTCCAGCCCTTATGGCTCTGGCTGCCTGTCACCGGAGGGGGATGTTCTGCAGCCGGCTATTCTGTTCTGTCCTTTGTTCTGTGTGCAGTCCTGGTGGTATCTTATGTTTGAGCGTTCCGCTCAACTGTGGGTAGCTATCCCACAGTCTGGTTTGCTAGCCCAAGTTAATTCTGGTCACATGTGGGGAGTTCCGGCATGATTCTTAAAAAAGCACTGCAGCCTGAGCTTCCCATGCCTCCCTGCCCAGCCCCTAGGTACTAGTGGCGGATGTAGGCATCTGCGCTGCTTTTCTGCTGGGGGAGTTAGTGTTGGGCTCCTAATCTGTTGGTTTTAATTATTTATTTATTTTGCCTTCCTGTTATGTTGCCCTCTATGCTTCCAAGGCTCACCATGGACTCAGCAGCGAGAATGTTTCCTGGTGTTTGGTAACCTCTCTTCTTAAGAGTCTCTTCCCGGGACGGGACTCCCTTCCCGGGATGGAGCCCCTTCCCTACCTCCTTTGTCTCTTTTCTCATCTTATATATTTTTCCCTACCTGTTTTTGAAGCCAATGATCTGCTTTTCTGGGTGCCTGATGTCCTCTGCCAGCATTCAGAAGTTGTTTTGTGGAATTTACTCAACACTGAAGTGTTCCTTTGATGAATTTGTGAGGGAGAAAGTGGTCTCCCCGTCCTATTCCTCCTCCATCCTAGCTATCCTTTTATTTTTAAGCTATTTTTATATTTTAAATACATTTTTAAAATAGAGTAGTTTTTTTTTCTTTGTTAAAAATCATTTTCTTTTGTCTGAGATTATTGAAATATACAGTGCCTGTTGATATCCTCGGGTTAAAGGTATCCTTTTGCTGGCTACTTTATATTCATTTCATTTGTTGTTTTTACCTCTTTGTCATCTCTCAATTTAATTAACCAAATATTGTAATACTGTTTAAACTATTCTTTTGACATTATTTAGACATATTTGTTTAGAATCATTTATTTTAATTCAGTGACAATTGATTTACAATATTGTGATGTTTTTTGCCATACATCAACATGAATCATTCATAGGTATACATGTGTCTCCCCCATCCTGAAACCTCCTCCCACCTCCTTCTCCATCCTATCCCTCTAGGTTGTCTTAGAGCCCTGACTTTGGATGCCCTGCTTCATGCTTCAAGCTCACACTGATCATCTATTTTACAAATGGTAATGAATATAATTCAATTCTATTCTCTGAAATCATCCCACTCCTTCTACCACTGGGTCCAAAAGCCTATTCTTTATGTCAACATCCTTCGCTACACTGCATATAGGATCATCGGTACCATCTTTCTAAATTCCATATATATATGTTACTATACTTATAGCTGAGTAATATTCCTTTGTGCATATGTATCACAACTTCCTTATCCATTCCTCTGCCAATGACCATACGGTTTGCTTCCATGTCTTGGCTATTGTAAATAGTGCTTCAATGAACACTGGGGTACATGTTTCTCTTTCAATTTTGGTTTCATTGGGTTATATGGCCACCATTGAGATTGCTGGGTGGTATGACAGTTCTGTTTCCAGTTGTTTTTTTTTTTAAAGGATCTCCATTTTTCTCTCCATAGTGATTGTACCAGTTTGCATTCCCACCAACAGTGTAAGAAGATTCCTTTTTCTCCACACCATCTCCTGCCTTTACTGTCTGTAAATTTTTTGATGATGGCCATTCTGACCGGTATGACATGATACTTCATTGTGGTTTTGATTCACATTTCTTTAATAATGAGTGATGTTGAACATCTTTTTATGTGTTTATTAGGCATCTGTATGTCTTCTTTGGAGAAACGTCAGTTTAAGTCTTTTGCCCACTTTTTGATTGGGTTGTTCATTTTTCTGGTATTGAGGTGCTTGTATATTTTGGAAATTAATTATTTGTCAATTGTTTCATTTGTGATTATTTTTTTCCCAGTTTGAGGACTGTCTTTTCACCTTGATTATAGTTTTCTTTATTGTGAAAAAGAGTTTAAGTTTAATTGGGTCCCATTTATTTATTTTTGTTTTTATTCCTATTATTCTGGGAGATGTGTCATAGAAGATCTTGCTGTGATTTATGTCAGAGACTGTTCTTCTTATGTTTTCCTCTAAGACATTATATAGTTTCTGATCTCACATTTAGGTTTTTAATTAATTTTGAGTTTATTTTTGTATATGATGTTAGAAAGTATTCTAATTTTATTATTTTACATTCTAGCAGCTTTCCCAGCACCACTTATTGAAGAGATTACCTTTTATCCATTGTATACGTTTGCCTCCTTTGTCAAAGATAAATTGTCCATAGGTGTGTGGATTTATCTCAGCGCTTTCTATTTTGTTCCATTGATCTATATGTCTATTTTGTGCCAGTACCATACTGTCTTGATGACTGTAGCTTTGTAGTCATCATGTAGCTAAGATTGCTTTGGCTATTTGGGGGTCTTTCGTTTTCCCATACAAATTGTGGAATTATTTGTTCTAGTTTTCTGAAAAATATCATTGATAGTTTGATAGAGATTGCATTGAATCTATAGATTGCATTGAGTAGTATACTCATTTTCACTATATTGATTCTTCCAGTCCAAGAACATGATATATTTCTCCATCTATCTGTGACATCTTTCATCTGTGTTTTATAGTTTTCCATATATGTCTTCTGTTTCTTAGGTAAATTTATTCCTAAGTATTTTCTTCTTTTTGTTGCAATGGTGAATGAGTTTGTTTCCCTAATTTCTCATTCTGATTTTTCATTGTTAGCTTATAGGAATACAAAGGATTTCTGTGTATTTCTGCAATTTTAATATGTTTATTGATTAGCTCCAGTAACTTTCTGGTAGTATCTTTAGGGTTTTCTATGTAGAGGTTCATGTAATATGCAAACCGTGAGTTTTAATTCTTTTCAAATCTGGAGTGTTCTTTCCAATAATATTATAGCATTCCACATATGATGTCAGGCCTTACACATTTTTGGTTCTTCAATTTACTTGTTCTAATGTTATCATACATGAACCTTTCACATATAGTGTCTTTTTAGGTCTCTTTGAGAGCAATTACATATATAAGAAATAATTTATGTTATATATATTGATTGAATTTATTTCTGCTCATCCACATTTTTGCTATGTCATAATACTTCATCTGAAACAGTGTTTGATTTCCTATTTTGTTTGCCAGAGACAATTTATTCACCTTTTAAATTTTTTCTAGATAATTTTAAATTTATAAAAAATCTTCAAAAATAATACAGTTTTCTTATATCCTTCACTTAGATTCTCATACTGTCACATCTTATGTGAACATGGTATATATGTCACAAGTAATAAAACAACATAGGTAAATTGTTACCAACTGGATCCAGATTTTACATTCAGATTGAAATAATTTTTCTATTTATATATTTTTTAATTTTTTTTTCTGCCCCAATACTCAGTGTGAGATGACACAGTGCCTTTACACATCATGTGTGTCTTTTTCAGTCTAAAACTATTTCTTATCATTCTCTTATCTCTCATGAAGTTTATAGTTTTCAGGAATACAGGACAAAATTTTTAAGCTGAAATTCAATTGTGTTTATCTGCCTTTTTTTTTTTTTTCAGATAAAGAGACTGGGACTAATGGTTTTGAGGAAAAAAAAATATTGCAAATGTGAAGTGCTATGCTCATCACACGATATTTGGATCACATTCAATAAATATGCACATTAACATAGACTACTTGGCCAAGGGTATTGTTGCTAATTTTCTTTTATACAGTAAAGTTATTTTTCCCTTTAACAAACTTGAGTGAACCACATCACTGAGTCCATTACACATGGGATGCTAAACTCCACCTCCTGTAATGGGGACATATATATGACTTGAATTATTCTGTAAGAGATGTTTATTTCTCCATTATTTATTTATTTAATTGCTTACTTGTATTGGTATCTATGTGTGCTCATTTAGTTGTGCCTGATTTTTTGAGAGCCCTTCAACTATAGCTTGCAAATCTTCTCTGTCCATGGCAAGAGATTTTCCAGGCAAGAATACTGGAGTGAGTTATCATTTCCTACTCCAGGGGATCCTCCAGACCCAGAAACTGAACCCACATCTCTTGCATCTCCTATATTGACAGGCAAATCCTTTACCACTGTTCCATTTAAAAAACCTTATGTCAGTAAGGACTCCTGTTATTTATTTGATTATTTGGGGTATAAGCTGTTTAATTTTTAACAGTATTGTTTAATTTTTTAAATATAAATGTATTTATTTTAATTGGAGGTTAATTACTTTACAATATTGTATTGGTTTTGCCACACATCAACATGAATCTGCCACATGTATACACGTGTTCCCCATCCTGAACTCCCCTTCCTCCTTCCTCCCCATACCATCCCTCTGGGTCATCCCAGTGCACCAGCCCTAAGCATCCAGTATCATACATCAAATCTGAACTGGCAATTCGTTTCATATATGACATTATACATGTTTCAATGCCATTCTCCCAAATCATCCCACCCTCTCTCTCTCCCTCAGAGTCGAAAAGTCTGTTCTATATATCTGTGTCTCTTTTGCTGTCTCACATACAGGATTATCGTTACCATTTTCTAAATTCCATGTATACACATTAGTATATGGTATTGGTGTTTTTCTTTCTGGCTTACTTCACTCTGTATAATCGGCTCCAGTTTCATCCACCTCATTAGAACTGTTTCAAATGAATTCTTTTTAATGGCTGTGTAATACTCCACTGTGTATATGTACCACAGCTTTCTTATCCATTCATCTGTTGATGAACATCTAGGTTGTTTCCATATTCTAGCTATTATTCACAGTGCTGCAATGAACTTTGGGGTACATGTGTCTCTTTCAATTCTGGTTTCCTCAGTGTGTATGCCAAGCAGTGGGATTGCTGGGTCATAAGGCAGTTCTATTTCCAGTCTTTTAAGGAATCACCACACTGTTCTCCAGAATGGCTGTACTAGTTTGCATTCCCACCAACAGTGTAAGAGGGTTCCCTTTTCTCAACACCCTCTCCAGCATTTATTGCTTATAGACTTTTGGATCACAGCCTTTCTGACTGGCGTGAAATGGTACCTCACTGTGGTTTTGATTTGCATTTCTCTAATAATGGGTAATGTTGAGCATCTTTTCATGTGTTTATTAGCCATCTGTATGTCTTCTTTGGATAAATGTCTATTTAGTTCTTTGGCCCATTTTTTGATTGGGTCGTTTATTTTTCTGGAATTGAGCTGCAAGAGTTGCTTGTATATTTCTGAGATTAGCTGTTTGTCAGTTGCTTCATTTGCTAATATTTTCTCCCATTCTAATGGCTGTCTTTCCTCCTTGCTTATAGTTTTCTTTGTTGTGCAGAAGCTTTTAAGTTTAATTAGGTCCTTTTTTCTTTAATTTTTGCTTTTATTTTCAACATTCTGGGTCATAGAGGATCCTGCTGTGATGTATGTTGGAGAGTGTTTTTCCTGTGTTCTCCTCTAGGAGTTTTATAATTTCTGGTCTTATGTTTAGATCTTTAATCCATTTTGAGTTAATGTTAGAAAGTATTCTAGTTTCATTCTTTTACAAGTGGTTGACCAGTTTTCCCAGCACCACTTGTTAAAGAGATTGTCTTTTCTCCATTGTATATTCTTGTCTCTTTTGTCAAAGATAAGGTGTCCATGGGTGCATGAATTTATCTCTGGGCATTCTATTTTGTTCCATTGATCTATATTTCTATCTTTGTGCCAGTACCATATTGTGGCTTTATAGTAGAGCCTGAAGTCAGGTAGGTTTATTCCTCCAGTTCCATTCTTCTTTCTCAAGATTGCTTTGGCTATTCGAGGTTTTTTGTATTTCCATACAAATTGTGAAATTATTTGTTCTAGCTCTGTGAAAAATATTGTCGGTAGCTTGATAGGGATGGCATTGAATTTATAGATTTCTTTAGGTAGTATACTCATTTTCACTATATTGATTCTTCTGATACATGAACATGGCATATAGCTTTGGCTATTGATAGCTCTTTCAGTTGACAGTGCTTTGCTATGGAGAATATATTCATTCAATATCTTTTATTAAACTTCCTACATGATTGACACACCTGAGAAAATAAATTAAAATTAATTTATGAATTCAAGCTGAGAGTATGTATATAAATAATATATGTGCAAATGTGATGTTATTTTTAGTGAAATAATTTAAATTCTTAAAATTCTTATTATTCTACTTTTTCAGGGTACACTGATGAGGGGAGTAGTAGGTCTTAAGTAGATTCCTTTGGCACTCATAATTTCATCATGCTTTAATATTGGCCTTTAAAGGGAAGAAGGATTGTTTTTTACTGGGTCTAGCAATATCCTTCAGATCTCTTTCCGTTTATCTTAATAGTGCCCATATTCTTCCCTCAACTCTTCTTTCATGGAGCAGAAATCAGATGAAGAACAAAGATGTTAATTAGATTACTTCAGCTAGTTGTGTCTTTGGGGAAATAAAACAGTATTTCCCTTTGGTTCTTATAGGTAATTCTTTTTCACTGTAAAATGCTCCAGAAGGTATCTAGAACCAGAGAAAATAAAGAGGCACTTTGTCTTGCTTTACTTCATTTCATTCAACTCATTTTGTCATCTATGAGATAAGATACAAACTAAGTACCAATGTCATGGAAAGTACTTAAATGTTCACATTTATCTGAGACAAAGTTAACAAAGTATAGTGTAAAATTTTTCTGATGGCTACATAACTACAATGGTTGCTAAAGTATAGAATTTGTTATATACTCACTACTATTGGCATAGATAAATTTTATTTCATAATAAAGTTTTTAAAATGGATCAGTTCAGTTCAGGCACTCAGTCATGTCTGACTCTTTGCAACCCCATGAATTGCAGCACGCCAGGCCTCCCTGTCAATCACCAACTCCCAGAGTTCACTCAGACTCACATCCATCGAGTCAGTGATGGCATCCGGCCACCNTATAGTGTAAAATTTTTCTGATGGCTACATAACTACAATGGTTGCTAAAGTATAGAATTTGTTATATACTCACTACTATTGGCATAGATAAATTTTATTTCATAATAAAGTTTTTAAAATGGATCAGTTCAGTTCAGGCACTCAGTCATGTCTGACTCTTTGCAACCCCATGAATTGCAGCACGCCAGGCCTCCCTGTCAATCACCAACTCCCAGAGTTCACTCAGACTCACATCCATCGAGTCAGTGATGGCATCCAGCCACCTCATCCTCTGTCATCCCCTTCTCCTCCTGCCCCAAATCCCTCCCAGCATCAGAGTCTTTCCCAATGAGTCAACTCTTCACATGAAGTGGCCAAAGTACTGGAGCTTCACCTTTAGCATCATTCCTTCCAAAGAAATCCCAGGGTTGATCTCCTTCAGAATGGACTGGTTGGATCTCCTTGCAGTCCAAGGGACTCTCAAGAGTCTTCTCCAACACCACAGTTCAAAAGCATCAATTCTTTGGCACTCAGCGTTATTCACAGTCCAACTCTCACGTCCATACATGACCACAGGAAAATGGATATTAAAATATAAATCATGTGATTCCTAGGTGAGGTGAGTGGTTAAGAATCCAGCTGCCAATGCAAGAGACATTAGTTTGATCTCTGGGTCAGGAAGATCCCCTGAAGGAGGGGAGGGAAATCCACTTTAGTATTCTTGCCTGCAAAATCTCATGGACAGAGGAGCCTGGCGGACTACAGTCCATGGGGTCACAAAGAGTCAGAAATGACTGAAACAACTTAGCATACAAATCTTAGAAAAGAATAAAATTAGCCTTGACAGTATTAAATGACTTGGCAAGCCTTACACAGATAAATTTTCAACCTGAAGTTCAAATCTACAAAGCTTGGTTAGTAAACATGTGTTCTTTTATATAATATTTATCTGTGCCTGTATTTATGACAAGATCAGTCAACATCTATATACACATAAGCATGCATGTATGACATGACAAGTCATAATATAAAGAGTATCTATTGCAATAATGTCCTTGTTTATGCTACTGCATAAGTTGATTATTTTGTTTGGAATATAAAATTCTAATATGTTTTTTAAAAGCAAGAAGAATGCAGTAAAGTAAAGTTTTTATAATTTCATACTTACCCTAAAATAATATGACATTGATCTTGAATGGGAAATAAGGTTCAGTCCCTTCATCTTGAGGATATGTTTTGAGATGAATATATTTAAATGATTTGTTTAGGTTCAAATGTTTAATGATACATAGTTGCTAGTTTTCTAGTTTCAAATTAATATTATGCCATTTTTTCTATTTTATTTTACATTAAAATAAACTATGATTTAAGTTTTATTGGGAATATTAAATTACAGATGGACCAGCTATAACTAAGTTCATAGTTGAGTGTACACCTTATACAGCAATGGAATAAAAGACAAATAATATTACTATGAGAAGAATATTTAACTCCAGACTAAATATTCACAAAGAATCATTTATCAGTAGTAAAGGCACAATACCAAAATAGAACAGAGCTATGAACTAAGATATAGGTAAATGAGCAGACCCTTATATTAATATTTATGTGTGCACATCATCCTAGATAACTTCCAAATAAAGGATGAGTATGTTATTATAAACTTAGTAAAGGATAAAAGTGATAAAGTCATTAATAAGAATAGGGTAGGATAATTTATGTTATTTTGCATTTTTAATAACATTAATTAAAACATGTTTTATAAGTAGTACAAAGTTTTAGAATTAAATAGATGTCAATTTTTTAATTTTTATTTAAACACGAACACCTGTTTATATTCACTTGAAATCGCTTTTCTCAAGCGGCTAAGAGAATGGTAATTGAGGCAGAATTGAATTATAAAGAAAATGTCTAAATAAAACAATTGTAGTACAATAAGGAAGGTACTCTCAGTCAATAAAATACTTGCTAAATATCTCAGTTACATGGACAAATTAAATTAACTCTTCCAAGACTTTAGGGAACCAAGAATGAATAAATACTTTAATCATTAACTGACTTTTAGATGTTTTTAAAATTTTATAATATACTTGACTTTAGCAAACACATTCATCTAAGAACATCATCAACCAACTTACTAAATTATAGCCAGAAAAATAAAAATCATAATAAGATTTAAATCTAATATAAATAATTAGTCCACATGTCCTTAATATTTCACATCGAAAAGTGGTAATTCAAAAAAGAAAAAAAAAAAGATAAGTCTGTCAATGGCAGACTGGTTGAATATGCTTAATTTTACTTATATTTCCTTATATATCTCTGCAAATAATTAGAACATACGTAATATTCAATGACATCTCTATTTCCATTCAAGGTGTATAGTGGTAGGGTTTGCATTCCTGCATGCTACATTTATGCTAAGTTGCCTCAGTCATGTACAACATTTTGTAGTTTTATGGACTGTAGCCAGGAAGGCTTTTCTGACCATGGAATTTTCCAGGCAATAATACTGGTGTGAGGTGTTAATTCCTTCCCCAGGGGATTTTCCTGACTTAGGGATGGAACCTGCATCTCTTAGGTCTCCTACATTGGCCGGCAGGTTTTTTACCAGGGGGTTTCTTTAAAAACAGAGAAAAATAAATTTTAAAAGATTTATTTATATTTAAATAAATGCTACTTTGTGTCTTATTTAAGAAATGAATCCCTTCTGGGTTCAGTTTAAGATCAGAAAAATGCACATATATGAAGGAGAAAAAATCGATCACATCGCTTCCTTTAAGGAGTTACATCCCTAAAAAGAAATTAAGTCATTGTGATATACAAAGGGCAAAAAAGATAACAAAATATTTTAGTAATTCCTCCTTTAGGCATCTGCTTCCACTGTAGCTTTTTTGCTTCTTGGATTCAAGAAACAAAGCAAACAAACGTTCACTGATTATTATTATTGCTTGCAAAGCTGTCATTGAATTTATATCTTATGAAATCTATTTTTATATATAATTTAAAATATTGATTTGAGTTATTATTAATTCTGGAATACAGTATTCAATTCAAGGAATCCTCAAGATAGATTTGTCTCTGAATCTTGCCACCTGTTTGGAAGGATCTTTATAAATTCATTAGATCTGCTTTAAAAATTATAATGTTTAGATCACTCAAAGACTATACTTGTTTTTCTGTTTGATAGTCAAGGTTCTAAAATTGTATGCCAAATTTTATCTTTATGGTCATACCATAAAGATTTGAGAATTTATTGTTGAAACTATGAAAATTTTAATTTATATTATATATTACACATTTTTGATAACATATCCTTTTGCAATAATTTTTGTTGGTCTAAAATTTTTTTGCCTGTATTTTATATTTATATAAAAATCTTGTTTTGGTGAAAATATAGTTATGTATACATATGTTTCTTTTTTAATTAATTAGTCTCAATTAGAGAATACTTAAAATATTGTGGTGGTTTCTGCCTTACAGATATTATTGACATAATAGGTTATACTCAATATATACACTTGATGAATTGGAAAATAAATATATACATGTGAAATCAGTACTACAATCTATGCTGTAACAGAGGAGCCATAGATGGCTTTTGGTTTCAATGAAGAAGATAATTTAGATTGAACATAAAATGTGTATACTTTGCCAAAAGACTTTGGTAACCATACCATCTGTTGACTTAGTGAAAGTTTTATTTGTATGGTAATTAAAGAGGTGAAAGGCAAGGAATATATTCTACCTCACAGTTCTCAGAAGGAATGAACCAACCTTGCCAGTACTTGATCATGGATTTCTGTTCTCCAGATCCCAGAGATGATAAATTGCCATTGTTTTAGCCACCCATTCTAGATTACTATGTTACAGGAGGCTTAGGAAATGAATATAGTCAGCAAAGGCATGATGTTGTATGCTGTTTTCTTTTGTTTTGTTTTTCTATTTTAATTATAAGTAAAAGGAAATTTAGGAACTCTGAAGAGTCGGTCATTGTCACAGAATTGCTGCCTTTATAAGTCTCTGCCCATACTACAGGAACTGGAATGCCCTCTTGCCTGAACATTTGAAGTTTAAATTCTGCCATTAAAAGACACTTGTGCAAAAATTTGGAAAATAAAATAGAAGTCAGTTCTGACCCTGTGGCAGTGGTGACTAAGCACATTGACTTTGACAGATGATAGAACAAAGGTTTGGCTGGTAAATTGTGGACATCCTCTTTAAATCCCACAGCTGGAAGCTGCGGGCAGCTCATCTCGGTGGCTTCTAGTGACATGTGCACCCTGATTACTTGAACAGGATTTATGAATTTTTTGATCTTCTCACCTCAACATTTCTGGTATCATTTTAATTCTCTATATTATATCCCTGGCAGAATGAAATAACTAAAGCTGTCTGTTTTGTAAATCAAATGCATGTCCCTTCAAACTTTACAATAAAATAGAATTTAGAAATAGAAATCTTCATATAATCCAAAAATAATGAAAAACTTTACCGAATATTACCTTAAAAGCAAAATTATATGACCTTTAGGACAAAAGGCTGATTTTATTATGCCAAAACAAATGCTAATTGATATTCTGCTTATTCTAGCTTCACATTGTACTTTAAAAGCCTGTGAAATGATACATATCATAAAACATTAATGTGACTGTCTTATAAACTATGGGTTGAGAGCAGAGAGCCATATAGAGCTCACTGGCACATCTCTATGTCTCCAAAGTGATGCTGACTTATAAATGAGAAAAGTTAAGAGAGATACCTTGGCTGGCTAGAAAATATTTTACATGTTAGATTATTTTATGTGAAACAAACCAAGACTGCTGTCAAAGTGATTTTATCTTCTAGAAAATTATTCTACACTTTTCCATCACAAAACAGACATTTATTATAGAAGTAAAGTGAAACTAGTGCATAGTTGTAATCAGATAATAACTACTTTTATGAATTATAGATAGTTGGTTAAGTTTAGTGTCTTTTACTGCCTTAAGGATGTGGTTATATTATGACAAACATAGCCCTCATCATTTTTTAAAGAAATTATCAGTATAGTATACTAATACTACTAAATTTTATGTTTAAAATTTCCATATAGGAGAATTCTAGCTATTCAAACAGTTTTGAATGTTTCCTAAACCCTTTGGTCCTGCTATAACTGTTATGCATTTCATACACTGAGCAGCACAGGGACATTCCCTTAGCCTAAATTCTCATTCCTGGCTGCTGTGTTCCATTAACTGCATGATGATATGTTCAAATTTGGGGGGGGGGGTACTATGTTCAGGGTGAATCTTTAAATGGTCTATATATTAAAGGATTAGAAGTAGCTGCTATTAAAAACTCATTTTCCAGATAATTCCAAATTGGTGATGCTACAATATTCCTGAGTGACTCAAGATGCTGCTTGTTCAGACCTTCATTAAGTCCATATTCTCTCATAAGCAGATATTCAATTGCCTTTAGAGTTTTGCATTATGCAAGATAAGTCCAGAGGTTTTCATATTTAAAATCAAGACTGATAAGCTGATTTATTTTAATCTTTGTCACAGAGAATCCTTTATCAGACTAGTATGTTTAGTGATATAAAAATAATTACGTTGCTAATTCAGAATACTTGATGATCAAGTAAGCACAGTGCATGCTTTCTCTCCAAGTGACTGCAGTTATAAAACCTAAACAGAGCACATGGGGGAGCTAAGTAAGGACTCTAAAAAAGAAAAGGTAGCAGATAGATTGACAAGATCAGAAATTGAAATATCACTGGTAGAAATGAGTTTCCTATATTTTTTCCCCTCTGTTATTTCTCAATCTGGTCTCAAAGCAATCTAAAACCTAAAATTGGGCACCAGCACTGCAAGATAGAGAGCCAGGAGAAGCATCTAGTACATATTTAATGCACAAGAAAGGATTCTTCGGGCAAGGACAACAGAGCCTGTAGGACTTGTAGGGCCTGAAAGTGCATTAAGGGAGATTTGTTCAATTCAGTAGGCTCTTCAGTTCAAAAAGCTGTATAACCAAAAATTAGGACAAGTATCTTTGATGTTTTTCTTTCTCTCTTCTCCTACCACTTGCTAGGATGCAAGTGCAGTTAAGGAAAATTGCATTTTGGTGGAGGAAGGGAGTGAATAGAGTCCCAGTTTTGGAATCAAAGGACCTAAATGTGGCTCTCTCAATAGATATACCAGGAAGAAAACAGGGAGGGAAGATCTACTGAACGTTAACTCTAGGGTGCACCCCTTAGTGGTGCATGTGTGAAATTAATCCTAAAATAGCATCAAATACTTTCAAAGCTAAACAAAGAGATAGATGCTACTCAGTTCCCCCAAATGGCTACTGTTTGGTGCTTATGTGGAGCAGGTCAGAATACCATTGCAAAGCCTTTGCAAATTGAACCAATATTAAATCCAAAACTCAAAGAAGGCTGGACAGAATGGGTCAGCTAAACTCAACCGTGTTGATACCTTCTATAACAAAAATAAGAACATTTTCAAGGAAATTAAATTAGGTGTGGGGCAGTGTGAGACTTCAAGCAGATAAGAAGAGGGAGCCTTTGGAAATTGTGGAACTGTTCTGTGTTTTAATTATGATGATATTTATGTGAATAATACACGTGTAAAAATTCCTAAAGCTATCCTATAATAAAGTCAATTTGACTGTATTATAATTTTAAAAATAAAATTACATAAATAATTATATTTTTAAATTTAAATTTATTTATTTTAATTGAAGGCTAATTACTTTAAAATGTTGTATTAGTTTTGCCATACATTAACATGAATCCACCATAGGTGTACATGTGTTCCCCATCCTGAACCCACCTTCCACCTCCTTCCCCATCTCATCCCTCTGGGTCATCCCAGTGCACCAGCCCCGAGTACCCTGTATCATGCATCAAACCTGGATCTGGTGATTCATTTCACATGTGATAACTGACAAGTTTCAATGCCATTCTCCCATATTATCCCGCCCTCGCCCTTTCCCACAGAGTCCAAAAGACTGTTCTATACATCTGTGTCTCTTTTGCTGTCTCACATACAAGGTTATCTTTACCATCTTTCTAAATTCCATATATATGTGCTAGCATACTGTATTGGTGTTTCTCTTACAGGCTTACTTCACTTTGTATAATAGGCTCCAGTTTTATCCACCTCAATAGAACTGATTAAAATGTATTATTATTAATGGATGAGTGATATTTCATTGTGTATATGTACCACAGCTTAATTTTAGGTAATAATATCAATTTATTACATAAATTTCCTGTCGTTCCATCACTAAGTCCTGTTCAACTATTTGTGACTCAATGGACTGCAGCACAACAGGCTTCCATGTTCTTCATTAACTCCCTGAGTCTGCTAAAATTCATGTTGATTGAGTTGGTGATGCCATCCAACCATCTCATCCTCTGCAATCCCCTTCTCCTCCTGTCTTCAGTCTTTCCCAGCCGCAGGGTTTTTTCCAACAAGTCAGCTCTTTGCATCAGGAGGCCAAAGTATTAGAGTTTCAATTTCAGCATCAGTCCTTCCAATGAATATTCAAGGTTGATTTTTTTTGTTTGTATTTAGGATTGACTTGTTTGATTTCTTTGCTATCCAAGGGACTCTCAAGAATTTTCCCCATCACTATAGTTCAAAAGCATCAGTTCTTTGGCATTCAGCCCTCTTTATGGTCCAACTCTCACATCCATACATGACTGCTGGAAAAATCATAGCGTTGACAATACAGACCTTTGTAGGCAAAGTGATGTCTCTGCTTTTTATATACCATCTAGGTTTGTCATAGCTTTTCTTCTAAGGAATTTTTCTTCCATAATTAATTTCTTTCAATAAGCCTCTCCCCCCCAAAGGGGCTTTTAGTTTCATGGCTTCAGTCACCATCCACAGTGATTTTGGTGCCTAAGAAAATAAAATCTGCAACTGCTTCCATTGTTTCCCCATCTATTGGCCACGAAGTGATGGCATTGGATGCCATGATCTTTGGTTTTTGAATGTTGACTTTTAAGCCAGCTTTTCCACTCTCCTATTTCACATTCATCAAAAGGCTCTTTAGTTTTTCCCCACTTTCTGCCATTAGAGTGGTTCAGTTCAGTTCAGTTCATTCAGTTGCTCAGTCGTGTCTGACTCTTTGTGACCCCATGAATTGCAGCACGCCAGGCCTCCCCGTCCATCACCAATCCCTGGAGTTCATTCAGACTCACGTCCATCGAGTCAGTGATGCCATCCAGCCATCTCATCCTCTGGTGTCCCCTTTTCCTCCTTCCCCCAATCC
>SJYW01004805.1:191960-206771 GCA_006410735.1 Raphicerus campestris
GGAGAAGGCAATGGCACCCCACTCCAGTACTCTTGCCTGGAAAATCCCATGGACGGAGGAGCCTGGTGGGCTGAAGTCCATGAGGTCACTAAGAGTCGGACACGACTGAGTGACTTCACTTTCCCTTTTCACTTTCATGCATTGGAGAAGGAAATGGCAACCCACTCCAGTGTTCTTGCCTGGAGAATCCCAGGGACGGGGGAGCCTGATGGGCTGCCGTCTATGGGGTCGCACAGAGTCGGACACGACTGAAGCAACTCAGCAGCAGCAGCTGGACTGTAGCCCTCCAGGTTCCTCTGACCATGGGATTCTCCAGGCAAGAGTAGTAGAGTGGGTTGCTATTTCCTTCTCCAAGGGATCTTCCCAACACAGGGATCAAACCCACGTCTCCTGCATTGGCAGGTAGAGTGTTTACCAGTGAGCCACCTGGGAAGCAAAGAAACACAGTTAAATATTACTTTCTATTTTCTCTACCAGTTTCCTAATATCTTAGAAATTTCTCCCTCATATTACACTTCTCTTTAACATGGCTTAGTTTCCAAGATTTTGTGATGGGTATATATATAAATATGGTTTAAAACACTGTCTCTTTCTCCTCTTTCAATTTCACTGGGGTAAAATAGCATACAGGAAAAAAGGGCAGATATTTGGAGTGACCAAATGATGAAGATTTAATTGTATCACTATCTGGAAAAGCCTCAGTCTTATAATTTTAAGTCAATAACTACTCCCAACCCATCTGAGAGTTAGGGGAAAAGCAAGTCTAACTTCAGGGAAATTGGGGATAGGGTAGCTCAAGACAGAATGACATAGCTGAGATGAATGCAGAACACAGAAGGCATGGGGATGATTAAAAGCCAGCAAATTCAGAAACAAATTTAGTTGAATACATTTGGCCACTCTGCATGACACTCAAATTAATTTGAATTTTCATCATAGATTTATATTTTTACCATACAAATATTTTTCAAATTCTGAGTTAAATATCAGAATGATTAAGCTTCTGAAACTAGAATTTTCTACCAGAGAGACTGAGGGAAAGAATTTTCTCCGATCCACTGACCAGTCCTTCCCTGGGATCCTGACCCTGTCTATGAACAAGTGTCTCTGAGTCTGGCAGTGAAGTCAGGGCTGTGCTCCTGGGGCCTGGAGAGCAGGTGGTGGGTCCTTCAGGGTCAGTGATGCTGAGAGCTGAGGGAGTGTCAGCATGGAGCCATCTATGAGCATCTCAGCCAGTGGTCCAGACCCTGGGGAACTCATGTCAGGGACACCAGGTCTCTGGACCTGAGGGTGTTCCCACCTCCTTCTAGGGCTCCTCACCATTTCCTCCTCCCACAGCTTGTTCTCTAAGAGGAGCAGCTGCTCTGACCCTGATTCCCTGAGGGAAGCAGTTGCTCAGCTAAGCCCAAGGGCTGGACCATTACATGTGCAGGTCCCAGTGAGCGTTCTGTGCACAGAAGTCATGTGCAGAGTTCGCAGTCTCCACACTGATGAGTGTGAGCGTGAAATCCATCCCAGACCCACGGCCACTGGGCTGAGCTGGGACCCTGGGAGGTGAGGGGACCCCCTGGGATCAGCAGGGGAGGAGAGTGTGTGGTTTGTGCTGGAAGCAGGGTGAGGAGGTGTGTCCATTACTGAGGATGAGATGAGATGGCTTTGTAGGAGATGGAGATGCTCCCTCCATGGCCACAGACCAGAGAAGAGGACGGAATCAGCACAGCAGCCCCACAGGAAACCAGAAAATGATGGAAACAATGTTAATGCAAGTGTGTAAGACAAGTCATTTAAAAAAATGTTCCATATTGGGACATTTTTAATAAATGTAAGTCAGTGTCTGCATTTTACCTAGTCTTTAAGCATCTGTCACAGAATCAATGACTAATATACCATCCTTTGCCCTGTTCTCAATTATCTCACATAGTAGATGAGAATAACCACCATAGACCTACTGAAAATTACCAATTTGTAAAGGAAATGCCATGAATGTAGAACACCAAAGCCAGAGGATCCGTCCCAGCAAAACTACCCTGGACAGAGGAACCTTGTGGAAGCGTCTTCTGGCTGGATGAGCAAGATGAGCACAAAATTTATTTGTATACATTAAACAAAGATTGTCCAGAGCTCATGTGCGTCTTTCTGCAAAAAACCCCACATTGCAAGGTACCAGTCCATGAGCTTCATTCAAAAGCTCTATGAGAAAGCCGTCTATGTGACTTATCGGCATGTTGTACACAGACCTCTGGGGAGAGAGATAGCAGGGCCCGGCCTTGGGAATGGATAACATGGTTCTCACTTGCTACTCCAGGGTTTCAGGGTGATCCCAGGGGGTCAATATAGAAAGAGAAAAGTGTCTCAGGGTTGTAATTTTAATTTGGTGTTGAGAGACATCCCTTCTGCTTGCTTTTCCTCTCCTGAATATGTAACTACTGGTATATACTAAGTTGCTTTAGTCATCTCTGACTTTTTGTGACCCTATGGACTATAGCCCCCCAGGCTCCTCTGTCCATGGGATTCTTCAGGCATGAATACTGGAGGGGGTTGCCATGCCCTCCTCCAGGGACCAAACCTGCCTCTCTTATGTCTTCAGCATTGGCAGGCAAGTTCTCTACCACTAGTGCCACCTGGGGAGCCTAACTACAGGAATAAATATAAGCAAAACTGGTCTTCTTTCTTATTTCAGTCACAAATTTGCTTTGTTGCTCTGCGGCACATGGAATACTGACTGCTGGGTGCCTCTGTGTCCCTGGGGGTATCTAGAGCAGTGTCCCCAGGGGCTCTGTAGTCTTTTCCTGTCTCACTATTGATCACACCTCTTGAGGAACACTTGGAAGGAACACTCTTCAGAGACTATGGGCAGAGAGATTCATCCCCACAGGACCAGACTTAAATGATGACATTTTTAGTTTGACCTGCTGCCACTGTGGAAAATACTTGTGGGTGCTGGAGGTGAGAATTCGTGCACTGGGCATGTGAAAGTAATATGGGTTGTTTTGGCAAGAGAGTAAGTTGTTGTGGACCCCACAGATCTTATAATAAAGATCTTGTGTACCCCAAGATCTTATAAAAAAATATCCCATGCTACAACTTATTTTNAATACTTGTGGGTGTTGGAGGTGAGAATTCGTGCACTGGGCATGTGAAAGTAATATGGGTTGTTTTGGCAAGAGAGTAAGTTGTTGTGGACTGTACCCCAAGATCTTATAATAAAATATCCCATGCTACAACTTATTCTAATAGTGTGCCATCAACACTGCCTATAGAACCTATTGGCATAGGTTTTCTCCTTTGGAATCTGGATGTACCAGGGGTTTGTGGTGGAAGTAACATGATCCATCCTCCGAGGTTGTAAGAGATCATAGAGGTGGTATAACTTCTGCCAGTACACTTGGCGATGATATAACAGAGCCAAGCATTCACATACATAGGCTAACTGCCTTAGATGACCAGTCAGCCATTATCCACCTTGCTACCTTGGAGATGACGCCAGGCCCAGCCACCATCTGACTGCATCCATGTAAGAAACATCAAACAGTAACCTTGGCGAGCTAAGGAAACACCTACCACCTTAACAATAATAGTGCAATGATTGCCGTTTTCATCTGCATGTAAGGCTTTTGGGTGACATCTTAAAAAAACTCAATAGCTAGAATGTAAACTAATACNAATGAATTCTTTCTCTCTTCAAGGGTTTTTAAAATTTCTTCAAGAAAACTTCTAAATCTGAGAAAAAGTCTTTCCATTACGTATGTATTAAATTTGTATAAGTATTCCAATACAGGTTAGGCTAGATATCTAGACATGTGCAAACAATACATGCATACACAGATACATACATACATATATATATATATATATAATATATATATATACTGATATACTGATATAAAATCTAAATCTCTAAATCGCTCATTTGTGTCCTGCTCTTTGCTAAGTCACTTCAGTCATGTCCTACTCTTTGCGACCCCATAAATCACAGCATGCCAGGTCTTGCTGTCCATCACCAACTCCTGGAGTCCACCCAAACCCATGTCCATTGAGTTGATGATGCCATCCAACCATCTCATTCTCTGTCGTCCCCTTCTCCCACTGCTCTCAATCATTCCAAGCATCATGGTCTTTTCAAATGAGTCAACTCTTCACATAAGNCCAACTCCTGGAGTCCACCCAAACCCATGTCCATTGAGTTGATGATGCCATCCAACCATCTCATTCTCTGTCGTCCCCTTCTCCCACTGCTCTCAATCATTCCAAGCATCATGGTCTTTTCAAATGAGTCAACTCTTCACATAAGGTGGCCAAAGTATTGGAGTTTCAGTTTCAACATCTCTTGCAGTCCAAGGAACTCAAGAATCTTCTCCAACACCACAGTCTGAAATCATCAAATCCTCAGCACTCAGCTTTCTTCACAGTCCAACTCTCACATCCATACATGACCACAGGAAAAACCATAGCCTTGACTAGACGGAATTTTTTGGCAAAGTAATATCTCTGCTTTTTAATATGCTGTCTAGGCTGGTCATAATTTTCCTTCCAAGGAATAAGCATCTTTTAATTTCATGGCTGCAGTCACCATCTGCAGTGATATTGGAATCCAGAAAAATAAAGTCAGCCATTGTTTCCCCATCTGTTTGCCACAAAGTGATGGGACCTGATGCCATGATCTTCATTTTCTGAATGTTGGGCTTTAAATCAACTTTTTCATTCTCTTTCACTTTCTTCAAAAGGCTCTTTAGTTTCTCATTTTCTGTCATAAGAGTGGTGTCATCTGCATATATGAGGTTATTGATCTTTCTCCCGGCAATCTTGATTCCAGCTTGTGCTTCTTCCAGTCCAGCGTTTCTCATGATGTATTCTGCATATAAGTTAAATGAGCAGGGTGACAATACACAGCCTTGACGTACT
This sequence comes from Raphicerus campestris, assembly GCA_006410735.1. NCBI lineage: Eukaryota > Metazoa > Chordata > Mammalia > Artiodactyla > Bovidae > Raphicerus > Raphicerus campestris. The sequence goes on from SJYW01004805.1 coordinate 196,863, forward strand.
CCTTTTCCTATTTGGAACCAGTCTGTTATTCCATGTCCAGTTTTAACTATTGCTTCCTGACCTGCATACAGGTTTCTCAAAAGGCAAGTCAGGTGGTCTGGTATTCCCATCTCTTTGAGAATTTGTGATCCACGCAGTCAAAGACTTTGACATAGTCAATAACACAAAAATAAATATTTGTAAATGTTGCTAAAATGATATCAGAAACAAAATAATCAAGTCAATTATGCCTGTCTTATTTTCTAATAATGAGGACTTGTGTTTGTGTGTTAGTTGCTTAGTCATGTCCAGCTGTTTGCAACCCCATAGACTGTAGCCCACCAGGCCCCTCTGTTCATGGGATTCTCCAGGCAAGAATACTGGAGTGGGTTGCCATTTTTCTCCAAAAAGAACTACAGAAAGAAGGAAAATGAAGTCGCTCAGTCATGTCTGACTCTTTGTGACTCCATGGACTATAGCCTACCAGGCTCCTCCATCCAATGGGATTTTCCAAGCAGGAGTACTGAAGTGGGTTGTCATTTCNGTCCAGCTGTTTTCAACCCCATAGACTGTAGCCCACCAGGCCTCTCTGTTCATGGGATTCTCCAGGCAAGAATACTGGAGTGGGTTGCCATTCTTCTCCAAAAAGAACTACAGAAAGAAGGAAAATGAAGTCGCTCAGTCTTGTCTGACTCTTTGTGACTCCATGGACTATAGCCTACCAGGCTCCTCCATCCATGGGATTTTCCAAGCAGGAGTACTGAAGTGGGTTGTCATTTCTTTCTCCAGTGAGGGATTAGTTTTTGTTTATCAAAACATATTAACTGTGACTTACCTGTTGGTACAGTAGTTTGAATCTGCCTCCCAATGCAGAGGACATCGATTTGATCCATCATCTGGGATGATTCCACATGTCACAGAGCCACTAAGCCCATAAGCCACAACTACTGAACCTGCGTTCTGGAGCCTGTGAGTTGCAACTACTGAACCAGTGTGTTGCAGTTATTGATGTCTGTTTACCTAGAGCCTCTGCTCAGCGACAGAGAAGCCACCATAATGAGAGTCCTGTATAATGCAACTAGAGTGTTTCCCCCACTAGCTACAACTAGAGAAATCTCACACACAGCAAAAAAGAACCAGCATAACCAAAAAACAAATAAAGAATCCCATATCAAACATCATCGTTGTAAAATAAAATCTTACACTGAGACAGGCTCCCAAATATTATTTTTTGACTGGAAAACAAATAGGCAATAATATAAAATGTAATGAAATTATCTTTCTATTTAGATAGATGGCATGGCATGATTTAGGACTTCATAAGATTAATATAAAATATTTCATTTTAATTTGTGAGAATTCATAAATGAATACAGTATAAAAACTAAATGGCACTTTGCAAAGTATTTATTAATGAATATTACTTATCAAATTATATTATTTGTATTCAGAATTTTCATTAAAATATGAACAATTTTTAATATTTTAATTGTAAAATTAAACTGTGAGATTCAGTGTTAAGAATAATCAATTTGAGTGTTAAGAATAATTAATTTATATAAAAATGGAAATTACATCCACTTTAAAAAAGTATAGTGAAGTGTAAGCCATATATTGAAATACACAAAAGTTTGATGTTTGTGTTTACGACATTGGTAATAAAAGGCCCCTTTGTAAAACAGAATAAAGTCTAATAAATTAAATAATTAAAAATGAATTAAATAATAAAAATAACATTATCAGAAGAAATACATAAACTCTGAAGATCGTACACGTATTTATTTAATACTTGAAATATGCTATGTATTGTGTTCAATTTGAAATCTTAGTAAATTTGATACAAATTTACTGTGTTTAAAAAAAATGTAAACAAATTTCAGGACTGAGCCTACATTTGAGGACACATTTGAGGACAATTGTGCAGACTGGATAGAATAGTGTTAATTAATTCCCTAGCAAATATGTGAATTTCATCAGCATCATGAAAGTTCTTATTAATTCCCCACACACCTTATATTAATTCTTAATTAGTAACTAAAAATGTCAAAGCCAAATGGGAAATGCTGTACAAATTAAAAATAAATGAATTATTAGCAGTACTATCCACAAGAAAACCAAAATTGTTTCTCATTACATGGTATAGTGTACTGCTAACATTCATAATGACTTTAATTATGTTTAGATTAGTAAATTTATGATAATTTTCCTAATGGTAAATAATAATTGTGTACCAGTTGGTGATAAAAATAAGAAAGATGATTTGTTGTATGAAAATATATCAATCTTAATATCTACACAGCCATGTTAATTTTTAATAAAACCTTGCAAAAATTTTAATAGTAACTTCTTAAATTCAAAACATCATTTTGAAAGAGAAACAATTCAGAAAAAACATCTANATAAGAAAGATGATTTGTTGTATGAAAATATATCAATCTTAATATCTACATAGCCATGTTAATTTTTAATAAAACCTTGCAAAAATTTTAATAGTAACTTCTTAAATTCAAAACATCATTTTGAAAGAGAAACAATTCGGAAAAAACATCTAAGGAGGGAAAAGAATATGTGTTTGTGTTCAATGTGTCTAAACACTAAAAATCTACAAAATAAGATGCATTGTATTTGCCAATCTGGATAAATTTAATAATACAACTCTTTAATCTTATTTTATTTGAAGAGACAGAGTAACTGGTTAAAATGTGCATGTGCTCAGTTGTCCGACTCTTTGTTGTTCCATGGTTTGTAGCCTACCAGACTCCTATGTCCATATGATTTCCCAGGAAAGAATACTGGGAGTGGGTTGCCGATTCCTTCTCTAGGGTATCTTCCTGATCCATGGATCGAATTGTCAGGCAGATGCTTTACCTCTGTGCCAGTTGGGAAGCCCCTATTGGCTAAAAGCCAATCAATAAATTATAGTATGAATTAAAAATGGGGAAAAGACAAATGAGGCAAGAAAACTAATAGTAAAGCAATGTATCTTGAATAACTTTATTATATGTGCAAATCCCCAAATAGTGTGTATATATATATATATATATATATATATATATGTATATACACACAATATGTATATGTGCTAAATACAAGCATAATAATACCAGAAGAAAGAAAATAAAATGTGTATGCTCTCAATTTTGTTTCAGGAAGGTGTTTTATTACTAGATATGCAAAACAAAAATTTTAGATAAGCATTAATAAAGTGTAATGCAAATAAATATTGAAAATGTGTGTGGGTAAAACACAAAGTTTATTCTTAAAGACAATAATCATTCTGGGGAAAATTTTTGCAACAAATTACCAGAAAGTGTTTAAATCCTTAAAATACTTAAAATCATATAGGAACATATACATGTATGGTAATATATATAAAATGCCCCAAGATGATTATATATATACCGCACATGAGGATAAAATATATCCACATAGATAAATTAGAAAAAATTAAAACTATACAATTAATAAGACAAACAAAATATGCAATTAAACATGATAGATTTTCAAATATATAATATTTATATATATTACACAGATTTTAATTTTTAACATTTAAATATCTATACTATATCAAAAGGGAAAGCAAGCTCTAGAACAAGATGCATATATATTAACATCTACCAAGTTTATTGATGTGAGTTAATATTGAAGTGAGTTCAATAACAAGTTTTGCAATTTGTTGACATAAAGTGCCTCTCTTATTTAGATCTCTTCTAATGTCTTTCAACAATTTTAATGTTTTTTTCAGTCTACAGGACTTACACTCCTTTGGTTAAGTTTATTGCAAGTTATCTTTGATATATTGCAATGGCATTGCTTTTAGATATTTATTTCAAATATTTTGTTACATAAATAGAAATATTGTTTATATGTCAGTCCTACATCATTACATCTTCCTAATACAAGAAAATTATTACTTCTAGTAGTCTTTTATGACAACTTTGCAATTTTGGATATCCAGAGTAATAAAGACAGAGAAGCTTGGCATGCTGAAGTCCATGGGGTCTCATAGAGTCAGACATGACTTAGTGACTGAACAAGAATTATGTTTTTTGCAAATAAAAATGGCATTATTTATTCCTTTCTTATTTGAATAATTTTAATCAGTTTCTTTATTTTTCTGCCTCTTTTATTTTGGGGTCCTTATTTCACTGGGCAGAATTTTCGATACTTGAAATAACAAGTGAAATACTTGCCTTATTCCCTATCTGGGGGAGGGAAGAATCATTTTTTCACTACCAAAGGTGTTGTTAACTGTCATTTTTTTATACTGCTTTCTATCAGGAACAATAAATTTCCTTTTATTACTAATTTGCTGCAAATATTTATTATGAATGAATTTTGGAAAATGATTTTTGTGCACCATTGAGATGATCATGCAGTTTATCATTTACATTATCAATATGATTGTTGCTATGTTAATTGATTTTATTTATTTATTTTTTACTTTACAATACAGTATTGATTTTGCCATACATTGACATGAATCCACTACAGGTGTACATGAGTTCCCAACCCTCAACCCCCTTCCCACCACCCTCCCCATATCATCTCTCTGGGTCATCCCAGTGCATCAGCCCCAAGCATCCTGTATCATGTATCAGACTAGCGATTCATTTCTTACATGATAGTATATATGTTTCAATGCCATTCTCCCAAATCATCCCACCCTCTCCCTCTCCCACATAGTCCAAAATTTTGTTCTTTACATGTGTGTCTCTTTTGCTGTCTCACATACAGGGTTATCATTATCATCTTTCTAAATTCCATATATATGTGTTAGTATACTCTATTGATGTTTTTCTTTCTGGCTTACTTTATATAATCGGCTCCAGTTTCATTCACCTCATTAGAACTGATACTGGGGAAACATGACTTATTTATATACATGTCACATATACAAAAAAGTAAGAGTTATACTCCTTTTTATATATTGCTATATAAAATCTTATTTTTTGTAGACTTTTTTTTATCTATATTAATGAAGAAAATTAGCCTTTATCTTCTATAGCCACTCCAGCTTTCTTATTGCTGGTTTGCAAAGTCTACATTTTTTCCATCCTAAAATATTCAGTCTATTTGTGTCTTTGAATCAACAGTGTGTCTTTTGTAGACTTCAGACAGTTGGATTTGTTTTTGTGTTATTATGACTCCCTCTTCTTTGGGTAAAATATTCAGTGTCCCTGTACCTTATGGGTCAATTTCTCTTGCTTTATTCAAGTTTTTATTTTTGGCTTTAGTGTTTAACAGTTTGGTTATGCTGTGCCCAGATGTGAATTAGTTTCTGCTTATAATATTTAGATTTTTTTTAAGCTTCTTAAATCTGTAGAGTAGCACTTCTCTTAAAATTTGGGAAATATTCAGCCATTATTTATTTATTTATTTCCTTTTTTTTTCCCTCTTCATGTTCTAAATGCCCTATTATTCATAAGTTGATATACTTGATAACTGCTTTCAAATCTCTCATCTTTTTTCATTCATTGTTGTTTAATCCTTCTGTATTTCAGAAAGAACAATTTACATAGAACTATCATTAAGTTAACCCACTCCAGTGTTCTTGCCTGGAGAATCCCAGGGACGGGGAGCCTGGTCCGCTGCCCTCTATGGAGTCGCATAGAGTCGGACACGACTGAAGAGACTTGGCATGGCATCATTAAGTTTGGGCTTCCCTGGTGGCTCAGTGATAAAGGATCCTCCTGCTAATACAGGAATCATGAGTTTGACCCCTGCTCCAGGAAGACTGCTTGGTGAAGGAAAAGACAACCCATTCCAGTATTCTTGTCTGGAAACCTCCATGGACAGAGGAGCCCAGCAGGCTACAGTCCATAGGGTCTCAAAGAGTCGGACATGACTTAATGATTGAACAGTCTTTTAAGCTTGCCTCTTGGCTCAGTGGTAAAGAATTTACCTGCCATTTCAGGGGATGTGGGCTGGATCCCTGGGTTAGTAAGACCCTTGGAGAAAGAAATGGCAACCCACTCCAGTATTTTTGCTTCAAAGTCCCATGGGCAGAGGAGGCTGGTGGGCTTCCAAACAACTAAATGACAGTGGTCATTAAATATACTGTTTTTATTTTTTTTTCCTACCATCTTTAAATCTTCACCTTTAAAAATAATTATTTATTGTGTTTTTAAGCTATATAAGTTTTATTGGTTCATTTTTTAAAATGTCCTTTTTTAAAGAATATCATTTGATATCCCATTGTCATATTTTCTTTAATTTTTAGCCATTACATTCTTTATTTCTTAGTGAATATTTGTAGTATCTGCTTTAAGCTGCTTTTTAAATGCAATATATGCCTACTTAGCTCCAAAACTGTTTCTGTTAGCTGCTACCTGCTTTTCCCCTCTGTGAGTATGTTGCAAATCTATTTCGTTGTAGTTTTCCAATAATTTTCATTGAAAAGTAGACATTTTAGATAATATATATTAAAACTTTGAATTCTGATCCCCACCAGGGTTTGCTGCTGGGCTGTTGATATTTTGTTTGTTTGTTTGTTTGTTTATTTAGCAACTTGCCTGGACTAATTCTATGGAGCCTGTTTATCCTGTGATATGTAGTCATTGATATATTTTCTATTTTAATTTTATATGTGTGTGTGTATGTATGAGTGTGTGGGTTTCATATTTTAAGTTCACTCCTTCTTAGGGGTAATTTCACTGTCTGTTTTGTTTGTTTGTTTGTTTGCTTGTTTCTCATGTCTTTCTTGCATGTGCATTTGATCTCACATTCTGAACACATTTGTGGATTCCTAGGACAGTTTCTGCTCCCTTCTAAATTTGCTTGTAGACAGGCAGGCTGTGAGTGACTTTATCAAGACTACTGTGACTGTTCCATTGCCTTCACTTTCATGTTAACTTTCTGGTTAGTCTATTGCTCACCTTATTGAGGATTTCAGATTCAAGTTTGAGGAGATATGGGTCTCCTCAGTTTACTTGATGGCTGATATATCAACTGCTTCTGACAAAAAGCAGGAGCATCTGTTTTTTTCTTACCCTCTACTGCAAAGCAGGCAACTCTTTATGTGTAACACGTTGCCAGTTTTGTTTTTCACTGTTAGCCTAAATATGCAAGAACTACTAAACTGATGGAACTGGGGCAATGATATCAACCCTACATTTATGAACCTTCGTATTTTTAGAAACTTCTTGTCTAAGCCTGTTAAGTGCTGAGGATTCTGTATATGTAGTAAGGTTTTAGCCTAAGTTTTATATTCTAGGTTGTTTTCAAGAAGGGGTCTTTAGGTTGGTGGTAATACCTGGGTATTGACTTATTTAGAAGCAAAATATTTTTTTTTCTTTCTAGAATAAGTCTCCAGTGAAGAACTTCATATCTACTTAATTTTAAAGCTAAGCAAAATTTTAATAAACACTATCCTATCAGTAAAATTTCTATTAGGCAAAAATGTTTCATTTTTAAATTTTGGATTATTGATTATATTCATATAATTTTTTTTATATGAAGCATAGTTGATTTGCAATGTTGTATTAGTTTCTGGTATACAGAAAAGTGGTTTAGTTAAACATATATATTCTTTTTCATATTATTTTTTAATATGTTTTATTGCTAAGTCAATTCAGTTGTGTCCGACTCTGTGCAACCCCAGAGATGGCAGCCCACCAGGCTCCCCTGTCCCTGGGATATAATATTAAATATAATTCCCTGTGTTATACAATAGGCCCTTGTTGTTTATTCATTCTATATATGACAGTTTGTTTCTGTTAGTTCCAAACTCCTAATCCATTCCTTACCTGTGACACCCCACCCCCCACCTTGGCAATCATAAGTGTGTTCGCTATGGCTCTGAATCTGCTTCTGTTTCATAAATAAGTTCACTTGTGTCATATGTTAGATTCCACATATTGGTGATATCATATGGTATTTAGCTTATTCTTTCTGACTTTATTTATTTTAATTTTACTTTACAATACTATACTGGTTTTGCCATACATCAACATGAATCTGCCATGAGTGTCACGTGTTCCCAATCCTCAACCCTCCTCCCACGCCCCTCTCCACACCATCTCTCTGGGTCATCCCAGTTTAGTATTATAATCTCCAGGTCCATCCAAGTAGCTATAAATGGCATTATTACATTTTGCTATGAAATTAAATTAAGTGAATGTTAAATATATAAATTTATCAATTTTAAGGAAGAATAGTTATTTGGAAATCATACAATTGACGGACAAAGCAAATCAACACAGTCAATCAGTAGAATCGCTCACTCATGTCTGACTCTTTTCAGCCCCAGGGACTGCAGAACTCCAGGCTTCCCTGTCCATCACCAACTCCCGGAGCCTATTCAAACTCATGTCCATCGAGTTGTTGATGCCACCTAACCCATCTCATCCTCTGTAGCCCGCTTCTCCTCCTATCTTCAATCTTTCCCAGAATAAGGGTCTTTTCAAATGAGTCAGTTTTTCACATCAAGTGGTCAAAGTATTGGAGTTTCAGCTTCAGCATCAGTCCTTCCAGAGAATATTCAGGATTGATTTCCTTTAGGATGGACTGGCTGAATCTCATTGCTGCCCAAGGGACTCTCAAGAGTCCTCTCCAACACCACAGTTGAGCAGTAGATATAAAAATATATTAAAAATAGCATAAGAGTCCTCCTGGAATGTATAATGAAAGTCAGAAAAGAAGAAAGAAGAAAACTTCATATCAGAGTATAATACGTATAATCATACACAGCAAAATATAAATCTTGACCAAAAACAAAACAAAACAAAACAGTTGTAGTTTCAGCTCATAGAAAACTGACTGACTCATATTAACCTGTCAGTAAATAAATGGATTTTATTTTTGTAATTTAAACAATGATAAGTCTCATCCACTCTTAACATGAGGAAAAATCCTCTGCCTTCTCTAGGGTTACAGATGAGAAGACGTGTGTTAATCAGCTAGCATTTTGTATAGCTTCAGTTAATCAAAAGTCTCCATATCTAAGCATGTGACTGTTCTGAGAGCATATTTATGTAATTTTCATAGAAAATTATACCACATTGATTTCTCTAATATTAAACATTTTGTGTCAGATTAACCTCTCAAAACAACCTAAAATCCAAAACCACTGCAAAAGAGGAGGAAAAGAACTGCAGAATAACATTTTCCTAAAAATTATCACCATGAATGTTTCCATGGAATATTTAGTCTTATTTTTACACGAACAATTGGAATAATAGACACTGGCCACATTTTTTCCATTTTTATTAAACCATATGATGATTCAGTTCAGTTTAGTTCAGTCGCTCAGTCCTGTCCGACTCTTTGCGCCCCATGAATCGGAGCACACTAGGCCTCCCTGTCCATCACCAGCTCCCGGAGTTCACTCGGACTCACATCTATTAAGTCAGTGATGCCATCCAGCCATCTCATTCTCTGTTGCCCCCTTCTCCTCCTGCCCCCAGTCCTTCACAGCATCAGAGACTTTTCCAATGAGTCAACTCTTCGGGTGAGGTGGCCAAAGTACTGGAGTTTCCGCTTTAGCATCATTCCTTCCAAAGAAATCCCAGGGCTGATCTCCTTCCGAATGGACTGGTTGGATCTCCTTGCCATCCAAGGGACTCTCAAGAGTCTTCTCCAACACCACAGTCCAAAAGCATCAGTTCTTCGGTGCTCAGCCTTCTTCACAANGTTTCCGCTTTAGCATCATTCCTTCCAAAGAAATCCCAGGGCTGATCTCCTTCCGAATGGACTGGTTGGATCTCCTTGCCATCCAAGGGACTCTCAAGAGTCTTCTCCAACACCACAGTCCAAAAGCATCAGTTCTTCGGTGCTCAGCCTTCTTCACAATCCAACTCTCACATCCATGCATGATCACTGGAAAAACCATAGCCTTGACTAGGTGGCCTTTTGTTGGCAAAGTAATGTCTCTGCTTTTGAATATACTATCTAGGTTGGCCATAAATTTCCTTCCAAGGAGTAACG
>SJYW01004810.1:8472-23625 GCA_006410735.1 Raphicerus campestris
GGGTAGACTAGGGTGTGGGTTTTTATTTTCAGGGAGTAAAACGTTTTTTCATTGTGATTGTAGGACATTTGGATTCTACTAAAACCATGGATTTCTACTTTAAAATGGTAACATTTGGGGGTTTTAAAATTGTATCTCCATTTGTTAAACATTGAAACAAAAAATCCACTCTGGAGGAGACAGGCAGATCAACCTATCCAAGGAGATACGTTGATTTATTAGTTTCCAATGCTGTTAATATTGCAGTTTTGCTCTTTTATACCTTATTTTTCTTCCCTCTCCTCACTCCAGTACTACTCTCTTCTCTTCATTTCTGGGATGGGGATGTGACTTCATCATGGAGTAATTAGACTGATTTCCTGATGCTGAATATTCACTGATGCTGGAAGGACCGATGCTGAAGCTTCAGTATTTTGGCCACCTGATGCAAAAAGCTGACTCAGTGGCAAAAACCTTGATGCTGGAAAATAAAGTCAAAAGAGAAGGGGGCAGCAGAGGGTGAGATGGTTAGAGAGCATCACCGACTCAGTAGACATGATTCCGGGCAAACTCTGTCAGACAGTGAAGGACAGGGGAGCCTGGTGCACTGCAGTCCGTGAGGTCACAGAGTCAGATACGACTTAGTGACTGCACGACTAAATCCTAGTGCTGAGATAAGGCTGTGGTCTGCAGGGTTCTTAGGTGGAAACCAGAGCAACAAACTGGATAACTTAGGCAGAAGTGGGATTTACTGCAAAGATGGTTCAGAGCACAGAGAACTGCAAGAGAGCCGAGGCACAGCAAATTTTGAGGTGGGGTGTGAAAACCAAAAAAATTCTCCTCTTAACCAGTCAGAGGATTCCAAACTAGGTTTCAAGCCTAGATTTCCAAGGTTAAAACAACCAACTTTTTAAACTGCAGGTTGAAAGAGAACAGCAGAGATATCTTTTTTTTAACATCTATTCTCCCTGGAAAGAGCACAAAAGAAGTCTGGAAGGATGGAGAAGAAAAACGTCGTGAAGGCCGTCAGACTAGGGAGACTTAGCAGAACGAAAACAGTGCCTTTGTCTCTGTGCTGACCATGTCTTCAGCGGTCTTTCAACAACCACAACGATCCTACCAAGCGCATCTCGCTAGACGGCTATCTCTGCAGAGTCCCACAGCCCACGTCCTAGCTGACCATGTGTCCCCTTGCTGAGTGTTCATCTGAATGAAACACAGAAGAGCTCCTAGAGGGGTTAGCATGTCGGTCAATAAGAGAAGCCTTTTAGCAATCCCAATCACAGGAGAGTGGGAGAGTGGCAGCTGCTGCCATGGCCCTCTAATTTACTTTGGCATTAATTGCCTGAAGAAAAGAGTTTTTAAAAAATCTAGGGAATTCCCTGGTGATCCAGTGGTTAGGATTTCATGTTTCCACTGCCAAGGGCCCAGGTTTGATCACTGGTTGGGGAACTGGGATCCCATAAGCTGCTTGGAGTTGCTAGAAAAAAAAAGACCTAACCTTGTTGATTTTAGGACCCAGTTTTAAATTCTTCGTGAGGCAAGGACCATACCACAGAATGAAAGACATCTCTATATAAAATCTTTATTACAGGCAATATTGGTCCATACACTACACAATACCAACAGTACAAGTTTAATCTTTCAAAATCATCATTTAAACAGCAAAAGACCAAGAAATAAAATTTGAGTCAACTGATTATTTTTCAAAATAGTCTCAATGCACATTATCCTCAGTTCCCTTATTATAGTGAAACATACAAATACAGAAAAATATCCCATTTAACATATACTAGTGTTAAATGGTTATTTGGCTTAAAATCTGAGTTAAGAAAATCCTTTTTAGCAACCTACGTACAGATAAGTAGCGAACTTTATTAGACAAATTCGTTCCTCTTAAAAACGCGTGAAGAATTTCATCCATCATGTGTTCTGATCCTAGTACAGTGTTTCTCTCTCACCATCGTGGTTCTTATCTGAAGGACCAACTCAAGGAGTCGTCCTAGACATCACCTCTTCCCGAACACAATTCATCCAAATGTCCGTTCAACAGATGGCAACCAGTGGCGGCCACTTCGCCATGTGACGCCCTAAGAGCCTGGCCAGACCTGTCCAACAGCCCGTTTTCCTACCTACTGTGGGTTGCTGCTCAGGAGGGACGAGAGACGCCAATACAAGCAGAAAACCTGCAGCTCCTCTGCTACGTGCCTTAGAACACTTTCAATTTTTCTGGTCAATGCCCTGATTAGGTAACATACATAAAAGCCAGCATATTAGTTTAAATCTTTAAACAAAAAACTATATTTTCCAAAGTCATTATCATTGGGGGCAATTAAGTGATCCTTCCGTGCTTTGTTGAGCTTCATCTTTAGGGCGTCTCTTCTCTCTTCCCACTCATGAAGTTCAGCGTTGCCGTGTGCAAATTTACAGCTGCTTCCTTCTGTGCAGGTACCATTCATATACCTGTTAGGACAAGTCAGCTTGTTAAGTGTCCATCCGTTGTTTGTAACAGTCTTTAAAATGTGCTCTTCACTACCTTTATAGTTTGTGTTAAGCTTGTAGCTCAAACTCATAATCCTAGAAAAATGAGTATTTTTAATAGTTGTATATTGGAGTATAATAAAAATGAGTATTGTCTTGGCATCTAGAATAGAGAAATGAGTACTTTAATCTATTTAAATGTACTACTTTAGACTGATTGCTGGGAAAAAAACACTCTACTCCTTCCTGATGCAGTAGAAAGAAAATCAGAGGGGACAGAATAATCTTCAATAATTTCTACGTATCACATGGATCTAAATTGGGAAATCAAACAGAAACGGCCAACAACAAAATAAGGAGCAATTCAAAATTACCTAGCTTTTCATTGAAAAATTTTCTAACTATACTTAAGAGAGTGATACTATTAATACTATTTCCATCTGACCTGAGAAAGTTCCAGATTGACACTTGGAATATAATTCAAAGGCAGTTTCAAAAGTGATGAACATCTACTATGAAAAGATGGTTGTGAAGAGTCAGAGAATCCTCACTGCCAGCTCAGAGATCATCTGGACAAGCCTGAATGAACTTACTTCCCTGTTTGGTTATCTTAAGATGTTTCACTCCAGTGCAGGCAAACTAGTGAGTCTTTTCAGGTGAAGGAAATGTTCAAGGAGCAACTAAAACTGTGAGCTCAGATGCCAACATCCAGGATTAGAAGACTTTGCCACCAGGTACTCTGTCTACTGCATCCCAGGTAGCTCTCAGTGGCAAAGAACCTGCCTGCCAGTGCAGGAGAGGTGAGTGATGTGAGTTTGATCCCTGGGTCAGGAAGATCCCCTAGAGAAGGAAATGGCAACCCACTCCAGTATTCTTGCCTGGAGAATCCCATGGACACAGAAGCCTGAAGGGCTACAGTGCATGGGGTCGCACAGAGTCTGTCAACCAAAGTGATTTAGCCTGCACCCTGTCTACTGATATAATGACTGTGGAATTCAAGCCAGACCAGCAGAGTTCATGTGGGAAGCTGCAAAGACCCACGTACCTATCACAAATACTAAAATACCCCGTTGGAAAGCGGTGCTGCCAGCAGTACTGGTCATCCTCAGTGTGGAAGACCTTCTCTTTGTGCTTCTCGGAGGAGATGTGGCCTTGCCACTGCTTCTCACTGTTGCAGTTCTTCCCGCACATCCAGCAGTGAAAGTCCACCTGCAGTGCACAGAAGACATGCGTCGCGTCAGCAGCTGCTGTCCAGGGGGGCCTCAGATTGACTAAAAACAACTCCACCTAAGGCCCACATTCTATTCTTGGGGAGCCCATCCATCGGGGGTAGCTGAGAGAGATAGGCTGAGGGTCCCCCCGGCACATAGGAAGCAGAGAGCCGGGCCAATGAGCTGGGCCGGGGGTCCAGGAACTCTCTGGTGAGAAGCTGGTGTGCCAACAAGGGTGTCTGTCGGGAGGATGGGGGGCCAGGTTCAAACCAGAGTCCCAGGGAGGATAAATACCACGAGGAAAATCAGAGAGGATGTGAAAGCCCAGGGCTCGCCTGCTGTGCAAGAACAAGGAGCAGCAACTCCACTCTTGCACATGAACTGAGCCCCTACTGCGGGCCAGGATGTATGCCAGGGGCCAGGGAAGTACCCATGCTGGGAAGATGACGCCCAGGGGCCACAGACCCAAGAACTGTATTAGGAACCCTGTGCTGCCACAGATGCAAACGTGCGGTGCTTGAACAGTACTTCCCAAGTGCCCTGGGTCAGGATCCTTGTGACGCTGGGTAAGAACAGGTTTACAGAGGGACTTCCCTGGAGGTGCAGTGGCTATGACTCCGTGCTTCCAATGCAGGGGATGTGGGTTTGATCCCTGGTGAGGGAACCAGGATCTCACATGCTAGGCGGTGCCGCAGGGTGGGGGCAAAGGGGCGGAGAGAAGAAGCTCACAGAGACAGGTGACTCTCATGACCCAGAAAGTTGGGGTGACCCTGCTCTGGAAACCCCAGCAGGACTTAAGGCGGCAAGGCAATCGGCGCTGAGCCCGGGCAGAGAGGGCAGAGTCCACAGGGCTTATCGTGAGCAGACACGTCCCGGACCTGGGTCTGACTGATTCAATTCAGAGTGAGGCCAAAAAAACAAAACTGGAATAGGAGCAGAGTTAACGCGTACATCTGTGTCAGTTTAAAAAACCACTCTGGGCAGAACTACAGATTAGGACTAGACAGTCCAAGATATGGAGACACAGCCTGGAAAAAGACACACTGGATCTGGTCCCTCTGGGAAGGGTGACAACTGGGGTTCCAACCTCATCTGTGATATTTTATTTACCTAACAGAAGCAAACACGGCAAACTGTTAACATCAGTTGACGGGATGGTCGGCTCAAGATAACTCTCTATATTAACCCCGTTACTTTTCTGAAAAATGTTAAGGCTAGTGCAGTGAAACACCACAGGTGACTTATGTCTGGGGAGGAACCCAGAGACAGAAGCCAGACTGCAGCAGGATGGTAAGGGAACACGAGGACCTGGGGCAGGGTGGCCAGTTCCCTGATGGTCTAGTGGTTAAGACTCCAGTGCAGGGGGCATGGGTTCAATCCTTGGCTGGGGAACCAAGATCCCACGTGCTACGCAGCATCCCATCCAGAAACAAGGAGGGCCTGGGGGTGGGGAACCCTCCATTCCTGAGCACCCGCGTGGCTCAGCACTGGGATACACCCGCAGGCTCATCACGCTTTGTGTCTCCCTCACAGAGGCATTCTGTAAGCTACCCAGGGTCTCAGGCCAGTGACACCAGCTCCTGCTTCCAGAGTCAGAAAAAGGAGGCAGGAAAGGAGTTTTTAGGACGGAGAGGCCTAGACTCACAGCAGGGAGCCAGTGCAAAGAGAAGATGAAGACATCGGGAGGCAGGCAGGCCAGCTGGGAGAAAGGGAGCCAGGTTTGGGAGAAGGTGGGAAAGAAAAGAAAGGCCTGGAAGCACAGGTAAGGGCACCAACCTGCGGTACTTACAGTAACTTCCGCGTAATCCGTCGGCATGTGGATTTGCTTTCCATTCTCTTTGCTGGACTGACTGGCTGCATCATCGCTTTTTTCATTTTTTTGGCTCTTTAGCCAGAGTTCATAAAACTGCTCCATATCTTGTACTAAAGAGAAAGGAACTCCTTTCAGAGGCAAATATTTAAAGACACCATTTAAATACACACAAGAGCATGCACTCTTTTTCCATCAGTCAGCATAATTTTCAAAAGAAAATCAAGAGGCAAACAGAGATTAGACACGAGAGACGGGCCAGTTCCAGACGCTCAGGGTAAGAACCAAATTCAGGTCCATTAGGGCACAGACAAACATTAGTTTTCAAGATTGATGAACTCCTCCCTACATCTGCAAGACACGTTGTGGGTGTTTAAAATTCTGAAACCCAAGACTTCCCTGGTGGTCCAGTGGTTAAGATTCTGAGCTTCCACTGCAGGGGACACAAGCTTGATCCCTGGTCAGGGAACTAAGATCCCACATGCCGCATGGTGCAGCCAAAAAATAAAATTCAGAAGCCATTTCAAGGGCACTGCTGAAAAGGAAAGCCACAGCTTCACAATGGCCCACGTCAAACACTCATTATCAGTGCTGTAAACACACAGGCAACTTACACAGCTCCTCACTGTTTACTGAAAAAGATGAGGAACCTACTACAGGGACCAAGATTCTGGCCCTGATGGGGCCCCGTCAGTCCAGCTACTGTCCCAGAGGACTGACCCGCAGGGGTGCAATTTACAACAGCACAGTGGTGACCAGGTCCGGGGCTGTGGCTGCAAGCTGCTTCTTCCAGTAGGAACAAGTATATCCGGCATTAGCATCCACTGATAAAACTAAGGTTTCTCGGCCTCAGCACCACCTGTATGCTGAACCGGATAATTCTTTGCTGCTGGATAAGCCTTGTGCACTGTACGATGTTGAACAATCTCCCTGGCCTCTGCCCACCAGCTGCCAGTAGCACTGCCCCACAAGTCATAACAATAAAAAAGGTCCAGACGCTACCAACTGTCCCCAAGGGGAGAGGGGTGTGGGTGGCAAAATTCATCCCCAGCTGAGAGGCACTGAGTTAAAAAAAATAATAATAAAGCTGGAAATGAGGATCTGGTCAAAACCCGGCTCTACTGTCTGCTCAAGTGTTTCTAACAATGTACCTCCAGCTAAGGTTAGAGATACAATAGGAAATCCTTCTTCCTTCAGGCCAGTGGTAGCAGGAATTGCTGCAAGAATCCTGATTTGCAAGGATACCTTCAGGATATCCTTAAGTCCTCACTCCAAGCAAGGAGTCCCACTCACACAAGTCACTGAAGGTTTACATGGTTGAAATACAATAGGTGATGTGCTTAAATCCAATTGATTCTTGTAATCCCCAGATTGCAGATCTTAAGTCATCTATAAATTTTGATCAGTTTACTTAAGACTGAAGAACAATGATCCTGGTAGCAAAACCTTTTCTGGTCAGAGGTGAAAGGTTGCCTGAGGCTTCTTTTCAAGGCTCTCACAGTGAAACTGACGCTTGACCAAGACAAACCTTCTCTCCTTGGGCCTTTGTTTGTGTCTGGGCCTATTCTACCCATGAGTTCCCAGAAGAAACCTCCAGTTCCAACCTGATGAATTCAGGAGTGACTCTTCACACCAGGAGCAGGTGATCTGACCCGAGCACTCGTGGAAGGACTGAACTTCCCCAGACAGTGACTCAGGGACACACCTGTGTTGTCAGAGGATGCTAACCTATGTTTTGGTATCCAAATTTGACCTAAGCAAACATGACTGGTGGTCAGACTCTGCTTCCCTGATAAAATGAGATAATGGCTTATAGCACAGACTGCCTTCTGTGTTCCCTGTAAGCTGGCAATTTACAGGGAGGAAAGAGACTTCCAGGCGAGCTGGATTCCGTGGGTGTGAAAGCCATGCTTAATCATCAACTTACTCCCGTTCTCCTTCATGTAGGTCCACACTTCTCGTTCCTCAGGACTGTGAGCAAAGGAACAGTTTCCAATGTACTGACATTTTTTCCCAGAAGCAATATGATTGCACAGCTGTATAAAAAAAAAATACATGAATATGCTTTAAGACAGAGTACACTGAGTAAAACTGCCTAATTTTTACAAGTAAGCAAAATAAATATTATCCATGCTAATGCTGAGTAATATAATTTTTAAATGAGATTAATTTGCTCCTATTCAAATTGACTATAAGCCCCAAAGACATGAGATGATATCAAGCTTTCTGTCTCAAAACTTTTCAAAAGAGCATAAGTATGGAACTAGAACATGGAACATTTTCTTATGAGAAAATGTCAACAGATTCACTTATTCAGAGTATCTGCTTTTAACACAGCAAAGCACTTTATCTCTGTAGTGCAAGTCTGTGGCTCCCTCAATATGACATATCCTACTCTCCTCTGCCTGACACCCAGGATACCTCCTTGTCAGCACTTGTGAAGCAGGAAAGAAACTGCAGACGCCTCCAATAAACAAGGTCAGAGGAAACCTCCGACGTTTACTTCTCACCGACACTGGCAGCTAATCTCACCATCATTCACTAGCTCTGCAGTGTCAGAAGACAATTATTCCACTAACCAGGCCATCCAGTTATACAGCATTCAAGTAATACCTCTTGTGGTTATTTGCATTTTTACTTTACAGAGTAAATACTGTGATACTGGTAGGAAAAACAGCAGTCAGCAGAACACAGATTTCCCTAAGACCTGTGACTATTAAGAACTAGGAATACTACTGTCACCGAGAGTGCATTCGTAAATATCATCAACGTACTTGTTTTTATGGAGCATAAATCCTAGCACAATTTATTGTTGACTTGTCTTAGTTTATCCGTGTTTCAACAGAGCTGGCTCTATGTATTAGTTTACATAACAGTAAATGCTTAGCATTGACTTTCACCAAAAATCAAGAAGCAGTTAACACTAAACACTGCTCCTTTCCTGAACGAAAGTCAGGGACCCCCCAATCCCTTTACAATTTTTTTGCAGGAAGTCAATAGTCCATAAAACATTCATGTGATGGATTTTCTTATACTCTTTTCCCATTCAAGCCTCAGGAAGTACTTATGTATTACTGGGTAGACACTGATTATCATCTTTCAAAGCTCAGTGATAAGGAGCAGAGAGAAGAGAAGATAAAGGAGAAGGCTGCTCTGTGCTGGGTTTTTACACACCACCATCTCACGTATCTTCCATGCAATGATTCCCATTTACAGATGAGCAAACTGAAGCTAACTAACTGGCCCTTCGGGTAGACCCTGAAGCCCATCCTCTCTCCGCCTCACCACACTGCCTATGCACATACACACACGCAGAGTATTATTTCTTCTTTTAGAAAAAGGACCCCTTAGCCATATCTAGTGGGGTAGGGAAACAGAGGAAATGTGTTCCTGTAAACACGATGTAGAACACCACATCTGCAATGAGAGAATCATCAGTGGTTCTAGGCAGCTGTCTCATGAGTTAGAACTGTTCCCAGTCGTCTTTGTTTTGGCAAAATTTTGAGGAGTACATCTATAATCTCCACTATCTACTGAAGCACAAGATAATCACTGGTTCTAATAAGCCTTCCTCCTCTCTTATTACAGCCCACTAATAAATCACCTGTATCTCTGAGGCTGAAACCACAGTGGAGAAACACAAACACATCACCTCCCTCAAAGACTGGCCTTGTAACCTGTGTTGTTTCACAAACTGCAAGGTGCCCTGGGTGATGGGAAACGAACCCGCCTCTTCCTCAACTCCTTTGGCAGTTTGGAGAAGGAGCCGAGTTAGTGGAGACTCTGCAGTCCATCTGCCCTGCTGCCCTGGGCAAAAGACTCTCTCCATGTTTCCTCCACTGGGGCAGAAAGCGCCCCTCACCTGAGCTCAGGTATAACCCCGCCAGGCCCTCTCTTGTGAACAAGAAAGTCAGGCCAGTTCCAAACTTTGCCCAGACGACCACATAGGGGAGCAGAGGGACCAAGAAAAAACGTGCCATCTTGTAAGTCACTTTGGTGTTCTCAGTCTAAGGGCTTTGGGGGAACATGTTGCTCTAACAGGAAGCATTTTTCCTGTGGGTTTCTTCAAGAAAATCCTGTAACATTAGGTATCCTTTAGCGAGCATCCATCGCTTCAGTGAAAGAAACAGGCGTGATTAAAAAAAAAAAAAAATACACCAAAAACTCATCAACAGACTTAATAATACAGAAAGTCTTGGGTTTGATAGCAAAGCTGAGGAATCAATGAAATTCTCTCCCATTTGCTCACAATCATTCATCTGGAAAATAAGCTGAGTCTAGACCATCACTTTTCTCTAGTTCATTTTCTGTGTCTCCTAAGTAACTCATTCCAATCAACCTAAAAACTGCACCAGAGCCACACACACAAAAGGGGAAGGAAAACGAAAGGACCACTTAGATTTTAGTAACATGACGAGCATTATTTAAAGGGTACCAGTTTCCATCTGAATACTACTACTTTCTAATGATTTGAAATGCCTAATTAAAAAAAAAAGTGGCTTAAAAATTACGTATGTACATCAAACTGTAAAGGCATTTGTTTCTTTGTGGGAAGAGGACGGATGTTCATCCACTTCTTACGTTCAATAGACATCACTCTCATCGCACGACGATCTTTGGTCCACCTAAGAAAAATGGAGTTCAGAAAAAACAAAAACACACTGGCAAAGGCATAATATAAAGGGGCAGGTACAAAGTCTGTACCTAAGGGACCAGAGATTTTTTTTCAACCCTTCTAAAAGAAATGCCTTATGATTCTTCCATTTCACTTCCTGTTGATATTTATAAACAGACATTCCCTATGAATCCTAAACAAGGAAATGGTAAAATACAGGAAAAACACTATTGAATTTTGTTGAATTCTTAGCTACTAAATCCTAAAAATCTCTTTCCTTTTGTTTTGCAATTACTCCTAAATTTTCTACTTTCCTTTGCTCTCCTCACAGCCTTAATCTTTTTTTTGTATATGAACGATTTTACGCCCATGAAAAGAAACAGGCAGTATCTGCACACACACACTACTTACGAATGCCTTGCTTTTGCACTGCAATATTTTCTGTTTTTGTCTGGTTCAATGACTTGGCCATTTCTCAGACACTGAGCACATACAAATTTTATCTTCATATTAAGGGATCCAGGCATTATTTGATTGCCAAGTACCTTAAGTAATTAAGAGATCAGTTTTAATTAACAGAAAACCATTTTCTGAGAACACATTCATTGACCATGCACAGCTGTGTGCTATTATGATTTTTTTTAATATAACAGCACACAACTTCTGTTCTTGTCTGGTCTGATTATTTGACCACTATATATTCGATCTGATCACTTAATCTCCAGTTCTCTACCCAAATATAAGAGAATATGATGAAAGTAGATTACAGATGCCAAACCTCAATTTATCAAAGCCAGCTCTGGTGTTAATGTTTAGGATTTGTGGGGAGAAAGGAAGGAAGATGGTTGGATAAAGCAGTCTGACTGAGTGGTAAACAAAACCACAAAGTCTACCTCCCCTACTCCAAGGACCCCCACAGCCTAAGACCCCAACTGTTTTGCCAAATAAACTAAATAAGAAAACTGTATCCTAGAACTTCCCTGAGAGTCCATAGTCAGCACTCTGCGCTTTCTACTGCAGGAGATGTGGATTCAATCCCTGGATGGGGCATTAAGATCTTACATGCTATGTGGTATGGCCAAAAGATAAAATAATTAGAGAAAATTGTACCCTATATTCTTTTCTTCTTTGGCTATGCAGGATCTTAGTTTCCTGACCAGGGATCAACCCCATGGCCCCTGCAGGAATCACAGGGTCCTAACCACTGGACCACCAGGGAATTCCCTAACCTGTACTCCTGGCAGGTACTATCACATGCCTAGTTTTTTTTTTTTTTATTTTAATGATAATCAACTAAATTCAGAAATTTTTTTCTCACTTTTATGCAACTTTTTTCCCCCACTTAACTCAATAAACTCAAGAAAACTCAAGTGAGTTACATATATGGAAGTATAAACTGCATCTGCCAGCTACTAACATCCATCAAGCCATTCCAGAAAAGATCCCAAATGCAGAAAGGATAAAGGAAAAACATACCTGAGCTCCAGGTACATTTGCTTCCAAATTTTGCCAATATCGTTTAGATTCCTGGGCAATATCATCATGTGAGATGCCTGAGAAAGGCCAAAGACTTTTGTTTAAGGTTCTTTACGCAATACCAGGCCACCTGTCTAGGCACAGTCAGACTCAATTCTTTACCCCCATTTGGCATAATCTGTCACCAAGGAGGAATATCATACTACTCTTTTGAAATGGAATCTTTACAAATACAGCTCTTGGTGCCTTCCGAAGAATCTTTCTTCCTCACGGATCCGTAATGCATACATGAACTTGTATCAGCAATTACTTATACGAGACCACATTCAAAATAGGCCACTCTAAAGATGAAGCGACTCAGGTTTAAGACTCAAGATAAAGTCTACAGTGCTACCACACCAGATTATGGAGGCAGGTCTTCAATACCATTTCGTAAACCCTGACTGCTCTTGAGGGGACTTGTCTCAATCTTGCACAGACCTACCTGTTTCATTCTGCAATATCCAGACTTTCAATTCTACAAGACTATGTGCATAAAAGCATTCATCTTCCCTTAAACAGCCATATCGAACCTCATGTCGGCATAAATCAAGCTGACACTGGCCATGAAAAGAACGTATTTTGGAATACTTTACTGTTGTCTCTCGCAAAATGTGGACAAGGCACCTAAGAGGAAAATGGAGCAACATTTTACTACTGTTCTACCATAGCTTTTAAAAAAAAATGTATATACACGTGTGTGTGTGCTTAACCACTCAGTCACGTCTGACTCTTTGCGAGCCCATGAACTGTACCCCGCCAGGCTCTTATCCATGGGATTCTCAGGCAAGAATACTAGACTGGGTTGTCACTCCCTTCTCCAGCAGATCTTCCCAATCCAGGGATCAAACCCATGCCTCCTGCATTACAGGTGGATTTTTTTTACCATCTGAGCGACAAGGAAGCCCATATACACATACAAACTTCTAGACTGAAAATATATTTTAAATCTTTATCAGAAAAAGACAAATCACTGTATGCAACTGTAGGATTAATTGGGGAGAGGAGAGGATAATTATGTTAGGCTATATTAAAATACCTAAATCCATGTCATGAGAAGCTATAAATCAGTATTGCTTTTCTGTATTAAATCTTAGTAATTCATTTTAAAGTTCTCAGCAAAACCTATCAGTCATTTAAAAATAGTCACCACCGTTCAAAACAACAACAAAAAGAGAGGGGAACGCTGGGAAGATACTACTCTGGTTTTATTTGGCTCTAAAAAGAGGATTAATTTTGTCACTAAAAATATTAGAAAATACCAACATACTTATTGTCTTCAAATTCGTGCTTTGTAACCGGATGAGAACAAGAAGTAGAATTATCTTTGTTTCTTTTACTTATCATTCTAGGCTTATGATCAAAACATTTCTGAAACAGACAGAGAAGAAGAATTATCATAAAAATCTAATACAAGATGATAACTTTTGTGTGATCCTGATGACATTCATACTTACATATTACAAGCATATGTCAATTAACACTCGGCAAATAGGACGTCTTAATGTTATTCTTTTGGACAGTAATAGTAGCTACCATTGCTAAGCAAATTCTTTAGTATACAGCAGGACCAGAGCTAAGCACTTGATACTTCTGGGTCAGAAACCACCACCTGTTTCACAGTCGAAAGAAGACTTGGAGACAGTACCTCACAAAGGAATATAAATTCTCCAAGATGCTCCTGGAACAGTTTGAACACGGTAAAGCTGATCTTTCCATTGCCACCGAAGAAAGCCTCTCTGCTGAACGCCCCCTTCCGCTCCAGCGTCCAGACATCTATCTCCTCCTGGCAATAAGCAAATGTGCAGTGGCCTGAATATCTACATTCCTCCTCAGCGGCAACATCTAGAAAGACAGGAAATTAACAGAGGTGGGACGGATTGGGAGATTGGGATTGGCATGCATATACTAATATGAATAAAACAGATAATTAATGAGAACAGACTGTATAGCAAAGGGAATTCTACTCAATGCTCTGTGGTGACCTAAATGGGAGGAAAATCCAAGGAAGAGGGGATGTATGTATACGTGTGGCTGATTCACTTTGCTGTAAAGCAGAAACTAACACAACATTGTAAAGTAACTATCCTCTGAAAAAGGAAAAAAAAATAACAGATTTTCAAACAAAATCTTAAAAACAAAGTAGGGGGGAGACAGGGAATTAAAAGACATTTAAAACATGCGCCACTGTGTTTTCAAAGCCAGTGAATATTAAACACACTAAGGGCATTGTTTAAATTTTTCTAATAATTCATGGATAGCTTCAAACCATGGTACACATATTACTATGTAGGAATGGTGTACTGAAAGCATGAAAGTGTTAGTTGCTCAGTTGTGTCTGACTCTTGGCAACCCCATGGACTGTAGCCTGCCAGGCTCATAGAATTCTCCAGGCAAGAATACCAGAGTGGCTAGACATCCCCTTCTCCAGGGGATCTTCTCGACCCAGGATTGAACCTGGGTCTCGCACATTGCAGGGAGATTCTTTACCATCTGAACCACCAGGAAAGTCCCAATGGTATTAACTCTTTAAACAAGCAAACGAACAAACAAAAAATAGCAACACAATTCTAAATTACTTTTATTTCAGACAGGGCAAAAAAAGCCCTGATGTTTGCATGTTCACCACCTAAGTTTAAAAAATCCTTTCAGTTCAGTTCAGTCACTCAGTCATGTCCAGCTCCTTGCAGTCCCATGGACTGCAGCACACCAGGCCTCCCTGTCCATCACCAACTCCCGGAGTTTTCTCAAACTCACGTCCATGGAGTCAATGATGCCATCCAACCACCTTATCCTGTGTCATCCCTTTCTACTGCCTTCAGTCCTTCCCAGCATCAGGGTCTTTCCAAATGAATAAACTCTTCACATCAGGTGGTCAAAGGATTGGAGTTTCAGCTTCAACATCAGTCCTTCCAATGAACACCCAGGACTGACCTCCTTTAGCATGGACTGGATGGATCTCCTTGCAGTCCAAGGGACTCTCAAGAGTCTTCTTCAGCACCACAGTTCAAAAGCATCAATTCTTCGGCACTCAGCTTTCTTCACAATCCAACTCTCGGATCCAGACATGACCAGTGGAAAAACCAAAGCCTTGACTAAATGGACCTTTGTTCGGCAAAGTAATGTCTCTGCTTTTTAATATGCTGTCTAGGTTGGTTATAACTTTTCTCCCAAGGAGTAAGCGTCNTCGGATCCAGACATGACCAGTGGAAAAACCAAAGCCTTGACTAAATGGACCTTTGTTGGGCAAAGTAATGTCTCTGCTTTTTAATATGCTGTCTAGGTTGGTTATAACTTTTCTCCCAAGGAGTAAGCGTCTTTTAATTTCATGGCTGTAGTCACAATCTGCAGTAATTTTTGAAACCCCCAAAATAAACTTTTCTCTCAAGGAGTAAGCGTTTTTTAATTTCATGGCTGCAGTCACCATCTGCAGTGATTTTTGAAAACCCAAAAATAAAGTCAGCCACTGTTTCCAATGTTTCTCCATCTATTTGCCATGAAGTGATGGGACCAGATGCCCTGATCTTCGTTTTCTGAATGTT
>SJYW01004821.1:0-18958 GCA_006410735.1 Raphicerus campestris
TTCCAGTAGTCATGTATGGATGTGAGAGTTGGACTATAAAGAAAGCCGAGCACCAAAGAATTGATGCTTTTGAACTGTGATGTTGGAGAAGATTCTTGAGATTCCCTTGGGCTGCAAGGAGATCAAACCAGTCAATCCTAAAGGAAATCAACCCTGAATATTCACTGGAATGAATGATAGCAAAGTTTTAACTTTGGCCACCTGATGAGAAGAAGTGACTCAATGGAAAAGACCCTGATTCTGGAAAAGATTGATGGCAGGAAGAAAAGGGGATGACAGAGGATGAGATGGTTGGATGGCATCACCTACTCAATGGACATAAGTTTGAGCAAGCTCCAGGAGCTGGTGAAAGACAGGGAAGCTTGGCCTGCTGCAGTCCATGAGGTCACAAAGAGTCAGACACAACTGACCAAATGAACTGAACTGAACCCCAATGTTCATTCCAGCACTGCTTACAATAGCTAGAACATGTAAGCAACCTAGATGTCCATCAACAGATGAGATGACTGAGTAAAGAAGCTGTGGTACATATATACAATGGAATATTGCTCAGTCATAAAAAGGAATGCATTTGAGTCAGTTCTAATGAGGTGGACAAACCTAGAGCCTACTATACAGAGTGAAGTAAGTCAGAAAGAGAAATATAAATATCATATATTAATGCATATATTGGAATCTAGAAAGATGGTACTGATGAATTTATTTGCAGGGCAGCAATGGAGAAACAGACATGGAGAACAGACCTATGGATGTGGGGGAAGGAGAGGATGAGATGTATGGAGAGAGTAACATGGAAACTTTCAATACCATATGTAAAATAGATAGCCAATGGGAATTTGCTGTATGACTCAGGGAACACAAACAGGGACTCTGTGACAATCTAGAGGGGTGGGATGGAGAGAGAGATGGGAGAGAGGTTTAGGGGGGAGGGGACATGGGTGTACCTATGACTGATTCTTGTTGATGTTTGACAGAAATCAACAAAATTCTGTTGAGCAGTTATCTTTCAATTAAAAAATAAATGAAGTGGCAAAAAAGAAGCAAATTAAACTCTTTATTAATTATGGTTTAGGATGTATTTCAGATTCTTCTCCTTTTTCTCCTCCTTCTTTTACATAGACATAGGAAATTTTCAAATATACATAGAAATAAACTCCCATGCACACCTTACCTGGGGCTTCCTTGGTGGCTCAGCAGTAAAGAATCCTCCGGCAATGAGGAGATGCAAGTTCAATCCCTGGGTTGGAAAGATCCCCTGGAGAAGGAAATGGTAGCCCACTCCAGTATTCTTGCCTGGGAAATCCCATAGACAAAGGAGCCTGGTGGGTTACAGTCTATAGGGTCACCAAGAGTTGGACATGTTTGAACGATTAAACAACAACCCCTTATCCAACTTCAACAATTGTCAACATTTTGCCAATATTATTTCATCTATCCTCCCAGTTCCCACCTTTTTTCTAGAACAGCAGACACTGCATTATTTCACACCCNCTATAGGGTCACCAAGAGTTGGACATGTTTGAACGATTAAACAACAACCCCTTATCCAACTTCAACAATTGTCAACATTTTGCCAATATTATTTCATCTATCCTCCCAGTTCCCACCTTTTTTCTAGAACAGCAGACATTGCATTATTTCACACCCAAAATGTGTGTCTCTAACAACTAAAGAATTTTTAACATATAACCAAAATGTTTATCACATCTGTCAAAAGATTAATTATTCCATATTATCATCTAATTCCCAGGGAATATGCCAATTTTCCTGGTTGTCAAAAAAATTTTAAGTTACCTTGTTCAAATTAGAACTTAAAACAAGACCCAGCGGTTGAATTGGTTATATATCTTAAAACTCTTCTACTCTTTTCTTTTACCTTTTATGCTAGTTACTTGAAGAAATGGCATCTTTTGTTCTTTGGTATTTCCAATATTCTGAATTTGGCTTATGTGATTTAACATGTTATTTTGCATAACAGCATTTTACAGAAAGTCCCTCAATTTGGGTCTGTCTGAAATTGCTTCATGATTTCATTCAGGGTGTGCCTTTTTTGCAGCAACATCACAGAAGTGATGCTGGCTTTTCAGAGTATTGCACTAGAAGGAAGACAATAGTAATATGTCCCATTATCATTTCTGTTAACTTTATTTGCTTGGTTAAGGTGGTGTCTGACAGGTTTCTACACTGTAAGTTTTCCTTTGTAATTAATGAGCAGTTTGTGAGGAGATTCTTTGAGACTACTTTTCTTCCTCATCAAACTTTCATCCTCTAGTTTTAGTACCCATTGATGATTCTTGCCTGAATCAATTATTACTACATTCATTGTCAAATAGTGATTTTCTGATTATATCATTCCTTGTACATTTATCGACTGACATTCTAAAGTAAACAAGTACTTCTCTTTCTCCATTTACTTGTTCTTATCAGCATGGGCTTAGGGGTTTCTTTTATATTCAGTAGATTATAATACATTGCTATCATTCTTTTTCCCATTTTTTATTGAGGTTAAGAAACACATACCATAAAATTTATCATCTTGGCCATTTTAAAATGTACAATTCAGTGGTATTAAGTACATCCATACTGCTGTGCAAACTGTCACCACCATTCATCTCTCGAACTCTTCATCCTGCAAAATTAATACTATACCAAGTAACCAATAATTCCTTATTTTTCCCTACTTCCAGCCCCTGGCAACCACCTCTTTACTTTCTATCTCTATGATTTGATTATACTAAGTACTTCATTTAAGCAGAAACATATAATATTTGCTTTTTTGCTTCATCCATGCTGTAGTACATGTCAATATTTTCCTTCTTTTAAGGCTGAAAAATATTCCATTGTGTGTACATATGATATTTGCTTCTCCATTCATCTAGCAATGGACACTTGGGTTTCTTCCACACTTTATCTATTGCAAATAATACTTCTATAAACCATGAGTGTATAAATATCTGTGTGAGACCTTGCTTTCAATTCTTATGGGTATATACTCTGAAGTGAAATTTCTGGATTATATGGTAACCCTATATCAAAATTTTTTGAGAAATTTCCTTACTATTTTCCACAATGGCTGTACTGCTTTACATTCCAGCCAACAGGGTTTTGATTTATCCACATTCTCTCCATTTAAAATATTCTGGTTTGTTGATGGTAGTTTTCCGATGCGTTCAGTTCAGTTTCAGTTCAGTCTCTCAGTCATTTCTGACTCTTTGCAACACCATGGGCTACAGCACACCAGGCTTCCCTATCCATCACCAATTCCCAGAGCTTACTCAAACTCATGTCCATCACTTTATATTCAATCTATCTGTGTCTTTGGATCAAAGTAAATCCATTCTAGACAATGTATTATTAGATCTTTTTCCCCCATTCTGCTAATTTCTGTCTTTTTGTTGGAAACTTTAATCTGTTTTTATTGAAAGTACTGATAAGGAGGNTCAATCTATCTGTGTCTTTGGATCAAAGTAAATCCATTCTAGACAATGTATTATTAGATCTTTTTCCCCCCATTCTGCTAATTTCTGTCTTTTTGTTGGAAACTATAATCTGTTTTTTATTGAAAGTACTGATAAGGAGGGACTTCTGTCATTGTACTACTTGTTTGCTATAAGCCATATAGCTTTTCTGTTCCTCATTTTCAGCATTACTGTCTTCTCCTATGTTTAGTTGATTTTTTTAGTTGTGAAATATTTTCATTTCCTTCCCATTTCCTTTTGTGTGTTTCCTCTAGCTATTTACCTTGTGGTTACTCTAGATTATATAATTTAAACTTATACCACTCTAATTTGAATTTATATCATCTTAAGGAGATCCAACCAGTCCATCCTAAAGGAGATCACCTGGCTGTTCATTGGAGGGATTGATGCTGAAGCTGAAACTCCAATACTTTGGCCACCTCATGCGAAGAGCTGACTCGTTTGAAAAGACCCTGATGCTGGGAAAGATTGAGGGCAGGAGGAGAAGGGGACAACAGAGGATGAGATGGTTGGATGGCATCACTGACACAATGGACTTGGGTTTGGGTGAACTCCGGGAGTTGCTGATGGACAGGGAAGCCTGGCGTACTGCAGTTCATGGGGCCACAAAGAGTCGGACACCACTGAGCGACTGAACTGAACTGAGCTGAAGTAACATGCAAAAACTGCTCCTTTACAGCTCCATTCCCTACTCTTTCAATAGTTTATTTCATAAAATTGCATCTTTATACACTGTGTTTGAAAACATAGACTAATAATTTATTTTGCCTTGCCGGTGTGCTAGGTCACTTCAGCTATGTCCGGCTCTGTGTGATGGCCGGAGGTCTGTCAGGCTCCTCTGTCCGTGGGATTCTCCAGGCAAGAACACTGGAATAGGCTGTCATGCCCTCCTACAGGGGATCTTGCTGACTTAGGGATCAAACTTGCATCTCCTCAGTCTCCTACATTGGTGGGCAGGTTCTTTATCACTAAAGCCACCTGGCCTCATACACATAGAAAACAAAATATGGAATTGCACACCATTGTTACAATAATACTAGCTTTTATAATCACTCTGTATCTTCTTTTACTGCGACCTTTATTTCTGCATAAAGCTTCAGGTTATTGTCTGGTGTCCTTTGATTTCAACCTGCAGGATTACCTTTACTATATTTTGTAGAACAGGTCTAGTGGTAACAATCATCCCTTGCTTTTGTTTCTGTGGGAATATCTTAATTTCTCCCTCACCTTTGAAGGACAGTTTTGCCTGATACAGACTTCTTGGCTGATTGTACTTTCCCCTTTAGCACCTTAAATATTTCAGCCCACTGCCTTCTGACCTCCAAAGTTTTTGAGGAGGAATTTGTTGATAATCTTGTCAAAGATTGCTTGTATGTCAAGAATTTCTTCCCTCTTGCTGCATTCAAGATTATCTCATTATCTCTGGTTTTTGAGACTTTGGTTATGTCTCACTGTGAGTCCTGAGGTCACCCTACTTGATGTTCCTTGAGATTGTTGGATTTATATTCATATCTTTCATCAAATATGGGAGATTTTTGACCTTGTTTTCAAATATTCTCTCTGCTGCTTTCTCTTCTCCTCTGGGCCTCCCACAATGTATATGTTATTCTGCATTATGATGACCCATAGTTTCCTTTTTCTTCATNATTCATATCTTTCATCAAATCTGGGAGATTTTTGACCTTGTTTTCAGATATTCTCTCTGCTCCTTTCTCTTCTCCTCTGGGACTCCCACAATGTATATGTTATTCTGCATTATGATGACCCACAGTTTCCTTTTTCTTCATTCACTTTTCCTCTATATTTTTTCCTTTGTTCCTCAGACTCAATTTCAGTTCACTGATTCTTCTCCCTTTTCAAATATGCTTTGAATTCTTCTAATGAATTTTATTCCAGTTATTATACTTTTAACTTCAGAAATTCTAAGTTTCTTTTTAGGTTTTCTATCTCTATACTGATATTTCCACTTTGTTTATACATCTTAAAAAAAAAAAAACTTTCTCAACATCTCCTTTTAGTTCTTTGAGCATTTTTAAAGCGGCCATTTTAAAGTTTTTGTCTAGTAGATCCATCATCAGGTCTTTTTCAGGGACCTTTTTTGTTGATTTTTTTCCCCCTTTGAATGTTTCTTTGTATGTCTTGTGTTTCTGTTGTTGTTGAAGATGGGACATTTGAATTTAACAATATAGTAACTCTGGGAATCAGATTCTCCTTCTTCATTGGGCTTTGCAGTTTTGTTTTGTTTTAAATGGCTGTTTACTATCTCTGTGCCAAGAATCAATCAGAAGTACAAAGTTAAGGTCTTTTCAGGTATTTCTGATCCCCCATCTTTCCCTGTGTATGCACAATGACTTCTTAATTTCCTCTGACTATAAAGTTGCTTTTTCAGTCTTAAATGCCTCGCTCTCAAAAGGGAGAAAGGGAGAAAAGTGAAAAAGTGTGATAAGATTGTTGTTGTTTAGTCTCTAAGTGATGTCCAACATTTTTGTGACCTCAGGGACTACAACCCACTAGGCTCCTCTGTCCATGGCATTTCCCAGGCAAGAATACTGGAGTGGGTTGCCATTTCCTTCTCCAGGGGATTTTCCTAACCCAGAGATTGAATTCAAGTCTCCTGCATTGCTAGTGGATTCTTTACCACTAAACCAACTGGAAAGCCCAGGTAAAATTATATTGGCCCTTTAAATTCTCTGGAAGCCACTCAGTGGAGGAGGGTCTTATAACAAAGAGGTAAAGTGCAACAACAATGACATCCCTCCTCTGCACCTGCACCCCCTGCACCTCCATGTTCAGCAACTATCAATGACCCTAACATTAGATTCTAAACATTTCATAACAGAATCCTTATTGCCCACCTTGATTCCACAAGCTATGTGCAAGCTGCTCCTGGAATACCTGCACAGCTGTCTGATGCGGGGCAGTGGGGACAGAGATAGGTAGCCACTGCTAAGATATGAACTGAAACTGACCGAAATTAATAACAATTTACCCTTTAAACCTTCCCCTAGAAGTTGGAAGCCTCCAAAAAATACTTAAATCAAACAATTCTACTAGTGCAATTGTTGTTTGAGTAGGAAGACTGATTTTCGGTGTTTTATACTCTGCCATCTTCCCAGAACTCTCCTCATTTATTTGGATGATCAGATGGTTGTGGCCCTTCAAGCTTGCTCCTGTGTATTTTTTACAAGCCCTATATTTTTTCAAGCACTTCATTTTCTGGCAGAATATGAGTTTAGCCCTATCTTACACTTTCCCTATACCAGTTCTAGAATCTCTGTTTCAGGAATCTCATTTCTCTAAGAAACTTTATCATTGTAGTATAGAATGGTATTTAGGAAGCAAAATGTGGGTGCTAGGTATGGGAACTGCTTGGGAGAAAAACTGATAATAGGGTCTTTCAACAGACGTATATAGATCTCCATACTAACACACATCTACATTCATTTCTCTCTCTTTCTCTCTTCAACCATGAGTTCACACTGATTCCTGCAATTCAAGTTGACTCTACCGCAAGTCTTAGTTTTCTCTCTCCGCATATTTGTAACTCCCTTCTCCTTGACCTAAATATTCTCAATATTTCTAGCCCTTGTTCCCTTCCTCTGTATATTATCAATCTCCTGATCCTCCAACTGCCTCTTTGCCCCAGTCTCTCAGGCTTCACTCCCCCCGACACACTCAAGAAATGAAATGAATGAGAACAAATATTTTTAACTGAAAAAAAAAAAAAAGAACAAAAAGAGAAGAGAAAGAGAAAAGTAGAGAAAAGGAAAAGGAAGAGGAGCCTTTTAACCCTTTTTACCTGTCTCCATAGTTAAACAGTATTCTGTGAAGGGCAGAATGAAGGATCATGTGTGGAATGAGGAATAATTGAACAGATAGTCAGCACTTTTCACCATTAAACAAAGGCTCTGGACTCTTTCTCCTCAGCCCAATCATTCTTCTATAGAGTATTGGGAGAGTCTAGCAGATGTTTGTCCTTACTTCAAAAGTAAAAGATGTCCATTCTGCAAGCAAAAAATCTCCAAAGAAAACCTTTTCCTTATCAGTATAACGTTCAACCTTACCTGGCCAATCTGACCTCTAGGCCAATAGATGCACAGGCCACTGACCCTGGAACTGAGTGGACTCTGGTCATATGCAAAGGGACTAAAGTCCCTGATTAAAGGCAGGCATGCAGGAAAAGTTGGTCTTCTCTGGTGTACTCTTTGCAGAGCAGTCGACAGATTTGGCCAAGATGGGAAAGCAGTTAGAAGTTGGGGCAGGATGCAGTTTAGAGCTCCATGACAGGGCTGATTTCAGGCAAAACTGTGAAACAGGCAGGATCGGTCCCAGGGTGGAACATCTGTCCAGAGGTGACTCTGACANAGTACTGGAGTGGGGTGCCATTGCCTTCTTTGTAACATAGACTAGGTACTAACAATACATTCAGTGAATTAATGAAGTGACTTCACATAATTTCTTTATGGCACCTTTCATTGTTAATGGACACTTCAGCAAAACATATCCTATAAGACCATCCAGTACAATGATCTCGTTTTATAGAGAGAAAAACTGAGGCCCAGCCAGAGGACATAACTGGTAGGGTACACCAGACAAAGGCAGACAAAGGCGGAAACCAGAACCTTAGACTCCATATCCTGAGCTATCCCCACCAGCTTGTGACATGCTTTCTTGAAAGTTGTTATTCATAATGTTTTCTAAGTCATTTAGGGATTTCACTTCCCATTCTCTTTTACCAAGAGAGGCCAAGTCCCAAGATCTTCAAATGGGCCATGAGCAGTGGCTGGTGAAGCTGAGCAAAGTCTGGTGCTCCTGGGGTAAAACAAACAGCAGATTTCCTCTACTGCCCTGACAGCAAATGCCATTGTTTGATGTTCCTGCTCTGCATGGGAAGAAGATGGCAAAGTCCACCTTGTTTCTCAGCTGTCCCAAAGTAAACCTCTGATCCTTACGGATTTGTAGAAATTGGTGTCAACGGTTGGTATCTACAGTTGAATTATCTTACTCTTTTAATTGTCATAAATGTTCCACAGATAAATGTTCCCTTAACATAAATATATGCAACTTGTGCAACAAGAATTATTAACCCCACAGGATAGCATCTGCCTGAAAACAGATTAAGTAGCCTTTATCCCTATTAACTCTAAACACCCTAGGGGAAGGTGGTGTGAGGTTGTGGAAGAATCACTGGACTGGAGCTATAAATATACAAAAATTACACATCAANCACAGATAAATGTTCCCTTAACATAAATATATGCAACTTGTGCAGCAGGACTTATTAACCCCACAGGATAGCATCTGCCTGAAAACAGATTAAGTAGCCTTTATCCCTATTAACTCTAAACACGCTAGGGGAAGGTGGTGTGAGGTTGTGGAAGAATCATTGGACTGGAGCTATAAATATACAAAAATTACACATCAAGGTGTGTGTGTGTGTTACTAGGATGACAGTCCCAGGACTTTATTGATCCTCAAAAGGGTCCCTTAGTACCTCAAACATGGTAAAATACTAAACATTAATAATCTGCTCTGGTTTTCTTTCCAAGTGATAAGGTACTTGATAGCTTTTCCTCAATCAGGGAGAGGTCCCTGTGGACCAGAATCTTCAGGCTTCTGCCTCAGGTCTATTCCACTGAAGACTGCATGGATGGCTCTCCTGGTGGGGGAAACTGGTGATAGAAACTCATGCCATAGTCACTGTGTAAAGGATAAAAGCCATGGTGTAAACAGTAAGCATGCCTGTGGCTTCCTAGGGATATCTTGCAAGGAGATAACCTAGGACCAGGTGTGAAAATACCTTTCCCAATCAAGAAGGACAAAATGACCTAGGGCTGTTTGGAGCAAGAGACCATTGAAAGTAGAATCAAATTTGTATAGGAAAAGGAAAACAAGAAGGAAGTAAAAAGGTCTAGACCAAAGTGGACAAGGACATAAAACCAAGAAACCCAAGAAAGCAAGGAACTATGTTTCTGAATAATGCACAAAACAACCAAAGATGAAGCTCTATAAGGTAAAAAATGCTTTCTTGAAAACAGCCTTATTCTAAAAGTTCAGGAAAGCAAATTTCACCTAAAACTGAAAAACAGAAAGCATCATGGTCAAATACTATATAATATTACTGAACATTAAATAAGATGAAAAATAACATACCTACAGACAATAAAGCAAGCCAGAAAGATGTCTCCACAAAATATCTAAAATCTCCAAGCTACACAAAATATGGAGAGAGCCAGAAACAGCAAAGATGTGGGTAAATATTGAAGATTGTTTTCATTTGCTGCTGTTGTTGTTCAGTAGCTAAGGCATGTTAGACTGCAATGCTACGGACTGCAACACGTGAGACTTCCCCTGTCCTTCACCATCTCCCAGAGGTGGCTCAAACTCATGTCCATCGAGTCAACAACACCATTACAACAATCTCATCCTCTCTTTCCCCTTCTCCTCCTGCCTTTTATCTTTCCCAGCATCAGGGCCTTTTCCAATGAGTCCACTCTTCAAATTAGGTGGCCAAAGTACTGGAGCTTCAACTTCACTATCAGTCCTTCCAGTGAATATTCAGGATTGATTTCCTTTAGGATTGACTGATTTGATCTCCTTGCAGTCCAAGGGACTCTCAAGAGTTTTCTCCAACACCACAGTTTGAAAGCATCAATTCTTCAGTGCTCAGCTTTCTTTATGGTCCAACTCTTACACCCATACATGACTACTGGAAAAACCATAGCTTTGACATTACGGACCTTTGTTGGCAAAGTGAT
The DNA here is from genome assembly GCA_006410735.1 of Raphicerus campestris. Classification (NCBI taxonomy): domain Eukaryota; kingdom Metazoa; phylum Chordata; class Mammalia; order Artiodactyla; family Bovidae; genus Raphicerus; species Raphicerus campestris. The sequence goes on from SJYW01004821.1 coordinate 10,238, forward strand.
GTATCTGCTTTTTAATACACTGTGTAGGTTTGTCATAGCTTTTCTTCCAAAGAGCAAGCGTCTTTTAATTTAATGGCTGCAGTCACCATCTGCAGAGATTTTAGAGCCCAAGAAAATAAACTCTTTTGCTGTTTCCATTGTTTCCTCATCTATTTGCCGTGAAGTAATGGGACTAGATGCCATGATCTTAGTTTTTTGAATGTTGAGTTTTAAGCCTCTTTTACCTTCATCAAGCGTCTCTTTAATTCCTCTTTACTTTCTGCAATAAGGGTGGTGTCATCTGCATATCTGAGGTTATTGATATTTCTCCCAGATATCTTGACTGCAGCTTGTGATTCATCCAGTTTGGCATTTTGCATGATGTACTCTGCATGTAAGTTAAATAAGCAGGGTGACAGTATACAACTTTGATAAACTCCTTTCTGAATTTTGAACCAGTCTAACCATTGTTAGACTGGTTGCTCCATGTCCAGTTCTAACTGTTGCTTCTTGACTTGTGTACAGGTTTCTCAGGAGACAGGTAAGGTGGTCTCATATTCCTATTTCTTCAAGAATTTTCAACAGTTTGTCATGATCCACACAATCAAAGGCTTTAGCATAATCAATGGAGCAGATGTTTTTCTGGAATTCTCTTGCTNTGTGTACAGGTTTCTCAGGAGACAGGTAAGGTGGTCTCATATTCCTATTTCTTCAAGAATTTTCAACAGTTTGTCATGATCCACACAGTCAAAGGCTTTAGCATAGTCAATGGAGCAGATGGTTTTTCTGGAATTCTCTTGCTTTTTCTATGATCCAATGGATGTTGGCAATTCCATCTCTGGTTCCTCTGCTTTTTCTAAATCCAGCTTGTACATCTGGGAGTTCTCAGTTCACATACTGTTGATGTCTTGCTTGGAGGAGTTTGAGGATTACCTTGCTAGCATGTGAAATGAGTGCTAGTGTGCAGTAGTTTGAACATTCTTTGGCATTGCCCCTCTTTGGGACTGGAATGAAAACTAACCTTTTCCAGTCCTGTGGCCCCTGCTGAGTTTTCCAAATTTGCTGGCATATTAAGTGGAGCACTTTAACAGCATCATCTTTTAGGATTTGAAATAGCAGCTAGAGCTATTTCAAATTCATTTAAAAATAACGTTAAAAGGTAATTGACAGCTTGATGTAAAAATATCACTTTTATTATTTTGTATATATTTTATTGTGGAGTTTCTAACATATGTAGGGGTAAAATGTCTGATAATAAAAACACAAAAAATAAAACAAGGAAGTCAGGGAGGTAGTGCAGCTAGCTTGTGCTGGCTTGCAAAGGCTGTGTTTCTCTTCTCATCTCTGACATTACTTTGATAGTTTGAAATCACCCATGGCAAGATAATGTGCTCTGTGAAACTGGCAAATAATACCAATCTGGGCCCTTTTTACCTTGAACATCTGGTTGTTAGAAGTGTATCCACACTCCACTGGTGAAGTTAGAGCTGCACTATTGCAGGATCTTACTGGGTTGGCCAAAAATAGGATGTTACAGAAAACCTAAATGAACTTTTTGGCCAACCCAGTATGTTATCCACAAAGTGATATAAAGCTATTTGATGCCAGTCTTAAGATAAATATGTATATTACAAACTTTCAAGAAGATATTTAAAATAAATATCTTTTTATTTATAAAGTAATGGTTATTATTATAGAATAACAAAGAAAATAATAATAAACCAATAGAGAATAATAAACTAGTAGAGAAGATAAAGTGAAATACTAAAAATTATTCAGTTAATCCAATAGAAGGCAGAAAAGAGGAAATAAGGAACAAAGAACAGATGAGACAGAAAACAAATATCAACAATTATGTTATATATAAATGAACTAAACACTTCATTTAAAAGAAAAAAGAATGTTACACTGAATGAAAAAAACAAACAAACAAACCAGCTATATGTTCTTTATAAGAAGCCCTCCTTAATAGAAAGAAACATGGATTAAAAGTAAAAGAATGTAATAAAATAAAACAAGAAGAAACTATCAGAAGAAAGAGTCATATTAATATCCAATTAATAAACTTAAAGAGAAAAAGTGTTACTGGACAACTAGGGACATCTCATAATGGAAACAGAGTCAATTCATCAAGAAAGCCCAACATCCTAAATGTGTATGTACCTAACAAAACATCCGAAAATATAAAGCAAAATCTGATCAAACTGGATGGAGAAATGAGAAAATCCATATACTTTTTGTTGGAGAGTTTAATTGTCTTCTCTCAGTAGCTAATGCAAAAAGTTGATAGACAATGAGTCAAGGCAGATAATTTGAATAATAACTTGAACCAACTTGACCTAACTGCTACTATAATACTATACTACATATTACAGAACTATACCAAACAATTAAGAATATCTATTTTAAAAAAAAAAAGGTATACCTGGAACANTAATAGAAAGAAACATGGATTAAAAGTAAAAGAATGCAATAAAATAAAACAAGAAGAAACTATCAGAAGAAAGAGTCATATTAATATCCAATTAATAAACTTAAAGAGAAAAAGTGTTACTGGACAACTAGGGACATCTCATAATGGAAACAGAGTCAATTCATCAAGAAAGCCCAACATCCTAAATGTGTATGTACCTAACAAAACATCCGAAAATATAAAGCAAAATCTGATCAAACTGGATGGAGAAATGAGAAAATCCATATACTTTTTGTTGGAGAGTTTAATTGTTTCTCTCAGTAGCTAATGCAAAAAGTTGATAGACAATGAGTCAAGGCAGATAATTTGAATAATAACTTGAACCAACTTGACCTAACTGCTACTATAATACTATACTACATATTACAGAACTATACCAAACAATTAAGAATATCTATTTTTTAAAAAAAGATATACCTGGAACATAGAAATAAATTACAAAAGCATATCTGGAAAATTCCCAAATATTTGGAAATTAAAAATAACTTTTTAAATAATCAATAGATCAAAGAAGTAATCTTGGAAAAACTAGAAAAAATTTACCTCAATGATCATGAAAATAAACATCAAAATTTAGGGATGCAGCTAAAGTAGTGCTTGGATGGAAATTTATAATTTTAAGTATCTGTATTAGAAAAATAAATTGTTCTAAACATTGATCTAAGCCTGCACCTTAAGAATCTAAGAGAAAAAGGAAAAATAAATGAAAAATAAGTAGAAGGAAGGCTAAGAACAGAAAGTGAGATTAAAAAATAGTAGTGAAAATTTATAAAAAATTAATTTTTAAGAAGTTCAAGAATATTGATAAAGCTATAGCCACATGGGCCAAGAAAAAAGAGAGAAAATACAAATTACTAGTAGGAAAATGGAAGAAGAGATATCACTAGACATCTCATAAATACTAAAAGAATAAGAAAATATTTTGAAAAATTTTATGGCAAAAATAGACAATTTAGATGAAACAAATTCCTTAAAACACACACTTTGCCACTGTATATTTTTCACTAGTTCTTTTTAAAATCTAACAGGTTTTTCTTTGCCGTGTTCATTTATTTATTCACTCATTCATTTATTTCTTTTTGGCTGTGTGACTTGTAAGATCCTAGTTCCCCGATCAGGGAGCAAACCCGGGCCCTTGTCAGTGAAAAGGCAGAGTGCTAACCATTAGAGGCCAGGAAATTCTCCTTCAAGTTTTCATTTAAATCCTTAGGCCTATTTATTACAACTGTTTAAAGTTCATTGATTGAATACCATCACCTCCGTGGTTTCTAGGTGTGTTTCCATTGGTTGATTTTTTGATGACCCTGGGTCACATTTTGAGCTTCTTTACTCATCTAACAATCTTCTCATGCCACATCTAGATATTATGCATGCCATCCTGTTGAGATTTTGTTGTGTTCCTTTAGTGAATATTGAGGTTTATTTTAGAGGACAGTCAAGTAGGTGACTTGCAGATCTGGTTTATCCCACTAGGGCTAGTGTCACTCTCAGTAAGGACAGTTATGGAGCAGGCCTTCATCTACAGCTATTTCACCCCAGCTGCCTTCAGGGAAAAGTTCAGGTGTTCAGTGAGGTCTCTTTACACTGGTTGGTAGGACCGTAATTGATTCCTGGTCTTCTGGGAGCCCTGGGCATTGTTCAGCTTCTAGATCTCTCACAGTCATTCTCTGCCTAGCCAGACTTCAGTTTCATTTTACACACAGGCAGATTAGTTATTTGGCCAAGCATTTCAAGCAGATTCCAGTACGTATCTCTGCTGTATGCCAACCAAGTTCCAGTAACTTTGGCTTCCCCAAACTCCTGTCTTTGTTCCTCAAGTCAAACGTGATGGGCTCTGGTGGGTTCCTCCTTCCTTTGCTGTCATCTGAAAATTTCCTCTAGGCAAAGACTAAGGTCATCACTGTGCTCACCACTTTTCTTTGCCCTCTTTCAAGGATCATATAGTTCTGCACTATTATCATCCAGTGTTTAAAAACATTTGTGCAACGTGTTTTTCCCCAGTTTTTTAGTTGTTTATGGAAGAGGAGCAAATACTGTACAGGTTATTCTTTCACAGGCAGAAGCAGAGATCCCAACACCAAACTGTACTTCACAGTATATAACCTGGGTTCCCATACACTGTTTATTCCACCAAGGCTGGAATCGTGGTAACAACAGAAATGGTCAAATCTCTGACAAGAAACTCACTTAAGTAAATGTAAATCACACTTCCAGGAAATTGAGTGAGGAAGGATAGTAGGATTAGATTTTTCCAGTAATTTTGATATTTTTCAATTACTCAGATCAGGAGTTTAATTCTACCTGAAATTATGAACTTTAAATACATGAATATACTTTTAAAATGCACAAACTCATTCTTTCTTCTTTATTTTCATTATGTAAATCCTTGATATTGCGCATACTGATGCTTTCTTTGCACACTTATGATCACCACTCAGACTCCTTTCAGACAGATTTATTGCTTAAATTCAATTCATGTGAGTTGACTCTTGGGTAAAATAATCAAAGAATAGACAGGGAAGTTGAATGAGTCTTGTAGAGGTCTTTAAAATACATATAATTGAACAGATACTAAATTCACAAGCACAATTCTAGTATAAAGAAATTGTTCTCTTGCCCTCCCTCCAAAAATCTGAGAACATTCCATGAAGTTTTCTGAGAAGACACAATGATTTTTATTCATTCCAACTTTTGCATCAGTTACAGTATACAATTATAAAGATAAGTGATGTAAACACAGACCCACCATGTAGACAAGTGAGGATGTGATCCCACTGTATTTTCAGGCTCTGAGCATCTCTGTGTTTGCTCACTTTGATCAGTTTTTAATTTCCATGGAATGTGCAGGCATCCAGGAGTTCTGTGAGAGGTAACATAAGAGAAAGATCATCAGGTACTGCCTGTGCTTATTAAACATGATTCTTTTCCTATTTTCTAAAAGTAAATGGTAGATAATAAAGATTTCTTTAAAATTTCTCTCTCATACCTCTAACTGATGTCAGTGCTATTCTTAAACACCTACATTTTCCTCTCCTGCTCTCCCCATCTTTAACACATGATATAATTTAACAAAAATTCAGGCACACTCCCAATAATTTGATTATTCCAGGTCTAATTTTATTTCTCCAACTTATTTCTTTCTGAGGTAGCTGTGCCATTTCTATAATACACAAAAATAGAGAGAAATGATATAATGAGTGCTACTTCTATGTATGTATTTATGTAGAAATGGCCTACTTAGTGCTAATGCTTTGTTTCTATTAAATTGTATAAAGTATTATCTATACGTTTTACTTAAAATCTTTGCGAATTGGTCCTCTGTGAGTGGTATATATATGTCATTTCCAACCTTCTCCCTATACTGAAATGTTAACACACATTTTCACTCTAATAGCCAAAAAAAATGGAAAAGGACATGTAAACAAGTTCAGTTTGCAAAAGATCTCTAGTTCTACTGAACCCTCTGTCTCCTTCAAACAATTTGACCTTTTCGGGTAGTATCTTATACTGTTGCCTAATTGAGTTGCTTCCCTGGTAAGCCTGAATCTTCCTGCGGGGCCAGGAGCAAGCCCTTTGCATCTTTATGCTCCTATTGGTACTGGCCCAGGCTTGGCACAAGGTCATCTTTAAGACGAACACGTTTACCTTGATGTCAGCACATGTTACTGCTCCTCGGTGTTTATTCTACTCACCAGAGCGTAAGCAATGCCTCACATTAGCAATAGCCTGAAGATACTCTGGCCCTAAGTATTTTTGGTAAGTTGTTCTGTCCTGAAGGTTAGCCAGACATTCTGTGTCATCACTGAAGAGCAGGTCCTTGGCTGGGGATTTAAACAGCTGGAACATCATGTATTCAAACCCACTTCTTCCGAAAAGCTCCTGGGTCAGACAGACAGACAGAAAGTAAGTGACCAGCAGCCTGGGCCATGTGTTCTGCATCAGAAGCTCCAAGTCTGCTGGACTGCTCAGCTCCAGTCCCTGGCAACCCTGGCACACAGCAACAGCTTAGGAGGCACTGGAACAAAATGGCAAAAAGTTCTCTGGGTTCAAAGCCAGGGCCTAGCTTTTCCTATCGTGTGACTTAAGAAAAGTGTTGACGGAGCTCAGTGAACTCCAGTTTGTACATGTGCATGCTCAGTCGTGTCTGACTCTTTGGGACCCCAGGGACTATAGCCCACCAGGCTCCTCTGTCCATGGGATTTCCCAGGCAAGAATATTGGAGTGGGTTGCCATTTCCTTCTCCAGGGGATCTTCCCAACCCAGCGATCAAAACTGCATCTCTGTCTCACAGATTGTTTCCCACTGCACCCAGGGGGAAATACCTTGCTCATTTGTAAATGGAGGTAATTACATTAGATACTGAGATGACATATGCAAAAAGTGAGAGTGTTAGTCATTCACTCATGTCCAGCTCTTTGCAACCCCATGGACTCCTCTGTCCATGGAATTCTCCAGGCAAAAACACTGGAGTGGATAGCCATTCCCTTCTCCAAGGGATCTTCCTCACCCAGGAATCAAACCTGCATCCTCTGCATTGTAGCCAGATTTTTCACTATCTGATAAAGAATACAGGGAAGCCCAATGTATGTAAAGCAACTGCTAAATAGAAAGAGCCCCAAGTTCACTGCTCTATTACTATCCCACCAACAACTGGTGCATGTTTTCAACTCTCTGAATCATCTTTAGATGTTTTCCTGTGACCAGATCCCTTGCTACCTTGCATCTTCTGTTCTCTGAACCTGACCCAGACACTGATAATTTCCATTGCTTCCTGCCCCTCCTTTTCCACTTCCTTTGTAGCAGAGGTGGCAGCTCACCCTGGATGGAACCATCCCTTCAAAAGCCCAAGTCCAAGAGCCTTTTGTATTGCCAGTTGCCTCTGGGTCATCACCCTTTAACCAGGACGTGTCAACAGCATATGCTAAGATATAGATTACTCATTTGGGGCTCCTCCAGGAATCGGGTGCACTAGGGCAAAGGCAGACGAGGCTTTCAGTTCCTTAAGATCATCTGATTCAGGCAGCTGCTGTTCCCTAGGGTCAGCCCTTTTTGGCTGCCTCCTTATTACCAAATTCAGACTGAAATTGAAGAAAGCAGGGAAAACCGCTAGACCATTCAGGTATGACCTAAATCAAATTCCTTATGATTATACAGTAGAAGTGAGAAATAGATTTAAGGGCTTAGATCTGATAGATAGAGTGCTTGATGAACTATGGAATGAGGTTCCTGGCATTGTNGCAGAGTACATCATGAGAAATGCTGGACTGGAAGAAACACAAGCTGGAATCCAGATTGCTGGGAGAAATATCAATAAGCTCAGATATCCAAATGACACCACCCTTATGGCAGAAAGTGAAGAGGAACGATAAAGCCTCTTGATGAAAGTGAAAGAGGAGAGTGAAAAAGTTGGCTTAAAGCTCAACATTCAGAAAACGAACATGGCATCCGGTCCCATCAATCCATGGGAAATAGATGGAGAAACAGTGGAAACAGTGGAAATAGTGTCAGACTTTATTTTTGGGGGGCTCCAAAATCACTGCAGATGGTGACTGCAGCCATGAAATTAAAGACGTTTACTCCTTGGAAGAAAAGTTATGACCAACTGAGATAGCATATTCAAAAGCAGAGACATTACTTTGCCAACTAACGTCCATCTAGTCAAGGCTATGGTTTTTCCTGTGGTCATGTATGGATGTGAGAGTTGAACTGTAAAGAAAGCTGAGCACCAAAGAATTGATGCTTTTGAACTGTGGTGTTGGAGAAGGCTCCTGAGAGTCCCTTGGACTGCAATGAGATCTAACCAGTCCATTCTGAAGATCAGCCTTGGGATTTCTTTGGAAGGAATGATGCTAAAGCTGAAGCTCCAGTACTTTGGCCACCTCCTGCAAAGAGCTGACTCATTGGAAAAGACTTTGATGCTGGGAGGGATTGGGGGCAGGAGGAGAAGGGGACGACCGAGGATGAGATGGCTGGATGGCATCACTGACTTGATGGATGCGAGTCTGAGTGAACTCCAGGAGTTGGTGATGGACAGGGAGGCCTGGCGTGCTGCGATTCATGGGGTCGCAAAGAGTTGGACACGACTGAGTTACTGAACTGAACTGATAGAGGTCATGAATTATCTGAATGTTGGCTCTTCGACTTTCTTGAAGCCCAAAACAGTGTTCAGCCTGCCCAGCTTCAAGAAACACAGTGAGATCCTCTTTTGGTCAGGCAGGGTAACCTCTGTTCCACCTTTCCAACATGTAGCCCTAGCCCTGCCTGGTGGG